>JAMJFZ010003266.1:8142500-8375000 GCA_026225945.1 Cricetomys ansorgei
ACTGTTTTAAGACGGACAGTGTGAAAGTAAGAGGTCCAGAAGCCATTTCCCAGGTACTATTGGATTGTGTGATCTGGAAAGAATATTCGTCACACAGAAAAGGAAATTGACATGGTTCCTACTCTAGGAACTAAAAGTGAGATAGCTGGGTGACTATTATTCTTACACATAGGATAAACTCCAAATAAATGATATCTCTCCAACAGTAGTCAAGGAAGCAATAATGTAAATACTGATTACAAAAGGAAAGGTGGCTTAGACCAAGATCCTTACCCGGTTGCTGCTGCTTGCTCCATAGGTTTTCAAGATCTGTATACAGAGCGGCCCTGTCAAGACATAATTTCTCTGCTTATAGCTGAGGCGTGTTTTTTTTTTTTGTTGTTGTTTAGTTTTGCCCTGTGTGAAGGCCCTGTTGCTTGTGAGATGAACTAGATATTGTAGCTTTGTAACTGCTTATGTTGCTGTAACCCTTTCTCTCTGTGTAAGCCAACTGGCTGGATGTGCCCAGATTCTGCTTGGTACCTTTCCCTTTTACCTACAATGATTTTATCTGTGAACTCTTAACATTCCAAGCAGAAAAGGCTAAAAGCATAGTGGGTAAGAGGGTGATTTTCCTTCTCTAAAGCTTAGATCAGAGTTCTTGAAATTAAGTAAAATATATTCCCAGTTTTAATGAATAAAACACTTGATAAAAATCTTAGCATGAATTTTTACTCTTAATAAAGTGCATCCAAACAATGTGGAGTATGAACTTAATTTTCGGGAGAGTCTCATTTTATAGCCTAGGCTGTCCTTGAATTCACTTTGAAGTCTGAATTTAAACTTCGAGCAATGTACCTTCCTTAGCCTCCCAAGTGCTGAAATTACAGTTATGAGCCACCATGCCTGGCCTCACTTAAATGTTTTATATGAAAACAAAAATGCATTTACATGATAAAATATATTATGATAAAGATCAATAAATTAAAGTAAAATAGTAACTGTGCTAGTTAGTTTTGTGTCAACTTGACACGAGCAAGCTATAGTTATCTAAGAGGACAGAACCTTGATTGAGAAAATGCCTCCATAAGATCAGGTTGTAAACAAAACTGTAGAGCATTTCTCAATTAGTGATTGATGGAGAGGGACTAGCCTGTGTGGGTGGTGCCATCCCTGGGCTGGTGGTCCTGGGTTCTATAAGAAGGCAGGCTGAGCAAGCCACAGGGAACAAGCCAGTACACAGTCAAATATGTCAAATATATATATATTTGTAGTTACCCTGCTATAGTATAGAATATTATGTTAATTCTAGTTACTGTGTTTGGGTACTCAGTTTCCAATCACTTCCTGTCATCTCCACACACACACCTCTATTAATCACTGTTCTAATCACTAAGTCAGATCAACTTTTTAAGCTTCTGTGTGTGAAAGGATTTTTTTTTTCTGTGTCTGACTTATTTTGCTCAACACGGTATCTTCCAGATCCATTGACTTTACTGCAAATGATAGGATTTTTTTTCCATGTCTAAGTTATATCCATCATGTATCTGTATCACATTCCTTCAAATACTCATCTGCTGATAGGCAGCCAGGTTGGTCTCGTCTTTCAGGCATTGTTAATATTGCCACAGCGAGCACTAGAGCACAGTGGCTGATTTCTGTATGTATATCCAAAAGTGGGATAGCTGGTCCATTTTTAGTTTTTCTAAGAATTTTCTTACTGTCCTCCATAATGGCTGTCCAGATTTTCCACTCATGTCTATACTGTGCAAACTTTCCCTTTCCTTCACATTTTCACCAGAGTATTTTGTGTTTTCTTTTGATAATAGCCATGCTGCCTTTGGTTAAATCGTATCTCGTCATCATTCGACAGCTCTTTCCCTCATGGCTAAGAGTGTTGAGCAGGGTTTAATGTACTTACTGCCATTTAACTTTCTTCTTTTGAGAAACACGTATTCAGATCATCTACTCAATTTTAATTTTAATATGTATGTGATGTGGATTGTGCATGTTTCTACTCATGATTGTGTGCAAATGCACGAATGTGAGCGTGCACGTGCAAATGAGTCACATGTATGTGGATACCTAAGACAACATCAGGTGTCTTGATTGCTTTCCACCTTATTCATTGAGGCAGGGTATCTAGACACAGAGCTCATCAGTATGGCTTATATGACTGGTCAGCTTGCTTCACGGATGTGTCTCTGCGTTAGATTCTAGGGATCCATATTCCTGTCCTCATTCTCGCTGACTGCATGGCCAGCAGTAGAACTGCTAGGCCGTTTCCCATACTTTATTTCCCCATTGGCACGTTGCATTCTTTCTTTTTAGGGTGGTTGTTTGAGATTTGGGTTTTGTTTGTTTTTGTTGTTTTTGTTAATGTTAATTCTTATATATTCAGGATATTGGTTCTTGGAAAAGTGAATGAATACCTGGCAAATATTCTTCCCATTCATGTTTGTCTTCTCATTCTCTTGATTGTTTTCTTTGCTGTGAAAGACTTCTTATTTTGCTATAATCCCATGTGTATGGGATTGTTTTTTTTCTTTCTGTTTTTTGTGCTTTTGGGCTCTTGTAAAAGTAAAAAACTCTGTGCCTATATCAATGCTTCAAACTATTAGTTTCTATTAGTTTTAAAGTTTTTGACAAAATTCAATATTTCTTCATTATAAAACTTAGGTATAGAATAAATTAAGTATAAAGGGAGCATACCTCAGTGTAAAAAAAAAAAGTACACATACACAGATATGTACACACACATATATCCAACATCACATTGAGTAGGGAAAACCAGGGAGCACTTCCTCTCTTCAAAAGTAACACTCAGATGTCTTTTAATGGTTGTATGCAGTATTATATTGGAAAACTTAAGACTCTTAAGTTTTACAGAAATTGGAAAATGGAAAGAGTAAAAAGCACATGAAATGTAAAGGAATAAGTAAAATTATTTTGGAGATAATACGATTCAATACATAGAAAAGTCAACATATTGAATAAAATATGTTAAAGGGGAATAATGGAACAGAGAGGATTGAATAAGGTTAAGGATTAGGAGGGCAAGGTAGAGGAAGTAATTCAGGATGGGGTGAGTAACACTAAAAACCTTTTAAAGAAGACATATGGAAGCTTATGACTGCAGAATTATTCTAAAATATGTACCTATAAAATGTGTTTAAATAGACTTACCATATATAATGAGGCAACAAAATAGTCCAGTGGCATGAAAGTTTACGTCTTTTGGAGTTGCTGGCAAGCAAGGTCCCAAAGGCCCTACATCCATAGGCTATTCCAGTGCTCTTGGATTCCCACCCCAGAACTTGACAATAGGACATATTGCTGGAGACACTATGTAATTGAGTCATATAACATGAAAGTATCAAGCTCATACAGACTTGGAAGCTTTTCCCTAGTTTTCATAGTGCTGAGAGGAGCTATGCATGGTAATGGGAGGAGAAAAGTAATCATCAACCTCATCCAGCAAGTTAACATTCACACCTATAATTGCTATCAGGTTATAAACCTACGGCTAGACAGGCCATTGACCCTAGGGGAGAACATACTACAACCCCCTCCCAAGTTTCCATAGTATTAAGCTTATCGTCATATCCATCAACCATCAACCTTCATCAGAGAGTAGTAGATATTGATTACCAGAGACCCTTAACTGGTCACGTTGCAGAGAATGAGAGACTATGGAATGATCGATGTTAAATTGGATGTCTGTGTCATAACCCTCACCTCCCTAGACTCAGGAATCATTGCAGAAGAGGAGCCAGAAACATTGTAAGAACCAGAGTGCTGGATGACAAGGAAAGAGCATTTTCCAGGCACAACAGGAACATAGCACGTATGATCACATAGCAATTGTGAGAGTATATACAAGACCTTCCCAAGCTCAAGCCAGACAAATCCAAACAAGAAGAGGGAAGGTGGGCACAAAATCCTAACCTTAGCTAAGGGACTATTGACAATTGATAGCTTCTAGAAAAGGGAGAGCTAGCTTTCTTTAATGGTATCATTTGGGTAGGTCAACCAGACTTCAGTATGGCCAGACATCCAAGAGCGTAAATGTAGCACAAACTGTCGTTGATGCATAGGTAGATGTAATAGTTACTTTCCTGTTGCTGTGATAGAATGCCATGACCAAAGGCAGTTTATGGAAGAAAGAGTTTATCTTATGGTTCTAGATAGATAAGTGTCTACCTTGGTAGGATGATATAGTAGCAAGCATGGTGGCAGTTGTATAAAGCTGAAAGTTTACATCTTCAACTGCAGGAGTGAAGCAGGCAGAGTGAACTGAAAGATAATTTCAAAATCCATCCCCACTTACATATATCTTCCAGCAAGGCTACAATACCAAAACCTTCCCAAACAGTGTCATGTGGGCACTATGTGTTCAAATACCCAAGCCTATGGGGAAAGCTCTCATTCAAACCACCACTGTAGGGTAAAGGAGGTAGATCTTGTAGGTCTTACAATGCTTCTTTCTTCAGCCTTTAGCATTTTTATTGTATAAGTCTTTCATTACCTTTGTTAGAGTGTCTTCTGTGATAATTAGTTGGGAGAGGAGATCGTAAGTGGGATTGTTTTTTATTTTCTCATCTGTCTTTGGAGGTTAGGAAGGCTACTGGTTTGAATGTGTTAGTTTTGTAGCCTGCCTCTTTGCTGAAAGTGTTTACCAGCCTTAGCAGTTTCCTGATGGAGTCTTTGGCTTTTCTCATGTATAGATTGATGTCTCCTGCAAGTAAGGATACTTTGACTTCTTCCTTTCCTATCTGTCTCCCTTTTATATCCTCCTCTTGTCTCATTGCCCTAGCTGGGACTTTAAACACAATACTGAAAAAGAATGGCAAAAACACACCCTTGTCCTATTCCTGATCTTAGTGGAAATGCTTCAAGTTTGGATTTTTTCCCATTTAGTGTGATGGTGCCTGTCAGTTTGTCATGTATTGCCTATTATATTATATATCATTTTATTGATGTATGTTTTCTCCATCTCTAGTCTCTCCAGGAATTTTACTATAAGGAGATACTGGGCTTTGACAACACCTTTTTTGTATCAATTGAAATGACCATGTGATTTCTGTACTTAAGTCCAAATATGTTTTCAAAGAACCAATTGTTTCATTGATTTTTTTTTTATTTCATTAGTTTGTACCCTGATCTTCTTTATTTCTCCCTGGCTAGACGGAATACTTTCTTAGTGGGCTATAAAATAGTGGTGACCTTAGAATTGATGCTGTCATAATTTGGTAACATTTGGAATATGTTTAAGAATAGTCTACCTTTCCATTTATAGTCAAGATTATCATTGCTGGTTAAGCATAATTTTTACATGATATGACTTGGTCACTCACAATTTTATGTTTCCTGTGTTTGCTTTTGTTTTTGAAACAGTCTCACCATGTAACCCTAATTGTCCTAAGCTCACTGTGTGGACCAGATTGGCCTCAATCTCTCAGAAATCCACTTGCCTCTGCCTTCTAATCCTGTGGTGAAAAGCACCTGGCCCCTACTCAGAAATTTTTAATGCTAATTCTCTCAACATGAAAATATTTTAAGATGAAATTTACTTTTCTGAAAGTTTTTAGCTGATCTACTTCCTTAGACTTGGTGCGTGTGTGTGTTTATTATCATTAACTAATTATTTACTAAGTCCATGTTTGCTAGTCATATTGCTATGGTTTTCTTTTATGTTATTTTTTTAAATCCATTTAAAACAAATGACAGACTAAAGAATTATTGAATCATAGCCACACACACACCCCCCTCACAAATCTCCTTCATGTGTCATTTAGTGTTACCCCTACTTTAAGAGTCTGTCTCACCCTGGTCAAAATGGCTACCATCAAGAAGTAGAGATACAACAAATACTGACAAGGAGCATTTATTCACTGCTGTTGGGACTGTAACCCTGCTGGGGTTCTCTACAACCTTCACAAGCCTACAGAAAAACAAGAAGGCAGATTGGTTCAACACTACTAAATAGCTCGTGTTGGTTCAAACTTCGGAAATCTTAACCATGAGTAGTTTATTTTAGGCACATTTAAGCACAACACATTTTGATGAAAACTATTCTGGTGATAATTATCTCAATCTACATGCACAACAAAGCATACATAAATCTCTTTGAGGAACAAAGTAAGCTAAAAACAGATTGGATGTGACTCCATCAAAATTCTTTGTAACATTTGTAAAGATGGGTCCTATAGACTGACTGAGAACAAGCTTAAGATAGTGGTCTGGGAGAAGGTTCAGTGCTGAAAAAGTATCTACCCCACATATCAAGCAAAGGTCACCAGCCTATTTGACATGTCCACTCCCAGTCTTCTGGGATAACATGTTACTCATTTCTTCCTTTGAAGAAACAACCTTGTGTGGTTTACATTTCAGGATCTCTTAGTTCTTCTCTGTGAGCGCAAAGACCTCTGTGCCTCCTACATAACCCAGTATTACCACTATGAAAATAAATATGGAGGCTTCTCAATGTTTTTTTAGAATAGAGCTATCATAGATCCATCCATTTATGCCCTTCCTGAAGGACTCTTACCCTACTACAGAGATACCTACGCATCCATGCTGAGCGATGCATTGTTCACAATGGCTAGGAGATAACACACAATGGGATTTTATTCAGATGTAAAGAAAAATGGTTTTTTTTTTCAGGAAAATGGAGCAAATCGGAAAGAATTATATTAAGCTTTATATATGAGGGCGTGAGTGTGAGCATGGTGTTTGAAACTAGAAAGGCCACGGAGGGTGCAAAAAGAGGTATAGAGGAAATACGGTAAGGCTGTACAGTACACTTGAGATAAGGAGGAAGGAAGTGATGGGTGGGTGGCTGGGAGGGCACAAGGGGAGGCCACAGGGGTTGGGAAGGAGTAGGAAGGAAAATTAACACAAGTTTCCTTTTAAAAAATGCCATAACGAAACCTAATATTGTTTTTAATAGTTAAAAAATGAAAGTAAGCAATGACAACAAAAGGATGAAGACTGTCTGCTACAATGTAAATATCCGTGGATTGTGTATATAGCAGCACGCTCTTGTCCTGTAGGTAGGCTGCTTCACCCTGCTGCTCAGATGTCTTTTTTTTTTTTTTTTTAAATTTTTGTTTTTTTGAGACAGGGTTTCTCTGTTGTAACTCTGGCTGTCCTTCGGATGTCTCTTTTAGCAGTTCCTTTGTGTTTTCTGTACACTCACCTTTAAGCAGAGCGTCACATTCCAACTGAGCCCGTCATTTCCATAAAGTGATGGAGGAAGAATATCTCCCACCTTGTCCCTCTTTGCTTGGACACTGTTTGACGGTCTTTGAGCTGCCTCAAGGAGAAAGGAAAATGGGCTGTAGAACTCTACATTGAGGGGACTGAGCCTGTTTACTTTTCCTCTGTGTTGGTTGAAACTCCTTCTTTAAGGACCAGTTCCACAAAGATTGGTGTAAGGGCATCTACTGCATGTGAGGAAAGGTTTCACTGGATTTTGCTTTTCTTGCCTGTGTTGGAATAAACCCCGTACTTTGGAAAGAAGTCGGCCGGTTTAATGAAATGCCTCGGAGCGTCTCAGCTCTTTGCAGTTGTAAAGATGTCTACTAGAATTTTCACTATGTTTAGACTTATATTTTGTAGCTTTTAATATTTGTTATGTGTGTACTTAGATAAAGTATTTTTATTCTTTAGGCTAAATACTTTGTATGTTTTATGTATAAAACTATTCTACCCTGCAAAGATTCCCCAAGTTCCTATATTGTTTTTGTTTGTTTACAGTGCTGAGGGTTAAAGAAATCCAGGGCCTCGGGCATCCTGGGCAAGTGTGTGATCACTGAGTCGAATTCCAGGTCCTCCAGGCTCACTCATTTGAAAGTACTCCCAGACTTCACAGAACATGCTCATGTCAGGCTTTCACTCAGAGTCCACAGATAGAGTGTAGTAAATGAAGGAGAATGCAGTCACTGAAGACTCAAGAGGCGTTGTGTAGATAAACCCTCCAGGGTCCTTATGTGGTGCAGACTACAATAGTCCTTTCACTGTTTTCAGCTTGAGCCACCAAGATCTGTGTATCTTGATTTGGCAAAGCTCAAAGTAAAAAATTTGGAATTGTTCATGTTTTAAACTTTATTATAATTACTAAGAAAGAAAAGGCAAGTAGGTAAGAGAACAACCTATAAGAGTCAATTCTCTCCTTCCACCATGTCGATCCTGAGAATCAAACTCAGGCCATCAGGCTTGGCAGCAAGAAGCACCCTGCTAAGCCATGTTGCCAACCCCTAAATAGAATTTTAAGTATGTTTTTGGACATCTGATTGGCTAGGCTTAATGTTATGCCCATTGGAAACCACCTAGGTTCATACTATAAACAGCACATTGTATATTCTACTGTCTTTATCCTGGCCAAGAGTCAAAAAGTAAGTGTTCTGGTATTCTCAGAAATACAGGGTTTTGTTCCCCTAACTTTAAACCTTATCTTCCCACATTTTCTTGTTAGGTCTCAAACCTTGATCAAATGGTTGAGATGCCTATTTAACATATCAAAGCAGACCTGACTGCCAGGTTCTGCCAGCATTCCTCTATCCCTATAAGTTACAGGGTCCTCCTGGCTTGCATACTCTGCCCTCTATCCTGAACTCTCCAGCCCAGGGGGATGGGCTGCTCTTCACTATATAATTCAGTCATTTTGGATACCTGGTCCTTTTTTTTTTTTTTTTTTTTTGGTCTCTTTGCTCAGGTTCCCCTCACTCCCCTCTCCCCTTCTGCTTCCCTCACATGGCCAAGCTCAGGGTCATCTTCAGTCTGGAGCCTTCCAGATGCCCCTGGTTACACTCTCCCTCATATCTACTATGCTCTCCCTCACATCTACAATAAACCTCCTCCTCCACCATACCTAGGAGCAATCATGTCCCTCCTTTTATATTCCTCTCTCTTTCTCTCTCTCTCTCTCTCGCTCTCTCTCTCTCTCTCTCTCTCTTTCATTCACTCCCTACTCTTTTAAGTAGGATGGGGGAAATATAGACATATAGCTGTGTCTCTTTTCTCTGGCCTCAGCCACAAATGAGCTTTATGCCATGGGCAATAGACTATAAGTATTTTCTTGTTAATTATCTTTGCAGCTGCCTGATTTCCCCAAGTTGTGGATGGTGAACAGGCACATATTCCTTAAAACGTAGGATTAAGACTATCCTCTATAGGCACCCAGACATCCCATGGGCACCTAGACATCCTGTAGGCACCAGGGCCTCCTATGGGCACCAGGACTTCTTCCCAGGCTTCAGGGAATCCTGCAGATGCCCAGACATCATGCAGGCACTGGGTCAACTCACAGACACCCAGACATCTCACAGGCTCCCAGATATCCCAAAGGCACCTGGACATCCTGCAGGCACACAGACATCATACAGGAATCCGGCCATCCCACAGGAACCTGGATATCACACTAGATATCTAGTCATCTGGCAGTCACCCAGGCCTCCTGCAAGTACAAGGTCCTCCCACATGTACCTGTCCTGGTGCCTGCTGAATGTCTGGGCACTGGTGGGATGCCCTAGTACCTGCAGGTGACCCTGCTGCCTGTGGGATTTCCAGGTGCTGGCAGGGTGACCAGATACTCATAATTGCTTGTGGAAAGACAGAGCCTGTGTGATGCCTAGGTGTCTGTGGGTTGGCTGGGTACCTGCATGATGCCTGGGTGTCTGCAGGATTCCTTGGTGCCTCTGGAAGGCCCTAATGCCTACAGGATGGCTGGGTGCCTGTGGGATATCCGGAACCCTGCGGAATGTCCAGGTGCCTTCAGGAGGCACTGATGCCTGTGGGAAGTCCTGGTAACTGCTGGATGACTGGGTGCCTGTGTGTGGTCTGGGTGCCTGAGGGATGAACAATTACCTGCAGGAGGACTTGGTCCATGTGGGATGTCAGGGGCTGGGGGATGAGGGGATACCTCTGTGCTTGCAGTGTATCAGGGAGCCTGATTGGTGTCTGGGTTTGGATGGGGAGGCTCAGCTTCAGGTTGAACTCTGCCACCCTTTGCCTCGGGCTAGTATTGGCCAGGTCAAAGTACACAATCAGAGCAGCCTTCTGCCTCAAAAGATCATATTGAAGCCCATTATTTTGCCACACAAGCTTGACTTAATTTTCTTTTTTTCTTTTTTCTTTTGTTTTTTGAGGGCACATGGGTGGGAGGGTGGAACAGGGAGGAATGTGGAAAAGGGTATTATTGAGATACATTGTATGAACTCAAAATATTAATAAAAATATTACTTTAAAAAGAAATCAAAAAAGACTATCCCCTAGATTCAACCTTGATAAACTGTTCTCTAATGCACTATCTATTAATTTGTGTTTTGTTTGGGAGAAAGGGCAGTATTTATAATAAATTTGTACTAGAGCCACCATCTTTCATGAATACCCCCCCCAAAAAAAAACTTCTTAAAGCTAAGAAAGATATGACATTCCCAGGGAAGTTGTGCATACACTGTGAGGATCCAAAATCCATTGACCATGGTGTTAGAGGAGCCAAAGGAAGACACCTGCTAAGTTCATGGGGAACTGGAAAGTAAAACAGATGTCCACCAAACTTCTGTTAACCTCATTTCTCACTTGCTGCTTCATCCTCCCCTTCCCTTTCATCTCTATACCTATTGTTACAATCAGCTATCTTTGTAAGCGTTCTCTACTTATCTGCATTTTTGTGTAAGAAGTCTTTTCAAGTTTTGTGTTCGGGATTCTAGCAGAGTGTATAGAAAATAGAGTAAATTATTTGAATTATTTATAGTAAATGGAGTCTAACCTTCAAGGTGATATTATGATCAAGAACAGCAATATCAATCATTTCTTGTGTAGGCCAAGTCTTCTAAAGACATTATTGACTTGATCTTCTCAAATTTAAGCATGTTTCTAGAACTGGGCCCACCCACCCTTGTTCTATTTTGTCTTTCTAAAGCTAGTTCATGGCAAGAAGCAAGCCAAAAGAGCTACATACAAAGTACCAAGAAAAGCTACAACACATTTAATTGCTGCGGTAGGAGTTAGCTCCAATAGACAGTGAAACAAAGGATCTGTGGTAAACTGTTCTCAAAAGTTGTTCTCAAAACCTGGGAACAAAGTGGGCATGGTTTGATTAGTGGCTGGCAGACCCAGCCAAGGTGGATGGCTGGCAAACCAAGCAAAGGCCAAAATAGAGTGAACAGGTGGCTGAAATTCATGACCACTCCCCTCATTGGGCAAACAGTGCATGATGTGTCAGGTTGAGACAGGAGAACGAGAGCTCCCATTGGCTCAGCCACAATATGCTCAGGCTTTGTCTAGTTTCTGCCCCAAGTTCTTTTTTAAAAAAAAAAAAAACCCTACACACAGCTCAACCTTTTTTTTATTAATAACAAGGTAAAATTTATTTCTCAAGGTAAATTTTCCGTGTTGCCATAAGAGTATTTCATAAAGCCAAAGGAGTGTCTCCTTTGACCCTTCCCATTCCTGGGACGCTGTCTCACTATTCCTTAATAAACCTACTTTCACTTTGCTCACACTTTTAGCAAATTCTCAAATTTGCTAAAATTTGCTAAAAATAACTTTGATGATGATCCTGCACCTTTGTCCCCTAGGCTACGGCCACCAGAGTCCAGAAAGACTTCAGTCATACTCAGAAAATCGACATCAATACAGAACCTCTGCATTTAACATTTTACCCCCAAAGCTGAAGAAGATCATAAATGTCACAGAGTTGGACAGGAATTTAGAAACTGCCTTTGAATAACTGGTTTACAGTTGATGGCCATTATCACTATTCTGGTGTTACTAGTTTTTATTAAAGAACCTCACATAGCACAGAACTATTGTAAATATTTTTAGGCTGACATTTCAAGTGTCAGGAAGTCATCTGTAGCCACGGTGTCACATGGTGACTCATGCCTTTAATCCCAGCATTTGGAAGGCAGACGCAGGCAGATCTTGAAAGCTTGAGGCCAGCCTGATCTACATCATGAGTTCTAGATCAGTTAAAGCTATACAGAGAGACCCTGTCTCAAAAGAAAAAAAAAAGCCATCTATTGTCTTCTGTGTCTATCTAATTGTTTTCTGAAAACATTTGTTCTCTAATCTTTAATATCCCTTAACATAGTTTTCACTTACAAATTGATTATTAAAAAAAAAATAGTCGGGTGGTGATTAAGGCACACATCTTACTCCCAGCACTCAGGAGGCAGAGGCAGGTGGATTTCTAGAGTTCAAGGCCAGCCTGGTCTACAGAGTGAGTTCCAGGACAGTGAGAGTTACAACAGAGAAACCCTGTCTTGAAAAGAAAAAACAACCCCCCCAAATAAATGATATAAAAAATGAAAAGTTGTATAAACACTTTATAGAAATTTGCATATCAAATAACAGTGATTATATAAGAAAAGAGAGATACTACCTTATTTTTTTCAATACAATTATTTAGCACCAGATTCTTCTCTCAAGTTAAGGGAATTCTTTTAAATGTCATAATAACAAATCATAAGTAGGGGAAAAGTTTACTATTTCTTTAATCTTGGAAGAACACTGACAGAAAAGGGCAGGGATGTAGAATATGAAGGAATTCCCTTATGTAGCTAGCCACACACAGCTTTAGGCAGATGAGGGGGAGACTGGATGGGAATAGGGTTACATATTTTTGTTCAGTAAGGGTATCCATGGTGGTAACTTTCATGATGACGGTAGTCATCCTGGTAGCCATCCTGGTATCCTTGGTGGTAACTATGGTAGCCATATCCTGCATATTCATCTTCTGGGCAGCGCATCCCCAGTGACTGCTGAATGGCCATTTCCTGTCTCCGAAGTTGCATGGAATCAATTAAGTCATACACGATGACCATCGACCACATAGGAGAAGGATACCAAGATTTAACATTCCCATCTTTTCCAACTAGAAGCATGGAGAAGTACTCTGGGCTCACTTGAAAATAGTTTCGAATGTCTTTCACCAAGTGGGCTGGTACATCTTCGCGCTCAACAGTGGAGCTCCCTGAAATAGCATTGGAACGGTTGTTAGTGGATTAAAGACTCAGAATTTATAGACGTAACAAAGCAAGAGGAATTCTCTGTGAGAGCAAAAGACCCATGAACATGTTCTCTATGGCTCAAAATCCAGTTGTCTGCTGTGAATGTCCAAGTAGAAATTAGATGCCCTGCTGAGCAAGGTTTTAGTATCAAACTACAGGACAAGCAGCATCTCTTTTGAGAATGTTACAAAACACAGAACCTGTGCCTTAAATTAATCTTGCAGCATCAACATCTTTACAATCTGTAATTAACAAACAATGATGTTTATATTTCTAGGCGTGTTTCCAATGAACTTACTTCTTTCCATTCTGGTTTTTCCTTTCAAGGGACAGTGGAAAGCTTGTTTTGTTATCCTTGGTGAAAAATAACAATTACATTGAAAAGCGGTGACTTGATCTGAACTAGTAGTGTGTATGAAAAGAAAGAGAGGGGAAATGAAGCTTTCTCAGAGATCAACTCTGGCCCTGCACTAGGTATTTCACACTAGCGTTTATTTCAAAAGGAGTGGATATGCATTCTCAAACCTCCAGTCTGTAGTCATTTTCTTTTAGCGCCTTTGAGCCTTTTATTACATAATTCTGATTATGAAAATTGATCCTTTTACTGTTTGAATAATTTTATTTCAAAACCAAGATTAGTCCTTAGTCCAGCCCTTCCTCCCATAAGAACGCTGTACACACACACTGGTCCTTTGAGGTATACCTTCTCCTTGCATATAGCTTAATATAATTTAATCACACTTAATGCTAATTCATAATGTTTTAAATTAATAAAATATTACCATTAATTGGGAACAATTCTAAAACTCCTCCAACTTCCTCTCCAACTCCCAAAAGCTTCAGAATGGTTATGTGACGAAGACCTGACACAAAAGAAGTCACAAAATTAGAAGAAAAGATCTGAAAACATCTTTTACTTCCAAAGACCTGACAATTTGGTGATTTTTAAAGTCACTGAAAAGAATATAGAACATAATAGGCCAAGTAGAATAATCTGTCTTTGATATTTCCAAAAGACAGGAAACACTTTTACAACTGTGAAAAGATCAATTACAGATTTTAGGGTTAACAATCAGAAGAATTTGCTCCTTAAATGGTTATCACTATAAAATACCAAAATATCAAAATACTGACAATAAAATACCTAAGCTAATACCTAAGTAAAATATCATGAGCTAAGCATGATGATTTGTATTCTGGAAAAAAAAATTAAGCCTGAAATTTTCACACCTTGTGGGTCCATCTAGGCCAGCCCCACAACACCTCTTAGGAATAACTTCCCCTCAGAGAGAAGAACCACTTGGGCCAACTAAGTGACGGCTGAAGAGTCAGTCATAAGATAGATGCTTCGCTTAACTGGAAGGTTCTTACCCATGCAGAGGATCCTTAGGGGAACCCCAGGCAAGCATAGCTTGCTTGCTTCAGCAAAGGAGGGAAGGTCATGCCTTGACAGCTTGTTGCAATTTTTTTTTTTTTTTTGGAGACAAGGTTTCTCTGTGGAGTCCTGGCTGTCCCGGAACTCACTCTGTAGACCAGGATGGCCTTGTGCCTGCACTAAAGGTGCATGCCACTACTGCCCAGTGGAATTCTTTTGAAGATGAAAAGTGTGTGGTGGAAGTCAGGAATAAACAACAAGATGTAGCCTCTAGCTTGGAGATAATGGTAAGAGTTTGTTGCCCAGGGGAGAAAATTTAAATTGAAAGCTTCTGTGGAGCTTCTACTCCTTTAAGGAGTAGCTAAAATCAAGGCAAAAACGCTATTACCCACAGTTTCGTTTTGTTTTCCACCTTTATCTTTTCCCAGGAAGGTGAAGCAATCTATTGTAAACACCAGTGAGTCACATTTTCAGAAGGAAAGATCATGAATTTAATGACTCCTGGAAAGTGTGAGTTGTTCACATTCCCTGCGTGGAACAAAAGGCTCTGCTAGAATAAAAACAAAAAACAAAAAACATACCCCCTAACTCTTGAAAAGGCATCTGTAGAAAGATAGCGAGCAGTGATTTTCCTACTCCACAGCCCAGGTTAGCCTGGAACTCACACACCCCCGGTCTGAGCCTCCTGGTGCTGAGATTACAGATGTGCCACCAAGGTGGGATTTGTTTCCAGATACTTTTCTACCCTGATGAATCCTTGGCTGCTCTAAAAATATCTTTTATAATTAGCACCATTGGTGACTCTGAAGAGTTTTAAATACAATTCAGAATATTGACACAATTTATTCTATGTTGATAGTGGTAAATTATTAGCTTTCATAAATGGAAGATAAATGAAAAAAATATTGACTTGTCTTAGCATCTGGAGCTTGTGTTCTGCCTTCTTTTCGGTTATTTCACATCTTAACTGAAAAGTACTTATAGTTCACAGGTACTGGGCCATACCACAAAACTGGGTCCTGATAATGCTTTACTAAACTTATGAACACCCTTCAAAAATCAAGTACAGTTTTATAGCTGTCCCATGATTACAGACATGGTTCTTCCTACTGGACGTATCAAAAAGGTTGTGATTTGTAATGTTATAATGACGGATTTTTAAATCAATGACTACAAACCATCCCTCCATACCTCTGAGAACTCAAAGTGTTCCCTCTGCAGCTGCACATGGAAGTCAGCTGTGACATTAACTATTGGCCTTGCCATCATCCCATTCCACAAGGAACCTAGTAGTAAGCTCTATGTACTGTGCATATGTTTCTGTGGACAGATTTAAAATGACACTAGTGCTTTCAGTTAGCCCAGCAGAAAATTTCAGTAAGATGTGATGTTTCAAAATATTGAGGGATTTGCAACAGGGAGAAAAGAAACTTCTTTTTTCTTTCTGACTTGGCTTAAAAAGGCTCAGTGACACATACCCATAATTCCAGCACACAGAAGGATAAGAATTTAGAGTTACATAGTGATATTCTGTCTCAGGAAAAAAAAATGGTTCTGTTTCATTAATTCCCAGAACAAGATTAATTTATGGAGATGCACCCAATATTAGTAGCCAGTACTCAAGTATCATATAAGTGATGGTGTCTGTATTTCATCATCTCGAGACATGTTTTTTAAAAAAAAATTAAAAATAAAACAGTAGGTACTTTCAAACACTTCGATGTAGAACATGAAAGGTTCTGTGTTCCATTTTAGAATCCCTCAGATAGAAAGTGGTATGGGAAAACAGAAATGAGGTGCCTCCTACTCACCAAAATTGCACGCCTGACCACTGAGGGCAGAGAGCTGTTGTGAATAGGCCCAGTCTTCATCATTAGGGGCGGAGATCACCAGCAACCGCCTCCTCCATCGGAACCTGGAAAAGATGCAGAAGCCTCTAGGACTGCTTCATACAACAGAGGCCGGTGTAAGAAAGCAGTGCAACATTGGCTGTTGGGTTTTTCCATTCTCAAAATAAAAACTCCTGGCCCATAGAACTCTCCCGCAGTTCCCGAAGGCCATTAAACTGCATTAGCGCATGTCATACTTCTTCTGTTGTGACCTGTCTGCCTGTGTGATGTGTTGGGTCATAGTCACCATGTCTGACAAAGTCACTTAGGGTAAAGCGAAGCTCTCAGTTATAGTGAAGACTAGTCAAAAAATGGAAGGAAAGTAACACATCCAAGATTGCAGAAGCGTGCTGAAGAAATTAAAGTTCCAGTCAAGTTCCCCCTTGGAGTTTAGCACGGGTTGGGAAAGGAGAATCTAAACAAGAAAGGGCTAGAAAAAGACTTGTGAATTTTAAGTAGATGACCACGGCAGCAAGAAGGAAAATGGGAAAGTCACTAAAAGGGTTAAAGAAGGTTCCAGAAAATAAAGCCACATGTACTTTCCGCAGTTGCTGGTTGTTATTCTAGAGGCAAATGCAAATTCTGATCTTTGTTTTATTATTGTTACTAGAAGTCAATGCAAACTCCCCTATGGAGTGGAAAGCCATGGAATGTTGGGAAACCAAGCCACTGCTGTCAGTATGGCTGCAATGGTGTACTGAGAGAGCTTTTTTTTTTTTTTGTACTTGGAAACTTAAATTCAAGTTTGTCATCACTACTTTTTGGATGTCTTTGAGCATGTCACACAATTGAACTAGGTCTCACGTTTTTCTTATTTCTGGAATCGAAAGTGTCAGTGTCGACTTCAAAGGGTTGTTACAAAATTAAACTCCAAAACCCACTGGTTTATTATCCACACGGTGGCACGGATCTATGAAGTCATGTCTTCATTTGCAGCTCTCAGTTTAACAACCTCTGTCATTAACATACCTTGGACATCATCCAACACAGTGCCGCATGATAACCTACTTGATTCTAATGTCAGAAAGTCATTTTAAAGCTCTTTCCCATCATATAGTAAATGTTCCTCACTAAGGCTCAAGAAATCAAGCTTCAGGTTCCCCATTTTGTGAATGATGAGACATAAAGAAATGATTAAACCTAAGGCGGTCCCAAAATACAGACTCTGGGATGTCGATGCCTGACTTGCACTCTCAGGGTGCCCAGCATGGTATGAAATGCGTACATTATGCTTCCAAGGGAAAGCTGAATGGAGTTGTCTCGAACTGGAGAAGGAGTGTTCTTTTCTGCCTTTGGTGCAGGCAACCAGCAGGTATTAACAATCAGTGGGATGGCAGCCAGCCCTTTTGCTCATGGCTTCTCTCCCTATACCCCATCTAGCCTAAAGTGAACATGAGAGTTTTCAACCCCAAAGAAAATGTCCTCTTGGAGGGAACCGTGGTTTTGGTGAATGAGGGAAAATAATAGTCTAATGAAATACAAGCTCTGAACGGATGCCTGTCTCCTAAGACTTGCCAAGAATTGCTTGCTGTGACATTACATTCGCTTCCTCTACTTGTTTTTCTTCAAAGGGAAAGAAAAACAAGTCTCCACCGAGAATAAGGAGATGAATGTTTTGGCACAGACAGAGGGAAAGGAGCAGATGAGACAGTCCAGAAGTTCCTGGGAAATGGAACAGCGGCAGCTGCTAGGTCCCAGTCATAGTCTCTGGATTTCCCTGCTTCCTTAGGAGAAGTGCCAGACCAGAGCTGGCCCCCAGCCATGATCTAACCAGGCCAGCCTCTCTGGCCAACGTGGAGCCATTGAGTTATTTTGCTGAGGTCTCTTTTGACTTGTTTACCTGTGTGTGCCACTGAATGAGGTTTTGATGGGAGAGGGATGAGATGTCCTGTCTCAGACACAACCCAGGGAAGGTCGCTTCCCATAAGGAATGATTGGACTTCCCACACTGGGATCCAAGGCTCCAGCTCAAGGCACTAAGGGAAATAACTTCAAGGCCTGTGACAAGAGTTGTGACCCTGACATAGGTCTCCATCTGGGGAAAGTTGTTCTTCTGTCACTTCAGCTTCTCTGTAAATGAAACTCTACAAACTCTGCATGTGTTTGCTTCTTTTTATCTTGGGTCCCAAATTAGTGTGCATTTCCCTACTCTCTGGAGCTTCTGTCTCGGGGAAGAGTAATTATAGGCTAAGGTACAGTGCTAAAGACCAGGCTGGTTTCAGGGTCCGGTCAGTTAAAATCAGGCTGTGCACTCTCACCAACGAGTTAGCAAATTTAAGGAAAATTCCCATTTAGGGACTGGCTTAGTCATAGGACTTTTTTTTTTTTTTTCAGTTTCGGGTTTTGTTTTTTTTTTTTTTTTCTTTCCTTTTTTTCCTCTTTGCCGTAGATTTCAGTTCTAAAGTGTCTAGTAAGTTTCTCTCACAGACAAAGGTGTGGTGTAGGGCATAAATAACACACTGGAATATTCTAATAATGGAGTTTATTGATTCCTTACATTGTGCTAGGTCCTGGGCCATCCTTACCTTACCTTTAGTATTGAATTGGAATTGGCCTTTCACAATGATTTTAAAAACAAAAACACTTATTATTATCATTTTGCAGATTTGGAAACTGAAGCCTAGGGTGATCAATAATCAGCCCAATATCTCTTAATCAATGCCTCAGGGGGAAAAAAAAGACTAGAATTCCAAAATAGGACTATCTTATTCCTGCCTTTGAGTAATACATTATTCTGTTTAAAATTTTCACATAATATTTTTATTAGTTGAGTATTTCATATAATATATTTTGGTCATATTCATTACCCCCCAACTCCTCCCAGGATCTACCTTCTCTACCCACTTCCTATCCACTAAACTTCCAGTTTCTTCTTCTTCTTCTTTTTAAAAGCCATTAAGTGCAATTTGCATTTCCCAACTACTCTTAGGAGTGGAGTCTGCCATGAAGTGTGATCAACCAACTAAAAGTCACCATTAAAGAACACTGTGTCTCCCTCTCCAGCAGCCATGTCAATAGCTCTTCAGCCAGTTAGTGGGATTTTGTGTCTACCATGAAAGAAGGTACAGAAAGATTTTAAGTTCAGAGGTGGTAGTTAGCTTCAAGGAAAGTGTTTTCTGGGCACAAGAGAGCAGTTGCACATACAGACTTACAGAGATTGTGACACTATGCACAAGACCTGTGAACAAGTGTGTGTGTGTGTGTGTGTGTGTGTGTGTGTGTGTGTGTGTGTGTTCTTGTGTAGTTTAAAAGAATTTGACGTAAGGACAAACTTTTAACTACGAATGAGGTTGGATCTTTGAATAATTAAGAGGTACAGCACACATTGAAATCTAAGTGAACACAATTGTGGGGAGAGCATTTGAAAATATTCAAACATGAGATCCTGCGGGTAACATTTTATATCTGGATGTATAGCAGGTGAAGTTCTTGGTGCCGAGATTAATGAATATACAGCAGCCCTGGATGGAGGAAGGGCCCTTGCTATCGTTACTTTCATTTCTAGTGGAGAGACCTTTAAGGTAATTTAGTTGAGAAGCATAGGGTCAATATAATGTGCTGTAGACTGAATCCTCACATGAATGATAAATCTTACTTTCTATAGATGAGATGTTATGCCCTGAGAGCCCCAAGTATCTGGAGTTTTCAGGAATTCAAATTATTCACTTATTAATCCTTGAATTCTGAGACCCTGACTAACATGAGGCAGTGTGTAAAGATTCAGCCCACATGACACACATTTAACACTGAGCCCCAGCAAACATTTGCTTCATTTCTGGAGGCCCTCAGCTACGAAGTACAGTTGGGGTGGTCTTTATATTGAGGTCATGGTGATTTCATTTATTGTGAGTGTATTCTTCAGTTTTTTCCCCTCCTAAGGCTTCAAAGTCCATGTGGAATTTCCCCCCAACACTGGGAAAGTCATAGAGCAAAGAAGAAAGTGTTATTCTGTTTTCCTTACTCTTTTCTGGGGGATGCTCCTCTCCAGCTAGCATTGAAGTTGCTGTTAAAATGATTGGAGTAAACAATACTTCCTAGAGAATCCTGAAGTTAGATCAAAAGGATTCCTACTTCTAGGGTTTTATTGGGGCTTTCATTGTTTTGTTTGTTGTAAGGAAATAGAAAATCAAGCACAGTGTATCGAATCCCATTTGGAAGTGGAGTAGAGGCATGTAAAAAAAAAATGTCATGTTCACAGCTCCTAAGATTCACTGACTGCGTGAAGCAATCCTTGTGGGAGTCCTGAATCTATGCTCTATACCAAAAAAAAAAAAAAAAAAAAAGGAACAGAAGAGACCCACCTATCCAATATTACCAAATCAACCTTCATAATTGGAGCTAGACCACCAGAATCATTTCCAGATGCATAAAACTAAACCCAGCAGCCAGGGTGCTCAGAAATAGACAAGCACTCCCCCACAAGCACATGCAAAGCTCTCTATTTTTTTTTTATTCTGAACTCATTCCAGGCAAAATCGTGCTAGCTTCTTCTGGGAACACAAAGATGCTGTACCTGGATAGGAAATTCTCCAGGGACTGTTTCTTGTCCTCCTTGCAGGCAATTCCCTCCTTCTTCTGCTTCTCCATGTCTTTGATTCGCGATTGGAAAGTGTCAATCAAGTCGAACACAGACTTCATTGCTATTGGCACTTCATAGTATTGCTGTTTAAGAAAGCATAGGATACATATAACTTATGCCTTCCAGAGAAATCTGGGGAAATCTTTCTATTTGGAACCTAGAGGGGTTGATGATTTATAAATAAATGCTCTTTGTCAATAATACCCTAGGAAGCAATTGGTATATTTATAAAGAATTATTCTCTGCTTCTTATGCTAAAAATGATTTAGATCTTCCTTACCATCCATATCCTGTGTTTGCTTCCATACTTTTAGCACTAAGCTGGTTCCTGTTTAATACACAGAGACGTAAGAAGCAATATACTTACACAGAGAAACAAATGGGACGGCATGCTAGAGCTTTTAACTTGACTTTCCCACCCAAAATCCTGTTTTATTAAGTCATTTAGCATTAGGTCTTGCTTTCTCCAATGTTCTCAGAAACAGATCGGGATTCAACTTAAAGAATATGAAATCCGTTTGATCCCAGTTACGTAGACTTTCAAAAGTCTCTTGGCATGAGCATGAGCCCTGCTGAGCAGAACCATTAGGAGGGGCCTGAGTGTAGCTTGCAACTTTGCTCCCGTGGGGTCCCTCTGTGATCATCTAGTCCAAGTTCTCCCATCAGAAATGAAGCAACACATGTGCAGGACACATTAATGGGGTGCTCTCTCCCCAGAGCCACAACAATACTGCAGGTCAAGTCAGCTGCTCTGATGGTGCAGAGAGCACCCCCTCCCCAAAGATCTTCCTGCTATAAATGTCAATCTTCTAGAATGATGAAGACACCAGGATCTGTAGCCCACCTCTAGGGAGACTAAGTTTAATGCTAGTTAAATCAACGTAAACTATTTACCAGTTCTGAAACTATTTTTTTCCCTGTGAAACATGGCAGATACTGGTATTTATTTTAGATCTTTAAGACAAAGATTTTATAGGTTTGAGTAGGAGCTTGGTGCAAATAAAGCTCCTGATAAAATTAGCTATTTTGTTATTATTATGACTATATAACACAGTTTTAAATGCTTCAGAAAGTTTGTCCCTACAGAAATTAAGTAGATGTAAAATTCTTGCAGTCTTTTGTATCTTGAACCAGGAGGTAAACTTCTAAATTTTTCCTAAAGGGACCTATGGTAAGTGTAGGTTTCTTGAAGGAAGGAATCCCTCTTTTTCTTTTATTTCTGGATCATCACAGCCATTTACTTAGTGTCTGGTAAATCCACAGCACTGGTGTGATGAAAAGATCCAGTCTGAACTCAACTCAACTGAGTTCAACTCAACCCAGTCTTATTCTGGAGAGATTATTTCTGAATGCAAATTCATAGGACAACTGAAATGCTTGGGCCATTTCAAAACCTTACCATTATGGAATAGTTTGTGTCAATCATATATCTAGTAGACTCATTGATCATAGGCAACCATAGATTCTATTCCAAGAAATTGCACCACATCACCCCCATCAAGGACCTGTACCTTGACCCTCAGATCCACATCTGTCAGCACCATGAAGAAGTCATTGTAAGTCATTCCATACTCTTTCCTCAGCTCGCCAATGAGATGTTGGTCTACCAAGTCCTCATCATCCACCACACGCATGGGTTTCTCATTATCTTAAGGCAAACAAGATGTGAGTATAAATGAGTATGGTGAAACAAACAATTGAGACAAGACTAAGTAGAGCTCCAGAACTTTCATCCAGCTCAAACCAGACAATTCTTCCTAGTTTTATACGTAACTCACAGTGTGTGTGTGAACAATTCTATAGTGAATGAAATTAAATTAAAACAGTTCTATAGCAAATTAATAGGTCTAAAGTAAACCAGTGAATACATAAAATAGTCCTGAAAACCACTCCTTTAAAGATGGCAACCCCATCTCTGCCCACCCTGTTCAGAAGTGTTATCATAAGACTGCCTAGCGTTTCTAGAAAACTGTCTGCCCTGACAGGGTATGAGTCTATCTAAATTGCCAGGAAACTAGACCAGACATGTTCGTTAAGGTTCACTTCCACTATACATAATTCTGAGTCTGAAATCTGTGTCTGTTCCTCTCTTAGGATATAATTATCTTTGGAGCTCAGTAAACATGCACTATAGAGAAAAATAGAGTCTATGCTCAAAACTAGTCACAGGTTCATTTTGGCTCCAGAAGAAGCTAAATTCTTCACTATACAAATTTCACAAATGAGCACAATTTCCAGAAAAATTTAAGAGTTTTTGGAAGTCTTTAAGCATTAATCAAGTTTTCAGGAAAAAAAAAAAAACATTAAAATTCAGAATAGTTCCTCAAGGTGTCACTGAGTCAATAGGAAACATGAAAATCAAAGTATTTTAGTTAGGGTTTCTACTGCTGTGATAAAACACTGTGACCAAGAGCAGCTTGGGTAGGAGAGAGTTGATCTCAGCTTACAGTTCCACAACACAGCACATCACTGAGGAAAGTAAGGGCAGGAACCTAGAGACAGAAGCTGATGCAGAAGCTATGGAGGAGTGCTGCTTACTGGCTTGCTCTTCCCAGGTTGCTCAGCCTGCTTTCTTATAGCAGTGGACCACCAGCCCAGGGGTGACACTACAAGAACCACAGTGAGCTGGGCCCTCCCACATCAACCATCAATCAAGAAACTTCACCACAGGCTTGCCCAGAGGCAATCTCGTTGAGGACATTTTCTCAATTGAGGTTCTGTCTTCCAAAATGATTCTAGCCTGTGTTGTGATGCCATAGTACCATCCAGAAAACAAGACACAAGGTATCTGTGGCTTTACATGCAAGTTACATATCTGGAAAATATTGAAATATGTCTCGAGACAGGACAGCTGGACAGACTGTCACTAACTTGTGGTTTGACTTAAAATTTTTTCAACTTTATGATAGAGTGAAAGTGATACCTATTTAGTGGAGCCTTTCATTTAATTCTGATTTTTTTTCCCAATAGTCTTTCATGAAGTCAAGGTTTCAGAGCCATTTGATCATGGGTAACAGCTGACTTTGTAGTATACTATATTGCTATGCTGTGCATCACAGCTTAGAATATCAGTGGGTTAAATGCATTTCCTGTTTTTAATTTTATTTATTTGTGTGTGTTGTATGTATGTGTGTGTATGTATGTAGGCGCAGTGTGTACCTGACACAGCACAAGTGTGGAGGACAACTCGAGGGAGTTGGTTCTCACCAGAGTCAGTTCTCACCTGTGGGACTGAGGAATTGAACTCAGGTCATCAGGTCTGCATACAAGAGCCCCAATCTGCTGCACCATATTGCAAGCCCTAAATTTGGGTCTGTTTTATACTACTTCAGGTCACAGTGTGTTTATCGGGATACAAGCCCATGGTAAATTAAAAGATATCTATTTTTACTTCCTCTTCAAAATAGATTAGTGTTTCCCTCACGCTACCTAAAAGTGTATCTTCAAAATCACCCCTCATACTAAAAGTAAATGTGAAAAAGTAAAATTAGTTAATATGTGACAACATAAATACTAGCACAAAGAGTCTCAGTTATCAACAGGGACACGCAGTGAACAGCAGCAAAGCGCTCTTCTGCACTAGAAGCCATTTTGCTGTAAGAAATTAAAGCTGAACCTAATATCCATTGTCTTCCTGATAAGAGAAGGATTACAGTTAAACTGTTACTTTGATTCATTTGATTAGGCTAAGTTGAAAGAATGTAAACAAGTAGCTTGATTTCTCCAAAGAAAAGTGAAAGGAGAAATCTATTTTCTTTTCATGAAGGCGGTCTACAGACACAGGACCTAAGGAACTATCTGAGGACGAAGCAGTGTTGAAATAAAAAAGGATATACAGGACATATTATATCCTCTTTCATTTTCAGACATTGCTTGGTCCTCATATAAATGGGTCATATATCTATTTTATCAATTGTACAATTTGTTACTGTTGACAAAATACATACTAATTTTAAAAATTGTTATGTTGATGTAGTAGTTTGGTTTGTTTTTACTGTATCTTCTTTGGCATAGAAGGTTGCAGAATTAAATGTGTAGCATGCTATTACTCTTGGTTTAAAAACAATTAAGGTAAACGAAAAGGCATACAGGAATACACAACATGAAACATCCATTTTGAGCTGTTAACAGTGGGCTCCTCTATGAGATAAAACTGGGAAACAAAAGGCGGAACTTCGACTTGTTACTCTCCATGTCTAAATAATTCAACAAGGCATAGTTTACTCTGTGAGTAGTACTAAAGCAGGTTTACAACGTCCTTAACTGTGATATCTATCTACCTTCTAAATGATTGTTTATGCCCACGGCATAGTGCTGTTGGTCAGCATTTTGCAGTGGTCAATGGTAACTCCAAAGACTCACTGTTGGTCAAAGGACTGAGAATAAATGATAGCTAAATGACCTAGCATGAAGGAAACATCCACAGCACTCCCTCCAGGGCTTCAAGAACATCACAGAAGAAGGAACAGGAAGAGTGTAAGAGCCAGAAGAAGACAGAGGAAAGGAATGCTGAGTTCTAGGGTTGGCATGGCTCGTGTACTCTTGAACTCATGGCCACCATGATTACGTGTCAAAGATGGGATCCATCAACACCTAGTCACTGAATGGCGGGAGGCTTCTAGGGCACTGCTGCTCTCTCAGAACTTATTGTAGTTAATGGTTGATGGGTAAGGGAGATACTGTTTTCTTCAGTGCTGTAGACTGGTGAGGTACCCATGTCTCTATAAACAAACTCTCACCCATGTTTCTGTAAAGAACACTTATAATACTACATGCATGCATGCGTGAGCACACACACACACACACAAGCAGAGGGAGGGTGAGTTGGGAAGAATGAGATAAGTGGAGTGGGGAGAGGTTAAGACAGGGTAACAGGTCTGAATGTGACCAAATATTACATACATGCATGAAATACCATAACGAAACCCATTATTATGCATAATTAATGCTAATAAAACCCCAAAACAAAATATCTTTTGCAGCTAATATTCTAAATCTTTGCAAACAGGTTTTATCTTTTTCTAGGAATTATAATTTTGAGGGGTTTTGTTGATATTTTGTTTTGTTTGTTTTTGAAACAGGGTCTCACGTATCCCTGACTGGTCTTGAATTCACTCTGTAGCTGAAGATGGCCTTGAACTCTTTAAAAGAATGTAATAATAATGATAATTATTATACTATTATATATATATAAATAATTATTATCATTATTATCATTATTATTATGTGTGGTATGTATGTCCATGATGTGTATGAGTTGGTGCTTATAACTTGACACATTTGGAAATCAGAGGACAAGTTTGTGCAATCTGTTCTCTATTTCCGTCTTTACATAGCCCCCGGAGATTAAATTCAGGTCACCAGGATTTGAATTGAGCCATCTCACTGACCTGACCTTGTACTTATGTTCATTTTTGTGTTTTTATTTATTCAATAAAAATATGTATCATTAGTATTCTGAGTTGTTGCTGTGCTGGATGCTAGGTTGAGGGATTGGCAACTTAGAGTTTAGCTCTAAGTGGATCCAAAATCAGACCATTAATGCCTAATAGATAAAGTCATAAAACAAGTGAGTGGCTGTAACAGAAGAAAGGTAGAGATGGTAACAGACTTTCTTAAATGATCCTAAATCTTTACCTTCTCCATACCTACCTATATCCTTGCCCAAACTGCAAAACTCCTCCACCCTTTATGGTGAATGGCTTGAACTATCTTGTAGATAGAAATATTAGTAACTCAAATGGGTTCATTCAGGGAATAGGAGACAATCACTGTGTGTAAGCTGGTCTACCTTGCAGAGGGTCAAACTTCTGATGAACTGACCCAGAGCATGTGGCCTCCAGGTAATTTATTGAGGAAAGACAGTGCTCATCTATACAGAGGTCTTAGCTGCTTAATGAATTAAACCTCCAGAGTTCACCAACCTCCAACTTTAGCTGGCCAACCTAATGCCATATTACAGTGAAGTCAAGACCCCTGGGCAAGGTATTCCTTGACTGGTGCTTAGGCTGGGAGAGGCAAACATGGGAGGCTCAGTGGGTAAGGAGGTCAAAGCTGAATAACAATTTCTCCATCCATGGGTAATTGAGCAGACAATTGCCAGTTCTCCAAACTAGCATTCTTCCACATACAAGATAGCTGCCACCCAGACACACCCAGAAATCTGGTTCTAACACCTAAGGAAGGTGACCTCCTGGCAGCAGCTCTAGCTGCCAGATACAGCAGCTGTTTAAGGTTCATATTACTGCACAGAAGTGCATGTGGCTTTATAATAAATTTAAATATTCCATTACACTTTCTTGCCTTTAGACTCTGAGCTCTTAGGTACTAGTAGATTACCAATACAACTACCATGACGGAAGCTATGTATTTGATGGTTCTTGCCTCTACCATGGATATGAAGATATGTTCACACCAGCCTGCTGAAACTAAATCAAGCAACTCAGCCTGGTATCATTTCAGCCAAGGCCCTCCCATAGTCACTATCATCCTACAGTCACTTCCTTCAATCTGAGCATAAAAGCGTCCCAGCTGAGCTGAGCAGAACCACCTGGCTGATAGGTGGCTGTGTACAGGTATATACACAAACCTAACCAACCCAGACCAGATGAACCCTATGGCTGAACATTGTTACCAAATGGATTTTTTCATATAATATGCTGCTAAGGTTTCTAAGTGTTATCTGTGTAGCATTATTGTGCAATAAATGATCCAGACATTCAGTGGTCCAGCTCCATTACATCACTGAAGATGAATCTAAGGAACTGTAGTGAATGCGGCTCAACTCCACCTGCTTTCAGAGCTGACTTTTCTGTTATTTGTGGGTAGATCTCCCTCCCTGGAAGTTGCTCTTCTTAAAAAAGAGCTGCCTTCCCTCCAGTCACACGCCTATCAGGGCACAATTTAAGTTCAGTAGTGGGTTCAAGGTAGGGCAGGGATAATAGATACAAAAGTCATCCCCCTCACCTCAAAACCAACAGCCCTGAGTATCAACCACATGAGAGCTTTAAATTCACTTTGTCCATCCTTGCATTCTGTACTCCCATAGGAATGGAGGACTATGTCTCCATTAACCTCCTTACATTCAATACTCAGAGAATCAGGGTCTCTTTCTCAGAGACCACAATCTGTAACAGACTCTGAGAAAGAAAAAAAAAGGACTGTCTTGCTCAAAAATCACACTGCTAACTGGAAGCAAAATGAGGGTAGGACTCAGACAGCATGCCTTACTTCCATGTAGCCCTCTCTATACTACACCAGCATTTCAAAATCATCAGTAAAAAGGACCCTGGTTCAAGATTTAAGACAAACTTTGCTCTAACTGGCAAGAAGCTGATCTCACAGCCTGGTTTCTCCTTTCAAGCTAAATGCTTTCAGAAATAATTCAGCCAAACATTAGAAATTAAACATTTTGCACTCTCAGACTACTGAAATGCCTACATGCTTGGTCTGAGGAGAAAAATCTGCCAAAGGAAAACAATGAAGGCTCTGATCAACACTGAATCCAAGGAGGATGGAGGTAAGTGGACAGCAGGGCAGAATCGACTCCAGGCCAAATTCTGAGGATGGTGCATGTGAGGGCAGCTTCTCTCTGCAGCTGCCTGCTGTAGCCACAGGTCCCTGCTATCCGCAGCATTCTGTACAAATAAGAGCTGGGATCATAATATTCCACTCTTCAGTCTGGGGAAGTAACAAAGAACGTTCAGATTCTTATGTTCTCAACCTCCCTACTGCTGTGACCCTTTAATACAGTTCCTCATGTTATGGTGCCCCCCAACCATAAAAGTATTCTTGTTTCTACTCCATAGCTGTAATTTTGCTACGGTTATGAACTGTGATGTAAGTATCTGATATGCAGATGGTCTTAAGTGACCCTTGTTGTGAAAAGGTCGTTTGATCCCCCAAATGAATAGTAACCCAATAGTTGAAAACCGCTAGTCTAAGCACACTAGGCTTCATGTGAAGTACTGTAAGACTTATAAGCAGACATGGTTTAAGTCATATCAAACTGTCCAATTTAACTAGATTCTCCTAACCCAGCTAAAATGACTCACATATTATGTCCACTTTATAGTATTTGGACTAGGACTATCAAGAAAAGGGCTAGCCAGAAGAGGTGAGCTCTGTTCTACACTATTCTATACTATTACAACTGTGGAGAGATGGAAGATGCCTGTTTGGTCTTTCTTCCTTTAAGAATCCCAATCCCAGAAGCCAGTGACTGAACTCAGGTTGTGTTCAAATACGTTTCTTCATGTATTTGATTGACTATAGCAGTAATGGCACTCAAAAAATTTGTTTTAATTACAAGCCGTTAAACAATTATATCCCTGGTATTAGGTGAAAAGCCCCACCTGTGACTGCTTCTACTCTATGGTAGCCATGATTTCTTTTCCTTTTAACTTCTCCTAAGTTCAAGCTGTAAACTGAAGTACTCTAAGAAAGCCATATTTGTGCTGGAAAGTGTGCTGAGTGACTGACTGGACTGACTGACAGACTGACAGACTGACAGACTGACAGACTGACTGACTGAATAAATGAATGAATGACTGTCTGAATGACTGACAGACTGACTGACTGAAAGGCTGACTGACAGACAGATATACTGACTGACTGACTGACAGACTGAATGTCTGACTGATTGACTGACTGGCTGGCTGGCTGGCTGGGATGGATGGCTGACTGACTGACTGACTGACTGACAGACAGATTGAATGACTGATAGACTGACTGACTGACAGACATATTGACTGACTGACTGACAGAATGACTGACTGAAAGACTGACCGACTGACAGACAGACATACTGATTGACTGACTGACAGACTGAATGTCTGACTGACAGACATACTGACTCACTGACTGACAAACTGAATGTCTGACTGACTGACTGACTGGCTGGCTGGCTGGCTGGCTGGCTGGGATAGATGGCTGACTGACTGACTGACTGGCTGACAGACAGACTGAATGACTGATAGACTGACTGACTGAAAGACTGACTGACTGACAGACAGACAGACTGAATGAATGAATGAATGACAGACTGAATGTCTGACTTACTTACTGACTGACTGATAAACTGACAGGCTGATTAACTGACTCAAACTGACTAGGATATAATTGTGGAGAGATGGAATGTTTCAGATTCAGAGACAAAATTATCTCAGGCTATCTTTAGTTTCCTTAATATCCACTTACTCCCAAACTATGTATTCATCCTAACATCTTTCTGACTGTTGGTAAAACTTCTGGAATGTGTTACTCAGCAGATCTCTAGCCTCCACCAACCCTAAAGCTAAGAATGTTAAGAGAGAACATCTGGAGCTAAGGGATGACTCACGTGGTACGGTGTTTGCCGTGCAAGCTTAAGGACCTAAATTTAGATCTCCAGTCCCTACATACAAAGCTGAGCATGGGGGTATACTAATCGACTTACAATCACTCATAGTAAGGTCCAGCGAGCTGCATTTTAACAAGTTTCCTAGCTAACTGTAACGCACTCAAAGGACAGAAAGCTGCTATCTCACAGGAGAAACCTGAATTCTTATCATAGCATGTAAGACCATTAGTGCTATGGATGCAGCGTATCTTAACTAATATAGCCATTAAGTCTTCCTCCATACTCTATGCTCCGGCTCTCTATTTTTACTTACCAGAACTGTGGCCTCTCTCAACACATTAATGGTGCACATCTGCAATCCCAGGAGGCTGATGCAGGAGGATGGCAAGTTCAAGACCAATCTGGACTAGAGACTGAGTTCCAGGCCATCTGGGTCAATTTAGTAAATCTCTGATCAACTTAGTCTCTCCCTCCCTCAATCTCTCTCTCTCTTTCTCTCTCTCTCTCTCTTTCTTCATATGTGTGTATGTGCATCTGTATATGTGCATCATATATCAAATATATATTTGTATAAAACAAATAGAAAATAAATATTTGTACTTACTTGTTCTTGCCTAAAGAGTCACAAATGAGTAGAAGGAATTGTACATAAGGTTGCAGAGGGACAGGACGCAACAGCGTGAGAGGATCAGGTACAGATTCAAGAACTGTGTATGTACAGTTTCTTATATGTAAAATGTATCAGCTCCTTCAAAAGTTAAGATAAAATACCTGTTTCCAAAATAGAATGATAGAAACTAGATTTCCCAAGGCTCCTCTATTAATAAACCCACTATTTAAAATTTTTCTGCCATTTATAGCGTTATCCCTGATTATGGCAGTTGGAAGAGTCTATCTTTTTAAATGTATACACATACACACATAAAAGTTTAAATTGAGCTTCTGCATAAGATAGAGAATATTTGGTTGCCTTTCAGAGTCTGGCTTATCTTACTTATCATGATATCTAGTTGCACCCACTTTCCCACAGATTTCATTTTTCTTAATAGTTACTAACATTCCTTATGGTTCATGGACTATGTTTTCTTTATCAGCTCATGTATTGTTGGGGAATCACTTATCTTTCCACCACATTCTTCGGTGACTTGTTTGCAAGTTTGACTCACATGCTTTTGTCCCCCTTGATTATTAGAGGTTGATCTTACACTGATACATTTGATCTTAAAGGCAGAAGGTAGTGGAATAAGATGACTGAATGGGTGATAGGCTTTGTCACCTATCTAGATGATGTATAGCTGTTGAAAACTAGAGACTGAGTAAACACAAGAAAACCCCTAGACACTGTGGAAATATACTCACCCAGCCTCCCTGCCTTATGAAGGGTGGTGGGCTCTAGAAAAGGTAGTTGCCAGATTCTGTAACTATAGCTGAAAACTACAGTTTTGGTGTTAGAGGATCAATTTTTCTGGACTGCCTCAAAGAGAAACCAATATCTGGGGAGTGTTATAAATACTGATGATTGTAATCTTCCCCATAATACATAATTCTCTTCAATAAAAATGAAGATAAAAAAATATTTTAGGCTAGAATGTACTCTGTCATTCTTATTTGTAAAAGTTAGCTTAAAATTCGTCTCAGTGTATTTCTAATTTATATAAACAATTTGTACTTTGTCTCTTCTTGTTACTGTATTCCACAACCATCAATTTTCCTACTTCCTTTTTGTTAGTTACCCTTACACGCTCATTCCTTCAGAAGGAGCTATCAGAAGTGGGGAGAAGGCCCAGTGGGTAAGAGCACTTGCTGTGAAAGCATGCAGGCCTGAGTTCAGATCCCTAGCACCTATGTCAAAGCCTGTGACTCCAGCATTAGTGGATGGAAACGGGCAGATACTGGGACCTCCAGTAGAAACAGCATGCTCTAGGTTCTGTGCAAGATCCTGTCTCAAAGAGTAGGTAGAGAGTGGAAGAGGGAGACATCAGATGTCTGTCACTGGCCTCTGAGTGTAGTCATGCTGGGAAGGTGAGACATTTGCACATCACACACACACACACACACATACACACACACACAAACACACACACACACAAACATGCAGGTGAGGGGAGTATGTGTATCCTTTGTGCTTTAGCCCTTAATATTTGGGGAGCCAACACCAATACCAAGTTTTTCTTTTTCTAGGAAAAAATCCCTATTCTGTATTCTACCTCTTTCTCATTCCATTCATTAAAAAAGAACTATGAACCAGCAGCTTCTCTCTACCTGACCAATTCTGTCTCTGATCTTTCCACCCAACATATATACCAATATTTCTATGCTAGAGTGACAATTTAAATACTAAGAATTTTAAATACTAACAGTAAAGAGTATCTATGTGTGTGAATCTATTTTAGCCTCTCCTGTATAGAATCCTCTGTGTTGGCAAACCCATATGGACATTGGAATTTGTCTAATGCCAGTGACTTTCTTTAGATTAAGGTCTGAAAGTTTCCTTGTATCTTTAGGTCTGAACTAGATGTTCCAACTATCTTTAGGGAGATGGATGGATCAGCTGCGGAGGGCAGCCCATACTGTCTGGTTGTCGGCATCTGCTTCCAAGGTCTACTAAAAATCTGGAGAAATACGGAGTATTTGCTTCATATTTAAGGAGAATAAAAGCCACTGGATAGATCTCAAGTTAAAAATTAGACCAAGCTGGGATTTGGTTCATTGAGACTATGGCTCACGCCAAGTTTTCTTTTCCCATAGCTACTCCCAGTCTTGGCTGAAAGAGCTACCAACCTTTGTCATAAGGGTATCCTGGGACACAACACTGGGAGGGAAGGGGCTTCCAGGAATTAGGTGAGAGAGGGGGAAAAAAAAAAGCTCCATAGGCTCCAAATTAGGCCAGTGCGGTCACTGTGTGAGACAACAATGCAAACTGCAAGACCTGACTTCCAATAAATCAGGGAAAAAAACCCTCAGTCCCCTACAGTTCATTTTTAATCCAGACTTCTAGAAAACACCAGAATAATGCTAAAATTACCAGATGCTTATAATATGACCATACCAAGATTGAAGTAGATGTAATGACTTTTCCAAACTCCTCTAAACTAAGGAATGGGAACATTTTGTGGAGGGGTTGGTAGGTAGCACATTTGACACTGAGAACACCTGGCCGAGGAGGACTTTCATCACTGGCCAGCACCTGTCAGTGCTGGACTGAATGTCTATTTCCTCTCTAGACATCTGGAGAACCACGAAGCCTGCTGGCTCAAGCTACTATGTGAAAATCCAGGAAACAAATGGTTTGAATCCCTGTTAACCACTAAATATGCCTTTATGTCATTAACTTCTTGGGCTTCTCATTTACTATCAAGGACACTAATGCAATCTGACCTAAAAGAGCAATTGCGAGTTACCATTCTATAGTTAGCAGAAAGCAATAGCAATTGCTTTCCTAGTAACAAACGTGACAGCTCGTTTGATCTCCACACTACTAGCAGATCCAACGGTGGTGCTAAGGATGCCCGGGAGAAGTATACAGCATCTTATTTCATTATTATTACAGCCTTCCAAGTAGGTCTGACTTAAGACTTGAGAGTTAACCTGCCCAAGATCACATAACAAATTAATTATCACTCTGGATGTGGACCTGCTAGCCTCCAGAACTACTTCTTTTGTTTCTTTGGTTTATTTGATTGTTGTTTTGATTGTTTTGGGACAGTCTCACTATGTAGACCAGGTTGCTCTCAGCCTCACAGAGATACATCTGCCTCTGCCTCTGCCTCCTGAGTGCTGGGATTAAAGATGTGAGTCACCATATCTGGCTGTTGTTGTTGATAAAGAACATTATTCCCTCCCCCAAACATATACGCAGTAGAGGGATAGAGCTCATAAATCAGTTACTGATACATGATGATTTATGGTGAGGCACTGGAAAGGATGATATCTGTTTGTCCTTTATATCAGGAGGGTGAGCTACTGAAAGAGAATGCATAACTGAAATGTATAGCTATGAGTTCTAGAGAGCTGCTGTGTAGCATTGTACTATACTTAGACCACTATATTTTACATTAAAACATCTGTTAAGGCAATGGATCTTGGAGCTGGAGAGATGCCTCAGCGGTTAAGAGCACTGGCTGCTCTTTCAGAGGACCCAGGTTCAATTCCCAGCACCCATATGGCAGCTCACAATTGTCTTAATTTCAGTTCCAGGAATCTGGCACCCTCATGCAGTCATGCAGGCAGGCAAAACACCAATGAACATAAAAATAAGTAAATCTTAAAAAAAAAACAATGGATATTAGATTAACGGTTGTTATCACAATTAAAATTATGTGCAAGTTAGAAAACTAGTCCATATTCAAATTACATTGACATGATAATTAGGACAGATATGTTCATTTGTATGAAGATCCTGCATCAGAAATATCTGAGTTAAGTTATGTTATTTTGTACAAATTTTAATTAATAGGGAAACTATTTTCATATTCCAGATGTTTTCAGAGGAATCATATTTTAGGAAAAAATATAGAAGATAATGAAGTATGAAGAGTAAACCTAAAGAATTTTAATTATAGCTAAACAACAGCAAAAGTAGTGAACTAACGTTTAAGAAAAGATTTTCAAAAAAAAAATACTTTCGTTGGAAAAAAGAGTTTCAGTGGGAGAGGAAGGGGCATGACCAAAATTTGTTACACAGACACACATACACACACACACGTAAAATTGTAGAACATTTTATAGATAAAAGAATTATGAAAGAAACCATTGCCTCTGATTCTGGCCTTCTTAACAAATAGTGAATCTTTCAACATGCCCATGGGAACTGCTATGAGTTACATCTCAGCTGCCCGAGGCTGAGTTGTGCCTCATGAACCTCATACATTTCATCCATATGAAAAATTGTGAAAACTCTAAAGTTCAGCCAAAATCCTCTGCTCTCCAAAAGGACTTGGGTGAAGTTCAATCCATATTTTCAGCGGTTTTCATTTAGCCTAAAAGTTTCTAACACTAGCTAATTCTTTCTTCAAGTTTGCCAGCAACTAGGGGTCTGGCAGGTTCCCATGTGTGATGAGTCACCTGAAGCATGAAGCTACATGAACTAGTATGATGTTGCCTGGTGCTGCTCACAGGCAAGAGGACCCAGGAACCAAAGAAAGGGGTCACAAACCTCTCTGATTGCCCTGTACATGTAATACTTTTCTCATTTCCCTCCATCTTTTTGTTTTTTTTTTTTTAATGCCACTTGTGTATCTTTGTTTTAAAATGCTGACATATTAAGCTAGAAGTTCCTGACTGGCAAGATAGGTAGATAGGTAGATAGGTAGATAGATAGATGATAGATAGATAGATAGATAGATAGATAGATAGATACATAGGCAGGCATCTATCACCTCTGTCACCATAACCAGAGGACCCTCCAGATACCCTGTGCTTCTTTTGATCTTCTCCAACCCTTACCTAAGACCTCTCTAATAACAACTGTCTCACCACATATAAGGGGCAAAAACAAAAACAAAAACCAAAGAACCAAAATCTATAAAATGCTTAAGAGCACCTAGCTGGAAGTGATCAATTTTCAAGGTGCTGTTGTTGACAGGACCAAAGATGGTGACCACAGAGATCCTCCTGGTGGCCATCTTGCAGAAGCTCTCCAGATACTCATCCCTCTGCTGAACGTACATGTTGTTTTCAGCCTTGGGAGTAGTGATCAGCTGGAGGAATGAGAGGATAAGCAAGTATTAGTTCATAGTGCTCACATCATGATGAGGCTAAACCCAGAGATAACTGGGAGCAGAGGGCACCTGAACTGTAAACTGCTTTCGTAGATAGTTGCATAATCAAGACCCAAGTGGTCATTTGGACAGACTATTTTTTTAAAGTAAGATAAAACTTAGTCCAGATAGTTTAATTATCTCTACTCAATTCTCTGATTTGCCTTTATTTCAACTGTGCTGGGGGTTTTCCTACTAGTACACACATAGAAGTAGTTACTCTTCAAGTCTGTTACATTCCATGAATATCTGACATGCAATAATTATCTGCCTTCTTCATTTTGATCTTCATTATTCCAACTGACTAATCAGACACTGGCTAATTCAATCATTATATGTTTCTTCACATTCCACAGTGTTGGAAAAGTTTCATAGCCAGGCCTTGCACAAATTCTTGGAATCGAATTTTTGTTAGGCAACCTTACAGACAGTTTTTATGATGGCCTTTGGGACTATGTTTTGCCACACAGATGATAGTCATTGTCATGCTAGGCCTGAGGAGGGGCACTTTGATACTAGACCCTCCCCACCCCCCAAAAAAACAGGCTGGCTTTGTCTGTTTTACTTTAGTCTCCTCTCTAAAGCAGATCTGGGATTTTCCATCCATATTTTATGACTCTTGACTTCTGCAGAAAAGACGCAACAGAGACATTTTGATTTCCAGCTATCTGAGAAGTTATATTTCACTTTGTTTTTGTTAAAATGAATATGCTTTGATTATTTATGTATGGATATGGGTATGCATATATGCATGTATAATTGTACATTTGTATGTTTGCATGTATGCATGTGTATATGCATGTATATGTGTATGCATTTAGTTAATTATTAGAATCCTCTTGTATCCTTTACGAATGTCTCAGTGTTTTAAATCTACCCTAACACAAAAGCTTCTTTGATTTTTTGATAATTTTAGTTGCTTTTTTGGAGCCTTCTCCAATGTCACAGATTTTTTTCCAAGCTGAAACCAAAACTATTTCCCACACTCTGAGAATGGGGAGCAACATGATGCTTGCCTTAGAAGTGGAAGGAAGTAAAGTTGTATTCCTATGATCACCAGATCCTTGCTGATCTGCTAGAACTAAAAGAACTCAGGGGCAGGTATCTGCAGTGAGCCTTATCAGACTCTCTTTGTTGGTTCAGCATTGGGTTTGGAGATATATATATATATATATATATATATATATATATATACACACACACACACACACACACATATATTTATATGTGTATATTTATATGTGTGTATATGTGTGCGTGCGTTTGTGTGTGTATTGTATAAATAATTTTATACATTATAATATATAATATACATATAATGTATAATAAATATATAATTACATAATACATAATTATTGTATATTATATATCATGTAATATATAGTTATGTAATTATATATAATACATGTAAATAAATAATGCTTATATATAAAATATGTATTAGCTATAAATAATTTCTGTAAACATTTTCTTGTATTTGATGGTCACATTCAAATTTAACAGCCACTTTTCCGTTTATCCACCCAAGCTTATAAGTTCTTCCTAAAGTCTATGTTTACCAGGTGAGCATTTTGGGTGGGAGATGTTACTCTGTTGTTTAATCTCTATCAAATATTTTATCAGAAATGGCAAACAAATTTGGCTCCAAACTGTTTTTGCTGTTTCTTTTTCTCCATTGGGGTTGTTTATTGACGCCTGCAAGTTTTCTCTGCTGAAATCTCTGTGCTTCACAAAATAGTCCCTCCAGGAAATTAAAACGCTTCTGGAGGCCTGTGAGTGAAACATTAACAAAGGTTTTTTGTTTTTGTTTTTTAAAAAAGTTTTCTTAGTTCATCATTTCAAGTAGCAGTGTTCCAGCTCAGTTTTGATTTCGTGTTTCATGCCCGTTCATTTGGACATAGTGGTCAGGAAATGTGTTGTAAAAGATATAATCTCCACAAGGAAAAGTATCAACATTCCACACACTACCTAAAATTTAGTCATTGATTCGCACTTAGCCTTAAGAAAAAGAAAAGTGTAGTTCAAAAAGATATGTTGATCATATTTTTGGTTGTTAGTTTGTTTTTAATTTAGTTATATGTGCTTTGATAGGGAAGGATGAATTCTTAAATTTTGTTTTAACGTGATATATTTTAGATTTTTTTTTTCCTTTTTGGTTTGTCATTGCTCATAAGTAGACTATTTGAATGAACAAAATGTTGTTTCAGTGAACATAAAACAGTGAAAACAAAGATAAAAAGATTGAATGTTTATGACTTTGGACTCCCAGCCCACATTTAGAACGTATTCTAAGGAGTTCCGAGGCACAGCTCACAGACACTGGACGAATGATAATTTCTGTCTGTCCACACATCCACACACAGGGTTTGTTTCATGGTCTCATTCTTTGACATGGAGCTCTGTGGCCCATGACCATATTTTAAGAGTTCTCAGTACCTCCTCCAGTCTTCCTCCTCCTGGGCATGTATAATTAAGAATTTCAAGCAATATGTAACCCTAGAGATGCCCTTCTTCCCCTGCATGGCAGCTCCTCCTAGGCATGCACTCTGCAATTCCAGGCCGTGGGTGCCCAGTAGAAACCTCAGAGAATTAAAATCCTCCTGGCCTTATTTTAACCTGGAGTTTTTGCCTGGCGATGCTTTAACCCACGAGGGAAGTGGTGTTCATATTGCATGACTTGCCTCCTGGCTTCTGGCCTTGCAGGCTCTCTCCACAGGCTTATGTGACCTCTTTACTCTCAGTATTAGATGGATCTCAGTATGAAATAAAATCAACTGTAGGTGGAGTGGCACAGGGAAAGGTCATGTCCATCCAAATGGGAGGCCTGGTGTTGTTGTCAACACCAGAGTTCAACCTCTGGATAACCTGTGACCTCTCACCTTTGTCATCTTTACCGTGGAACAACCTCTGTGCAAACCGCACAAAGTCTCAGGCATTGAGCAATATACGGAGATGCATCTACCAGTTCACCCACTCTCCTACCACCTGTGTTTGCCCATGTCCTCCAGCCTCCTATATCCTCCCCTACTACCATAACTCAAATACTTCCTCCTTTTAATTAGAGTTCTAATTGACTACACAGCCCACATGGAATTTTTGTATGTCCTTTATATATATTTTATGTTGATGTCAAGTTCCTTAAGGCACTGAGATCTCAGCCCCTGTTGCTATCCTGTAATGTTAGGGGTAATGCTGGCTCAAGCCATAGAGATCAGAGGCTTATCCGAACAGGTGCAGTGGGTACTCAGAAACATGGGGATCTCTGACTATGGATATCTGGGCAGAACCCTTAAGTCATATGGAAAACCTTCTCCTTACACTTAATCTGCTGATGGACTCTGCACAGGGAAACAGGAGCAGCTGATCACCTGACACATGTCAGAGACTTTCCCTGTGTGTTGACATCTCTGTCACATCTATTTTCTAGCTTGGCAGCATCTCCAACAGTGTTTAAAATGAAAACTGTTTGCAGTTTTCTCTTCCTAGAAAGAACCTCACAGTGCTCCTCAGTGAATAGCCCTATCCTCTGGCTTCTTACCAGCTTGACAACAGTAACTCACAGCAAGTGTCATGAATTTACAGTTGTGCTATGATCTTATTTGTGTTTCTGTTCCACGGGTGTGTTGGGACAATGAGTCCCAGAGGAGAATGAAGCCTGGTTATATAAGTAAAGGGAGCAAACAGGAATCAGAAGATGCTGGGGAAGTTTTGGAATATTTTAAATCTCTGCTTATTCTGAGTACTATGTTAGGCTCAAAATACTAGCTTTTTAAAGGATCCCATAAACTAACTTTCAGCCTTGGAGTCTGCCTTGTAAAACATAAATCCTTTTCTAAAACTAAACCAAGTAAGTAGATTGTTATCTTGATACCCAGGTCTCTGAAGCAGAGTTGAAAATATTAACCCACTTGAACTACAGGAAGATTCCATTGCCAAAGAAAACTGATTCAAAGTTCATTCAGCTCAGCATGTCAAAGCTTTGTGTGAGCTGACAAGTAGGTGGACCTCAGAGCCACCAAATGACTGCCAGTTAACCTCCACAAGGACCTACACTTTAGTGATAATCAGCTGTCTACCATCTTCATGGCCAACTCCAAATAGACATCAAGCAGTCTGAAGGAATAGGAAGTGGATTCAGTCAACTGTCCTTGACCAAATGCCGGGAAAGCCAGAGCTGAGCTGTGTAGTAAAGGCAGTAACTCCACATTAGCATAAAATGTGACTATTACTATAAAATGTGACTATTTCTTCTTTTGTCTTGAAAACTCAAAGTTCATAGTGAAGTTTTAAAAAAAATATGTCTTTACTGTGTGTGGGGAATGTGAGGCAGATGCGTGTGGAGGCCAGGGGACAACTCTTGAGAGTTGGTCTCTCTTTCTGCCATTCAGATCTTGGGGATTGAACTCAAGTTTAGAATCAGGCAGTTAAAGCTGTTGAGCCATCTCATCAACTCCAACATGAAGTGTTAAGTGTTGGTATTTATTAGCAAACAGTTTTATTCTCCAATATCCCATTTTCTTTGTGGCATGTATCTCACAAAGCTCATACCCAAGGGAAGAGAGGTTGAAGAGTGGATTGACTTTGAAGTTGAACAGGCGCAAAATCTTTGTTACACAATAGCTATGTGCCTTTGGTGAACATCTCAAGTAATCTATATTTCTGTTTTCTCACTTGTGAAAGAGGATTAATAAATCAATCATTCCTTGTAGGAATGTGAGAACTAAACCAATAATGTGTCTTTACATGTGGGATCTGTTTTTTGTTGTTGTTCTTGTTGATGATGCTTTTCGAGGCAGGGTTTCTCTGTTGTAACCCTGTCTGTTCTGCAACTCACTCTGTAGACCAGGCTGGCCTCCAACTCACAGAGATCTGCCTACCTCTGCCTTCCTAATTCTGGGATTAAAGGCATGCACCACCATTGCCCTGCTTGGGATCTGCTTTTTTTTTTTTTTTTAACAAACTGAGAGGCAGGGGGATTAAAAGATTGGGCTCTGGCCTAACCACAGGACACCTGGATCTGTCTGCCCTGTGCTTGAAGGCCTGGAGGATGCCATTTGCTCAACCACAACTCATGCAGTTGTTACTATAGTTTCCCTAAGTAATTGGTTAAAGAGCGGTTATGGGATGTTTTCACATCTAGAGGATGGTATGAATGAATACAAAGCACCAGGGGTTTTCTGAAAAATTAGAGCTGGGGATCTGGTTACTGAAAAGCCAGAGAATTGAGCCAGAAATTCCACACAATTTCTTGGAATGTAAACCCACTGATAGGGTGAGCACACTGGGTTAAGTCAAAGCGAAAAGTAAGTGTTCTCTACCATACTTTAACAGCTCAAAGGCTGCTAAGCCTTAATGAATGTTAGTTGAATCATTACACTTCCTGAATAACATCAGCAGAGTTTGTCGGAAAAAGTGAGTGGGAAGGGATTAATGCACCAGTAAGGCCTTCCACCCAGATGCATTGTTTTGATATCATGGCTGTTCCAGCTCATCTTTTCTACTCCATTCTTTCTTCCTACATTATTAGCACTTCAGAAAACACATTAGTGATAAGATCAGCTGGTCACACACAGGAATCACAGACTGAACTGTGTCCTGCTGGGATTTTCTTTCTAATAACAAACTCAACTCTCTAGCTAGCTCCAAAAAGCCAACATTGTCAGAAGCAGTTCCAGCTGGTTTCTGTTTTGCTTCATATGACATCAGCAGAAGCTGTCTTTTGAGTTTCATTTGATAACAATTTATGACAGGGATACTGTTAAAAGTAGAGAAGCCCCAGCTGCACATTCTGATCCCTAACAGAGAGGAGCAAAGAACGGATGAGAGAAATTGAAGGCACAGCTAACATTATGGATGGAGTATGAAAACCCTTTCTTTCCGTTTGGCCTTTTCCACTAGGGGCAATGGAAGTATTTGTTAAGTGGGTGCACAATTACAATCCTGACATTTTAGCCTTGATTACTCCTTTCTGTGCTTAAAATCTAGCTATATGAGGAATGGTATTCCTCATAGGAAGGCCTGCCTTGTTGGGTAAATGAACAGAATTGGGTGAGAGGGTGTTGTAGCAGGCTGGGCAAAGTCCCAGGTACTCAGAGAGCAAAGCAGCCCAAGTATTAGTGCTTTCCCACACCACCAAGAGAGCAGCTTGGCTCCATGGATCCCTGACAAACATTCAGGTACTGGCTGGAGTTTTACTTGGAAATCAGTGATTCCTATGGCTCTAATTGGAACATTTCCATTTCAGTTTGTGGATTCTGGGAAAATACAAGCAGCTGTTAAACTACTTTAACAGATAGCTTATCATATATTTGTACAGTTATTTGAAAATCTGGTTTAAAATGTCATCAATTTACAGAAAGTAGCAAAGGGAGTCTGTCCCCCACCCCTAACCAAGCTTAGGTCTTGTTCTAATACCTAACATCACTATTGATGAAAATGAAAAGAGAATTCAGGACATGCTCCACCCAGGACAAATACCACAAAGGCCTCTGCTCTGCTTAACATTTCAAGTGTGCATTTAAAAGTTTTGAAACCACTAAGGATACATGTCATCTGAGTCTCTCTGCTCAGATCATTAATCCAAATTTAGGCCATTTTGGGACAAACTAAAGACTCTTAAGAAATGCCTTAGAGATGAATGCCTGTCTGGCTTGCAAAATGAATGCAGGCCAGGAGTCAGCTCCTATGTTCTAAAGGTTGGGTATGGTCACATGGACTGATAGGGCTACCTCAACTTACATCTAAGACAAGCATTCATGACTCGCCTCACCCAATCTGAACCTGCTGATCTTTTACTATGTATTATGTGTAACATATCAAACTCCTCCTCCTTGTCTGCCTGGGTTAAAATCATGGTAAGAAGCCAGGGTTAGGAAGTCTCAGAGGAGTTTTGAAACACTGGTACATGCAGAAGGAGTCATAAACAAGAAAAGTCATTGCTCTGTCCCTGATGAGAAAGGACCTACATTTAGGATTGACTAGTTCCTGCCCACAGCCTTCTTTCAATTTATCTAGATCCTTTTACCATTTTACGGACAGTGGTAAGTCAGGCCCAAAGAGAAGGTTCCTGAGATGAATGTAAGCATCAACACTTAGTGGTACTTAGGACACCAGGCACAACAGAAGAGAATATTGCTCACTTTCCCCATGTGGGCACACACATCCATTTTCCATACAGCCTCAAGAGAAATGGGCATCTGACTCCAAATTCATATATGCATCCGGGACAGTAGAAAACAGAGCAACACCCCCTCTCTATGCCATCCTGAGATTCTTTATATTCTTTCTAGTAACCGGGACAGTAATGGAGGAGGCAGCCTTCCCTGAGAGAAGGTATCCATCTGCCCCACCAGTTTAAAAGGTGTCCCTATGTGTCACAACAACCAACTCACTACATACACCAAACTGACCTTGAACTCATAGAAGTCCATCTGCCTCTGCTTCCCAAGTGCTAATATCAAGGGCGTGTGCAACCACACCACGCTCCTAACCTTCTTTAAGGTGAGGCAGGCTCAGGACTGACTGTTGTCCAAGATGCGATTTTATAAAACATACACAACAGTGTGTCACCTCAGCACACAAGGGAACGTGCCAAAGGGCTTACTTACGAGGAGTCTTCTTTTGCCTTCAAAAGACCCCAGCAGGTCAGTCACCGACTTACTGGGACTTGGAGCAAGATGCTTTGCCGCAGGCGTCTGATATCCATCCTGTTCTGTCTTACCCTTTTTTTTCTTACTCTTTTCTTTCTCCTGCTTGCTCTTTTTCTCAGCCTTCTTCATTTGCTTTTCACTCTTGAGTAACTTGTCCGATTTCGCACCCTTCCCTTTTTTTTTCTTCTCCTTCTCAGGTTTCTCGAGCTTTTCATGCTTTTTAGACTCCTTTGCATTCTGGGAGGGAATATTATCTACCTGCAGGTCCTCCTCCCCCTGAGACGCGGTAGGCCGGCTGAGGTCATACTTAGCTTCATACTCATTGCTGAGAATTTTATCCTTCTTTTTGGGCAGCTTCCCCTTTGTTGGCTTGTGAGGACCTGCAACCACATTTGGGTCCTGATGGCCGTGTTCTCGTCTGTCTGTCCGGTTGTCGCGGAAACGGCTTGTACCCAAGCCTCTTGTGCTGCCCTCCCAGTGGGTGGTAGGTGGGGCAACTGTGAAGCTATCGTAGTTGGTGGTTTTGTTGGGTCTTTTGGTACCCTGTGGCTTCTCTCTCTGTTGCTCTTTCCGAGATAGAGGATAGAGCTGCTCTGAGACAGAGGGGTCCCTGCCAGTGGTCACTTCAGTTGTTGAAGGGGGCCTGTGGGAAACTGAGTAGGGATGTAGCCTGGATGTCCAGGGTCTCTGTGTGGCTGGAAAGGCAGTTGTGGTTGTAGGTTTTGCAGCTACTGTCACCACTCGGGATGTGGACCGAGTGGCTGTCGTGACTGGAACAGGGGGAAGAGTGGTGGCCCTCAGGGTTGGGGGAGGCTGGGGAGTGGTTGCCTTGGTGGTGGCCAGCTTTCTCTGAGGCTCTCTGGTGGGGTGGACTTGTGCTCTCCTTGAGTCCTCTTTCCTCTTCTCATTGGCCAGGTCTGTGCTTCCTGCTCCTCCACTGCCATTGTTCCCTTCCTGGACCACATGGCCCTCTATGCCCGAGGCCTTACACTTTTGGACAAAACCCTTCTGCCTGATCTTCTCAATCCTGCGGATGGGGCCTTGATCAATGACCTCATACATGGCCTCCAGCCTGACTGGGTAAGGGTAGCGCTCCTCTACCTGCAGGGTCTTCTTTAACAGCACCATGCTAAACTTGCCCTTCTCCAGTTTCAGGAAGCTCATCAGCTTCGGGATGAGACTGGGGTCCAGGGGCTGTTCCAGGATCTGGCCCTCGCTGGTGATCCTCCGTATCTTGCCACCTTCCTCGCCTGCCTGGTGGAATAGCACAATCTGTTGGATGTGCCGTTCTGCCAGTTCACAGTACACATCATCCTTCAGGAGGCTCATCATGAGGCGGTAGTAGCCCTCGGAGGCGTGAGGGGCTGAGATGACCCACACCCTATTCTTTCCTGCGAAGCTGGCCAGAATATTGGGAGAGCTGGACCCAGAGGGAAAGCGCAACATTCTTGATCGAGCAGAGGACCCCTCATCTCTGACCATCTCACGCGGGGAGCTCCTAGCTGTTGGTCTCAACTCAGGTCTGACTGGAACTCCATTGATACCTAAGGCAGCTGGCCTCCTGGTAGGATGAGCCATTCTCAACACAGGTACACTCTTCCTCCTTGGGAGAGGCTGAAGATTTGATTCTTCTTGAGTGGATTTCTCAGTTCCACCAGACCTTCTGGTGTGCCTCAGATACCGAGCTGACCTACTGCTGATTGGAGAGACCAAAGGTACTTTCCTCCCAGTGTGGCTGTCTCTATCCAAGCCAGGGGAATGAGATTCCGCTCCACACACAAGCCATATAGCCAACAGCATGGTGAAATGGGTTCCCATTTTCCACATCATTGTATTATCCACTTGGAGGTGCAGAGAGGTCATAATACAAAAAAGAGAGAGAAGTGAGGGGAGAAAAAAAGAAATCATTAATTGCAAACAGCTGAGCATTATCTCTTTATCTTGGCCAAGAGGAAAGGGTAGCTAAAGAAGGAAAAGGAGGGCGGGGCAGAGGAGAGAAAACAGTGTGAGAGCCTGTTGCTCTCAAGCTGCTGTGATTATCCGAGCTTAACAGGGTCAGTCACATTAAGCAGAAAATCCAACTCTGCTTCTCAGGCAGCAGGCATGCTAGTACTGCCTGTGTGTACTACCCCAGCAATGCTCTGGACGCACCAGAGAAAATGTAAACCAGGCATTGCAATTATGACAACGGTCACACTTCACTCCTTAAAACAAGCAAAAGCGAAACAAACAGCAAAAAGCAAATATTGCACACTTACATGGCAGTTCATGGAGATGGGATGAAGAAGCTTTCAAAAGAAATTTGAAGGCTGGTCCCTAGGACAGTCTCCTGGCTGAAAACCTTCTTTTCCAGCTAGCGGCCTCCTTGTGGAGGGTGAGCAATACAAACGCTGCAGCTCCTGTTTGGGAAGCAGCCTCAAGGAGCCCAGCCTTGTCCTGGGCCGAGAACTGGGCTGATTCCTTTTCTTTCAGGCTGTGTCTCTTTACCCTCTGGACCAGTGGGATGAGGTGAAAGTCGCTGTCCTTGGGACTGTTTGTATCTCCATTTGTCTGCAGTTGCTCCTGGGTCTGTGTGTGCTGGTCCTTTGCGGCCACAGGGACTTTCCTTAAAGTGGAATCCTAGTGATTTCGGAATCTTGCTCTTCCCCTCTGTAAAGTTCCAAGATCTCTCTTATCACCCTTTCCCCCACAGTCTGGCTGAGTCCCTTTGTTTCCGAGAGTAAAGCACTGGGATTAATATGTTTTCCAGGCTGCGGGAAAACAGAGGAATGTGAATGTGAAAAAGGACAATCTCCCCCTTTCCTACGTCTCCTCCCTGTGTGTCTCCCCACCTTTTCCCTCCTCCTTTTCCTTCTCCTTCTGTTTCTTCTTCCTCATCTGGATTCCATCCCAGGAATGTCAGGACTACCTCAGGTTTGCTCCAAACCAAACTCAGACAACAGCAGCCACTGGAAATCAAGAAAACTTCACTAAGAATTTAACAGATCAGCAAAACACGCCTCCTTTCCATTTTAGTACGTGGAGAGTCAGTGAACCTGGTGAGAAAGGGGAGGGCCGTGCTCAGTCTGGGAAAAGTTTTGAAACTCTACACATCATCGCAAATTACTTCAGAATAGGATGACTGAGGGCTTAACCCCTTCCATACCAAACCGTCAGGGCGTTTTCTCTTCCTGTGGATTCTCACAATGATTTGAAAGGGGAGAATCCTCTGATTTCTCCATCTGACTTTTCTTAGAGACAGCTGCTCATTTGGACCACAGAGCTTGGCAGTGCAAATCCAGACAGTGGGCATCTATTTATAGTTCCATGTGTGTATTTTTATCTTTTTCTGCCTGCTTTATGCTTTCAGTTTGGGGTTGGAAAAGCCTATGGAAAGCATGACTAAGTTGTTTTTATATTATGCTAATTGAGGCTCATGTTACTGTGTTCTTGGTTCTTATTTCTCCTTGGGTTGGGTGGAAACTGGTAAAAGGTTAGCAATACAGGCAAAGGCTGATGTCTCGTGAGTGTTTAGTCTAACATTACATCAGGGAATGGGCATTCTGGCTCCCAGCTTCAGTGTTCTTCTTAGAGATGGTGGACAAAAGTGTAAGTGTGTGTGTGTGTGTGTGTGTGTGTGTGTGTGTGTGTGTGTGTGTGTGTTTTACAATATTTATCTCTCCAGATGCTTTTAGTAATCTCCAATCCTTTGTCCTTCCCTAGAAATAATTCTATGAGGGGCTGGGAAGATGGCTCAGCTGGTACAGTCTTTGCTTCTCAAGCATGAGGACCTGAGGTCAGATCGCCAGCACTTACATAAACACTGGGTACAGATGCTCTAACTTCACCATTGTGGAAGAGGAGCAGAGGCAGGTGAATCCCTGGAGCTCACTGGCCAGCCAGTCTAGCTAAATCAACAATCTCCAGGTTCAGAGAGAGACTCTGTCTCAAAAAGGTATGGTGGAGGATCTGGAAAGACTCACTGTTTAAGAGCACTAGTGGCTCTTGCAAGACTTGGGTTGCATCCACATGGAGGATCACAACCATCCACAACTACAATTCCAAGGGATCTGGACCTTTCTGACTTCTGCAGGCAGCAGGCATGCACATGATACACATACATACAAGCAGGAGATACATTCATGCACGTTAAATAAATAAGGTGGAGAGTGACTGAAGAATAAGACTGATGTCAGCCTCCACGCCTCCATTCCCTGGTACGTGTGTCTGCACATGTATGAATATGCACACACACACATAAAATATGCATGCATATGCACACACACAAACACAAAGACGTAGTCATATCAGGCTCTACAGAAGAGACCGTGGCAGCTTTGGCTTCCACTTTATGGGTCTGCCATGTGGACTCAGCTTTGAGTGGGAGGGAAAGACATCTCATTCGGGTTCTATGGGCATTTCTCCCAATCTCTCCAATCTAGTATTAACTGACATCAACAGTGGTAACCCAGGAACCACCAAAACGTGTGGACTAAAATCTACAAATGGCTTTTTTTGTAGTTGCAACCCTCGCTCAGCTTCAGCGCTGTCTCTCTCAGTTACATGTGCCTTTCTGGCACATAAAACTCTGAGCACAGAGTTGAGGAAATTCCTGTTGGGGAGGGAATTGAATGTAAGCGTCTTACCTCATTGCTTAGAATGCGCAAGGTAGCAGGCAGGAAGGTGCCCTGCTCACTGTGCACCATTGTGAATAAGTTAGTCAGAGCCAAATTCAGTTCAAATTGTAAAACTGACCAAAGCCTCGTGTTCAGTAATAGAGTCTAGGTGTTATTTTCCTTATCTTCAGATGTGCTCCACACTCCCCTCACCAAACCTTCTCCCTTCTCTTATTTGTTGTTGCTGTTTGTTTTGTTTTGTTCTCTTTTTCCCTACTGACAACAGCTACCAGTTTACTGGGCATTTTCATGGGCATGGCGCTTCCATAGATTCTGTTTATTTAACACACCTGGGAGATAATAGGATCAAGCGGATGATGTCCACTTTACAGCTGGATAGAGGCTTGGTGTGTTTCAATAAATTTTCTGTTGTCACATAAAGGATTAGAGTGATGGCGCTGAAGTTCTGACCTGGTGTCCTGTCTCCATCTCTCATTTTCTGCCCATATTTTCCCTTTTAAAAATGTACTTTCAGTTCCTTTGTGTTTCCCCTTTTCATAGAAGAGTCTCGTTGATTTATTCAACCAGAGCCCTTATCATTTTTGAGTTCTGCTTTCTGGAAATAATCGTGCAGCTTTGTAGAGGACCTTTCTTAGAAGATCCTTAAAAAATCTCATTCTTTCCTTTTCTGAATTTTCGTGGATTTCACGAACTCACAACCATGTGCGCAACATTGGAAATCCATGCAAGAGTAAACCACAGATAACAGTTGCCGGAGCATGCTGATGGTGCCCAGAGGGAAGCTGCCTTTCTCTTCCTGGGATCACAGGCTCTTCTTCCTTCTGTGAGCCTGAGTCAGTAGATGGCGCACTAAACACATGAGCAGGAGCACACCTAACAGTCTTCCCCAAATCAGGGGCCAAGTGGGGCTGGCTTCTCTTCAGTTTTCCATCTTTACATCTAAAAACCCTTACTGGGACCTCGGAAAAGCTCTTCAGCGAAGTCTAGGATGCATGCATTTACTAAGACCAATTTAAGGAACAAGTTCACATCCACCCCGGTGTGGGGAGACCTATAATGATTTGTGGCTTAAAAGGCCCTCAATTTCTACTTTTTAAAGTTTCCCATTTAGGTCAGTCAATTTCTCTGCAACTCAAGAAAGAAAATAATTTACTGTGGGGATGGGGCCGATCAAAGGAGAGACTGAAGCTGAGTTGATGTGTACTCAGCCAAAGGTAAAAGGATCTAGGAGTTATATATCCCTTTGCTTTGTTGTTGGTTTTTTGAGACATGTCCCTGGGTGACCTGAAACTCACTACATAGACCAGACTGGCCTGGAACTCACAGAGATCCACCTGCCTCTGCCTCCTGAATGCTATGATTAAAGGTATATGCCAGCACACTCCAGCCAAAAGCAAATGTTATAAATGCTACCTTCTAGATTCTGGGACAGGGAAACTACCTGGTGTTGATTGCATTGTAATTGATCGGGAAGGAAGGAAAGGATTATCAGGATTGGTTTGGAGAAATGAGGGTGGGAGGTAGTTATCTGAGAAAAGTTGAAGTGGATATAAAGAGATAGAGATCCAGATAGGAGATCACTAACTGGCTGAACCCACATTCATAAAAATTTGATGTCCTACACCACATTTTCTCTGGTTCCACGCCAGAGAAGCCAGGTTTTTCATCACCTGCAAATAGCTCTGTTGCACAAAGTAACATTCATTAGATGCCATAGAACTAAATTCAAAACACTCTTATATTGCTTCTAAATCACTTGTTTAGAAGCAAACAAGAAACAAAGGAAAGGAAAAACAAAGCAAAACAAACAAACAAAAAACAAAACAAAACAAAACCCTAACGTTTCAAATGTTATGGGACAGGGGAGCAAAGAGAAAGACATTTCAATGTCACAGGACAAAAGAGCCACCTGCCCTGCCCCAGGATTCCCTTCTCTCCAGCAGGAAGGCTAGCAGAGCCATTTGATCACACACTGAGGTAGACACAGAATATTCACATGGTGGACATCGTTGTGGTTTTTTCTTTCCAACCTCAGACCTCTGTCAAATGTTCTTTGGCCACAATTATGCTCTTCAGCATGCAAATGAACTCTCCTTTCTTGGTATTCACAATGTAGGAGGTACTAAAGGGGAAATAAAGAAATAGATAAAAGATCATGGGGGAAACCCCACCATGACCATTAACTCAGGATGCTGAGGCAGCTCAGAAAGGTTCTGAGAAAAGATAACCCCAAAACAAATAAGTACTTGAAATTGCTCTCAAACTACCACATGTCTAATTGAAACTTGAAAACAGAGTGTGTGCTTTTTCAAAAATAAATGGCTGCCTAAATAGGATCTGAAGAAGTACATTACTAATAGACATGTTAATAGGAAAGGGGGAAGTCTCAAGGAGCCCTAGACAAAGAACTATTGGCAACCAAGGAATGATGAGAGCAGGAAAAATTAGTCTTCCCAGAGGATGAGATGCCTAATTAGTTATCCATTACCAAGTGGTTAGCCCTGACCTCATATGAATACAATTAACACTAAATGGTTGAGAAGGTTGTATTTATATTTTTAGGCACGTGTGTATGTGTGTATGTGTAATATATGTTTATGTATGTAATAACAATTAAAGAAAAAGTTGCTATGATTTTAAGAAAAATCAAGGCAGGTACATGGAAGGGAGGAAAGGGGGAGGGAAAATGATGCAATTATTTTTTACCTTAAAAAATTAAAATTTAAGTTTCAAATAAAATATACAGTCACAGGATTCCAAGACGGTGGCAGGACAGTAGGCAGAGTCCAGTAGGGTTCTGTCTGCTGCCTCACTATCCACCAACACAGTTGCCTCTGGCCCTTCACTTCATGGACATGGAGAGACTATTCTTTCACAGAGTTTCTGATGCTCTCTCCTCCCTACCTGCTCTGCTGAAAGCAGAAGGAAATCTGAACTAGAAACGCAGTGGCGGTACAATCAAAAGGGAGGACAAAGGAACTCAGGGTGAAGAGACACAGAGCTAGAACCTCTGCAGGCAGGGGAACAAGGTGAGCATCACTAAGAAATGCATAACTGGAGGTAGTAGTAAGCATGGGAGTATACCCCAAGTGGACTGGGACCCATCCTCAGGGTACCACCAGACCCACATGGCCACTTCACCCCTCGCCAGACAAGAGACACTGCTCCTGTGGCTGTGACTGCTACTCCTAATGCCTTCTTTGATAGGATTGGGAGGGCACAAGCTGAAGCACTCCTCATGGGCTGCAGGCCCAAAAGCCAGGTAGCAAGATGGACAGATGGTGCTGAAGAATATTTCATCAGTGGGATTGAGTCACCTCCTTTTGGTAGGGGTATTAAAAACCTCTAGATTCTCATGTGGACCAGAACAATTAGAGTTCCATATGCATTGCTGACACCACCAGTTCTCACTAGGCACTGGACCCTAGCTTTATGAGGCACTAACTCTGGCAGGTAAGCCAAGGCCATGGGTGATGTCCAAGTGCCTATCTGAAATATGGGAGCAGACATTATGTCAGAGAGCCTCTGAAATGCTAAGGAACCTTCAGGATTCTCAGGATACAGGTGGGATGGCCAGATGCCCGCAGGAGGACCAGGAGCCCAAAGGATGTCCGGGTGTCTGTGTGATAACTTGGCGCCTGCTTGATGTCTGGGTATTAGAGGGTTGTCCAGGTGCCTGATGGATGACCAGGTTCCTAAGGGATGGCCAAGAGCTTGTGGGATGTCCAAGAGCCTGTGTGAACTCTGGTTGCCTTCATGGTGTTCATTTGTCGCCTTGTTTTCTGGCATTGGCACAATGCTCTGGTGCTAGCAGGATGTCCAGGCACTTACAAGATAACCTGATGCCTGTGGGATGTCTGAGTACCAGCAGGACATACAGATGTCTGTGTGATGTCCTGGAGCCTGCACGATGCCCTGTGCCTGTGGGATGCCAGGGAGCCTCAGGGATTTCTGAGTGTCAGTGTGATGTCTGGGTGCCTGCATAATCGCTCAGTGCCTGTGGAATGTCAAGGTACCTGCAGGATGTCTGTGTGCCTGTGGGATGTACTGATGCCTGAGTGATGTCCAGGTGCCTGCATGATAACTGGACGCCTTCATGATGTCTGGATGCCAGTATGATGCCCACATGCTTGCGGTATGACCAGGTGCCTGTGGGATGGCTATGTGCCCTCAGAATGTCTTGGTACCTTTGAGATGCTCTGGTGCCTGTGAGATGCTCAGGCACCTGTGTGATGTCCAGATGCCTATGTGATATCCAAGTGACAGCATTATGTCTGGGTGTCAGTGTGATGTCCAGATGCCTGTGGGGTGTCTAGGCTTCTGGAGAATGTTCTGGTGCCTCCAGGTTGTCTGAGTGCCTGCAGGATGCCCTGGTGCTTGTGTGCTGTCCAGGTACCGGTATAATAGCAAGGTACCTGCAGGATGTCAGGTACCAGTGTGAAATGTGGGTACCAGTATGATGTCCAGGTGCCTGAGAGATGTCTGGGTACCTGTGTGATATCTGAGTACTTGCATGAGAAACAGGTACCTGTGTGATGTCTGGGTATCTGCATGACATTTGGGTGCCAGTGTGCTGTGATGTCTGGTTACTTTTGGAATGTCCTGGTACCTGCAAGATGTCCTGTTGCCTGTGGGTGGCCCTGGTGCTTGCAGGATGTCTGGGTACCTATTTGATGCCTAGGTGTATGCATGATACCTGGGTGCCTGCCTGATGTCCAGTTGCCTATGGAATGTTCAGGTACCTGCAGGCTGTCTGGGAGTCCACAAAATGTTCTGGTGCCTGCAGGATGTCCAGGGGATGACCAGGTACCTGAGGGATGGCTGGATGTCTGTGTGAGGTCCAAGAGCCTGTGGGAAGTCTAGATTACTATGGGGTACCTTGGTACTTGTGAGATATTCTGGTGCCCACAGGAAGTCTGGGTCTGTGCAGGAAGTCCAGGTCTATGCGTGGTGTCAGATACTTGCCTGTTTGGACAGTGGAGCCCAACTTTGGATTGAACTTGATCATGCTTGATCTTGGGCTAACTCAGGGATAGACATAGCGAAAGTCTATGATTGGCTGCCTACTGACTCCAGGAACCATGGTAATACCTGTGATCCATGCTCCTGCCAAACAGGCTAGACTAAATTTTATTCATTTTCTTCCTTCCTTCCTTCCTTCCTTCCTTCCTTCCTTCCTTCCTTCCTTCCTTCCTTCTTTCTCTTTCTTTCTTTCTTTCTTTCTTTCTTTCTTTCTTTCTTTCTTTCTTTCTTTCTTTCTTTCTTTCTTTCTTTCTTTCTAGGACACAGGAGTGGGATAGTAGACTGGGGAGGAATGGAAAGAGTGTGTGTTAGAGAAATATTGTGTGAAACTCAGGTAATTAATAAAAGTATTATAGTGAAAAATGGGCATTTACTAAGTTTCCAAGTCATCAGTAGATTTTGATGTGCAACCTGTTAATAGAAAGCATTGTAAAATAAAAATTTAGATAAAATGCAAAAATAAAGTAAAAATAAAATATACAGGAAATTTTTTTAATTGCTTGATGAGCTAATGGCCAAAATTCTAAAAAACAGTTACTGGTTTTCTTTTTTAAAAGTTGACATAATTACTTAAGAGTTTGTTGGGGGAAGTTTAAAGTACTTTAGAAGGTTATTTAATTAAGAATATAATTATCTTACAATTAGAGTACATTAAAGGATTTTACCCTGGTGAAAATTAAACTGATTGGCTCCTTATATTTACTTATTTGGGTTTATTAATTTTATCTGATGTGTATGAGTGTTTGCATGTATGTATATACATGTGCCTGGTGACTTCAGAGGCCAGAAGCAGGAGTTGGATCTCCTGGAATTGCAGTTACAGACAGTTGTGAGATGCTATGTGGGTTCTGGGAACTGAACCTAGACATTCAGCAAGAGTAGCAAGTGCTCATAAGCACTGAGCTTGTCTCTCTAATCCCTAATGGCTCTTTTTAAATCTCTGAGGTCAGTGATCTAAAGTTTAAGTCTTTATTGTTCTGTGGGAGAGTAATGAACCTATTTTAGTATGAATCATTTGCTAGGGTCATGCTAGGGTCAGGGATGAGTGGTTTCAAAGCCTTTACTATTAGCTATTTAATGAGTATGAAAGATTTCTATCAATCACATTTGAAGGGTAACACTCTATTTGTTTCTTTCTGTGTCCCCAGAGATATAGTAAAGATGGAAAAGGTCCACTTTCTCTCTGTGTTTTTTTAAAGCCTTTCTCACATGTTTTTGCTCAAAGTACAGATTTTGCACCAGGATTAACAATCAACGAGACAGTGCCTTTCCCTAGAAGCTTACAGCCTGTCAAGAAGACAGGCAAACACTCACTATATTCTCCACAGCACCACTACCAACTTTCTCTTTATGTAAACCTCAGTGCCAATTATGCCTGCAGCCAACTGCAGAGTCTACTCCTGTGGCAGGCATTGCTTCTTTGTTTCCTGGAATGCACTCTCCCCAGAGCACTCAGGGAACATGGCATCTGAGCCATCTTGCTTGGTATGTTCTCTCGACCTTAGAATGCATTAGAGCCCAGGTACTCTGGCAGTCTGTGTTGGACTACCTGATTGTCCTCTGGTCCTCATTCCTACAGCCTTCATCTTGGCTCTGTCTCCTGAACCTGCTTTTCTAGGCAGGACTGACCCCATCTTTCTGTGATCACTTCACTATACTGATCACATCCTCTACATTTTGATCAAAAGACCTCAGATTATCATCTCCCCAGAAAGTGGGAACCAACAAATGACAGTTCATGTATTCTCTATATATTTTCTCAGTGCCAGGCTCTGCTGTGATCACTGGGAATACAAACATTAGTTTATGTGTTAGTGGGAACAATTGGCTCATAAGAATGAAAGTAAGTGCAGTAATCCTCCCTTATATGAGGTTTTGCTTTCTGAAGTCTTGGTTATCTGTGGGCAAGTAAAGTTTGAAAACAAAACTATGCATAGGGTGGTCCTGGGTTACATAAAAAGCAAGCTGAGTGACTCAGAAGGAGCAAACTAGAAAGCAGTGCTACTCCATGACTTCTGCTTCAGTTTCTGCTTCTGGGTTCCTTCCATGGCCTCCCTTAATGATGGATGCTAACCTTTAAGCCAAATAATCCCTTTCCTCTCCAAGTTGTTTTCCCATCAGTGTTTCCTCACAGCAACAGAGAAACAAACTAGGACAATGAAGACAAAAAATGTATGTGGAGACAGTCTATGGTAAGAATAATTCCTCTTGAAATCATACGGGGAAAAGAAGTTCATGCTAGAATTGTTGTCCCATCTCAAGCAACAAAACATCTGGCCATTATGTACAAATGCTCAGTTAATACGGCGAAGGCAGTCAACCTGTGTATGTATATGAAAAAATCTCAGACTATTCAGGGTCCAACATTATCTGTGGATAATGGTATCCACTGAGGATCTCAAACATATTCTCCATACATGAAAGGTGGCTAGTGTATACCTATATGTGTTCTTGAAAGAGAGATTTGCAAAGGGAAGAAAGAAAAAGGTGATAAAGGGAAGGAGATTGTTTCAGATGAGGACAAGGATAACGTGCTAGAGAAGGTAGGAACACATCACTCGTGTACTGGGAAGGAAAAGAGCATTCTACGTGAAGAGGTACAGTATCACACATTCTAAGATGGGGCAGAGGGGGGGAGTTTCACAAGTCCCAGAAGAACGGTGCTGAAGGCTTTTCAGTTAAGACATGATAACCCCAGTATGGGAATGTTTATGGATGTTTCCTAGTGATGAGTATGGAGACCAAAATGGCCTCTTAGAGATTATTAGGAGGATGTTGTACGGGCACAAGTGTAATAGCTTAAACTATGGTGCCCCCCAGCAGGTAAGTACAGAAAATCATCTTACTGTGGCATATATTTTTAAAACAGGGATGAGAAGAGCTAAAGAACAGAAAACGTTATGCTTGAATTTCCTGTTAGAACCTTGGTACAGACGTTAAGTAAACAGCAGGTATCTGTACTTCAAGGACTGAGGTTGGTATTACAAATCTAGGAGGCTATTTCAGCCACAAAGCCAGAAGATCACCACGTGAGGAATGAGTACACGTAGAGGTGACGACAGGCCTCTATGGTGCTCAACTTAGATGACGAGAGGTGTAGAGCAGCAATCGTGGCAGGAGAAAGGCGGAAGCATGTGATGCTCCGAGAGGCCCACAGTTTGGACGACATTGCCTTTGGGCTCGCTCTTCTGAGTTTTTACTGTGTCTCCACACAGTTGGGCATCTGTGTCTAGACCCTGGACCAACCTCCCTCAGGATTTCTCAGAGGCTCCTACCTGGGACTCTTCCTTCTCTGAGAAGGGCTTCTTAGCATTTCCACTCACCTGGAGTGCCCTCTATCTGTCTCTGTCTCTCCCTCTCTCTCCACACTAGAGATTGAACCTAGAGCTTCAAGCATGCTAATCTTTCACTCTCCCACTGATCTATAGCTGTAGCATTTCCCTGTCTTTCCAGAGCAGGTATTTAACTTCTGAAGACACGAAGTACCCTTGCATTGATTTGCATCATTATCACTCCGACGAAGAGCTCTGGTACTAACATTGTAAGTCTATCTCAATCAAATACAGTTGAAGGAAAAGGAAAAAAACCTCAGAAGACAAGCTAATTATGAATGGTCACTTTAAAGAAAAAGTGAAGAGAAGACAAAGTCTGTACTACTGTTGAAACAAAGGTCCATATATGTTAAACAACAGTGACAAACACACAAAAGACACATCACTGCTAATCATCAACATTAAAGTGAATATTTTTTTCTAGAGAAATTTTTTTGTTTTTATTTTACGTGTGTGCATGTATGTTTTGCATCATGTTCATTCCTGTTGCCCACAGAGTCCAGAAGAGGCTGTTAGATCATGTGGAACTGGAGTTACAGACAGTTGTGAGCAGCCATGTTGGGTCCCAGTAACGGAATCCTGGCCCTCTGAATGACAAAACAGTAATATTAACCCCTGAACCAACTCTGAAGCCCCCAAAGCAAATGTTTTTCATCAAAATCCGGAACTACAAAATTGAGATAAAACTTACAAAAGTACTGTGAGTTTTGATTTTACCCATGTCTTATGTGTTCAAAGATTAGTTATACATTGGAAGCTTAGTCTAGTGTTAGGAACAAAGAAACAGACAAGTAGAAGGCAGTTGTGCTCTGGTGTAAGTACATTCCTTAAGGAGAGAGACCAGTGTGTAGCAGGCACTGATACAAGGCACTGAAGAAAAAGCAAGTACAACTCAGGTAAATGTAAAAGCAAGTAAAAGAAGAAAGAGGAAGGATGAGATTCTATCAAGGGCTGTCCCTGTCAAAGCACATACACTGTGTTACTGCTCAGATCTCCAATGTTTCCCAAATATTCCTGGTTGAAGGCTCAATCCGCTGATGTCTTTATTGGGAAGTAGTAGAAACTTTAAGCTGTGGGGCCTGGTTAGAAGAGGTAGATCAACGAAGGAGTGCTTTGAAGAATACTTTTGGGCCCCAGATCTTTGCTCTGTCTCTTTGCTTGCTGGTTACAATGAAGGCAACACCTTTGTTGCACCTCACTTCCTGCCATGACGTTCAGCAGGCCTCAGGCAAAGAAAAGGAGCCAATGGCTATAAGTTGAAAGATCCGAGACTGTGAACTGAACTATATATATATTTTTTAATAGGTTGATCATCTCGGGTAGTTTGCCCAGTGGTGGGAAGGTGACTGCTTGCAAGGGGATCTTTGGGCACAGCTTCAATTAGCTTAGTTGTTCAGTCTTTAAAGTTCGAGTCGCATTTCAGCCATTGTCTGAAAACTCTGAAAGCCAAATCTTATGAATGATGTGAATGATAAAGTTGTTTAATTCTCTGGGGTCAATAAATGATTATATAGTAATAAGTTTCCTGGATAGTTTATTGACTAGCATTGGAGAACATGCTTGGAAGGAATTTAAAATATGCTTTGAGTTTCTGCCAGAGGATAAGTTGTCCCAATAAGTGAATACTTTGAACCTCACTATCTCCAATCCCTTGATGGCTGCTTTGCACTCAGGCTCTGCTATTTTCTTAAGGTCAAACTGGTTAATAATCACCTTTAACAAAGCTCTGCTGGAAAACTATCACAAAGTTTCAGAATAATGATCAAATACATTATAATCATCAGAACATATAAACTACTAGAAAAATTCAGAGTTGGTGTCAATAAATGTTATATAAGTAACTTCACCAAAGACAAGAGAAACACATTATACTGAAAAACACAAGTCCTAACTACAGAGTCCCTGCCCCCATGCTGACGATGAAGAGTCTTCCTATTTGGAGAATCTATTCATTTGTTTGCTGGAATGCTTTGCCTATGAGAAAGTAGTATGTGGCTGATCAACATCCCTGACTCTCAATTTGTTCATCTCTAAAAATATGGTGTTTGTCATCAGGTGTGGTGGGCACACATCTGTAATTCCAGCACTTTGGAAGCCCAGGCAGTAAGATAATCACAAATTTGAGGCCAGCCAGGGTTACATAGTGAGCCTCTGTCTCAAAGAAAGGACAAAGAAAAACGTTTTACATAAACAGTAGAGCTATTTTTTCCACTGAAAATGTTTTGTTCGAGTGCTGTATGGTTTAAATAACAGAAAGAAAAAAGAAAAAACTAATCTAGATCTAGCTGGAATAAGCAATAGGACATTTGTCAGTTTACCAAACTCAAATGTTTCACTGTTCATCAGGTTTCTTCGTAGATTTGCCCTAGAAGTTCTATTATGTTTTTGTTTTTAATATGGTAAAATGCGTATGTTGTAAAAATCCACCATTTAGTCATTTACACATACAGTTCAGTGTCATGCTGTAACACTGCCATTGATATTCAGCCATCGTGGCTGCTTATCTGCAGACTGAAAGTCTGTGCCCATAAACACAAACTCCCTGTTTCTCCTACTCCCCTAGTGTCTAATAAGTACTACACTGCTTTCTGTATTGTTGACTCTGTCTGGGAGTAGTTATATTTATTGTATGAAAAATAGGCACACAACCATGCTAAAGACTCAGCCACTTGGAAAATAGCCACACAAGACTTCACTCACTAGCAGCCTCAAGCAAAAGACCAGTGAGACAGCATAGGAAGGAGACTGACAGAGGTGCTAAGTACCAAGCACAAAGATAAATAGTAGAAAACAAGAAATTCTCCTATGAAGCACAACAATGCCTATTTGACACATAAGTTGAAAGCAGAGCAGACCACATACATTGTCTTATGTTGGCTCTCAGCTGCATGACCTTAATTGCCTTGCAGTTGCTCTCTGAGTCACCAGATCCATCCTTCACAATCCTTCCTCTAAATGGCCATTACTATATCTTCCCTGAAATGTCAGTATTACATTCATGCCATAAATTCCTTAGCAGCTTCCTCACTGCCCATAAGTTGAATTTCAACCTGTAAATGAGGCTCACTTTCCATGATCTGTTCTACACATGGCACTAGCTTCCTCAGCCTTTGTGTGCCAACTCTACTGACTAGTATTCTCTCCAAGTGTAGCACATAGTATCATTCTCTCTCATGTCCCGGAATCTGTGGTTGTATAATTCTTTTCTCTGTAAAGGTCCTTCTTTTTCTCTTCACACCTTCTTATGTAATAATAACTCACTCTAGACTTTGCTCAAATGTAGTATTATAATATTTGGAAGAATTGTTTAATTCTTCTCCAAACGGACCAAAGTAGGAACCTTTCTCTGTATCTATTTGAAAACCCACAGGGTCTACTTTTTGATATACATCATTTTCTGTCCTCTTACCATAAATACTAAGCAATTACACAAAGCAAAGACCATGTCCTCAGAATCAAGGTCAAAGAAATTCTCAAAACCTGCTAAATAAATGAATGCTATAACAAATATATAAAAATTCATAATCTTTTCATTCAAAACAACATTTTGGATGAACCAAGAATTGTTTTCTATAGAAATTAGGGGTTAAACAATAATTGATAACCACCAAATATATGTATAAGAATTTCTGATTATACCTAAGTATTTACATCTTATAATTCCTTCCAAAGTTGATCTCATTTAAATAAATTCCATATCTACATAACTCATATTTTAAATGCATATATTTATATATTCTGTATATATGTATGTGTGTGTACACACACATATATGTACACACATACATAATGATACTTGAATGGTTCATGCTTAGTGTTCAGATTTTCTCAAACTTTCAAGAAATTGTTTTTCCCCTCAATGCATTTTCCTACAACAGGATATTTTTTTAAAATTTGTGGCCATTTTGCTAAGCCTTTCAAATATCAGTTATATAACTAACTAGCTACAAAATGGAGTCATGTGATTTCATGAGCAAAGCAATATAAGACATTGCAGCTTCTGGCTGTCCTTCCCTTAAATCATTTTCTCCAAAAGAAGCCAATTGCTCACCATTCTGGGAAAACAGGCAGTGCTAAGGTAAGCTTCCTAGGCTAGAACACTGAGACTTCCTTCAGCATCCAGCAGTAGCCCATCTCCCACATGAGTGGACCATCTTAGAAGCATAGTCTCTAGCTCCATCTTCACTGTTTTGTAGCTCTGATCAACATTATTAGCAGTGTTAGCATGCTAGGCAAGAACTATAACACTGAACTATACGCACAGTCATTTTTTCAATTTAAATTTTTTTAAAGAACAAGATCTTACTAAATTGCCCAGGATTTTGCTAAGTTGTCCTAAACTTACTCTGTAGTCCAGGAAAACATGAAACTTGTGATTTCCTGTCTCAACTTCCTGAGTAGCTGTACTTACAGGCCTGCATCACCAGACTGTTGCTTTGTAATCCCCTGTTTATTGAGGTGCTGTTCTGTGGAGCTATAGTATCATACGAGTGCCTATCAACAGATAATATGGTGAAAATGTAGAATATATGCATAGGGAAGGTTTGTTCATTTATAATGAAGAAGAAAATCATACATTTGCAAGAAAATGGATGGGATTGGAAATAATGATAATCAAATTCTTTCATACTCAGTAAAGTAAATGACATGTGTTTTCTCTCATATGTGAAAATTAAAATAAAAAAGACAAGGAAAGAAAACTGTTAGTAAAGAGAATGGAACAAGGAAACAAGAAGGGGAGATAAGAGAGGGAATCACTGGGTAAATTTGCTCAAAGCATATTATGTGTCTAAATGCAAATGTTATCATAAAATTTTTTATATTGCATGGTAAATATATGATAATAAAAGTCTATGTCCTAAGCAACTGGACTAAGTACCTTGCATAAATTATTTATCTAGTTATGGGTAGATTTTATTATGTATGCTTCACATATTATGTAAAGGGTTAGGGAACCAATATGGCCAAGATACCTTGTCCAACAAATAGTACAGTGTGAGATTCAAAAGTCAAGGCCAATTATGTGTTCTTTCCTGTGTTTTTCATTGTCTCTTCCTGGGTCTTACATAATTCTTTTTCTTGAATATGGGTTCCATGTGAATGCCTGATGCTCTCTGAGGCCAGAGGAGAGTATGGATATCCTGGAACTGGAGTTACAGATGTTGTGATTTGATAGGTGCTGAGGGCCCCTGGAAGACTAGTCAATCTAAACTTGCAATAAAGTAGAAAGAATTTATTATTTCCATGTTGGTCCTAAGTTAACCTGCCATACATAAAGCTTGTTTTGTGGTTGCTTTGTTTGGGTAGGAAGAAGATTTTGGTTCAATATTTTATTTTTAGGAATGAAAATTTATTTTTTCAATCAGGAAGGAGATTGTGGTTTGAATTTCTGTTTTTGAAAACAAAATAAATTAGTCATTTAGAAAATATGGTGGCTTTGATTTTATTTTTAAGTTGATGTCCAAAATAGACAACTATTCAAGGCGTGATGCATGGGGCTCTATTCATGGTGATCTGGGGTAATAATACTGTTTTGTGAAAATACTTTTTATATTCTAAAAGACTGGAACTTTTGCTGGACCTCACAGGGAAATTAAAACACACCTGGAGGCCACTTAAGACTATAGAGTCATCCCAATATCTTGCTGTGTACTCAGACTCTGTTTAACCTGCGTTGAGGAGAATAGTGTAACAACCAACCTTACTTGATTGGATTTCCATGTAATTAGCTTTTACATCCTAAAATAATGCATCACTTTAGGAAGGTACTTGGAGCATCCCATTCATCTTCTACATATTTGGTGCTAGGCAATTTTAGCAATGCTTTCATGAAATAATTTTCTCTCTTTTCAACTGCAATAGAGCCACTTTAGTATTCACCCAGCTCTTTTAGCCCATCCATTTAGTTCCATGAAAAAGTAATCCGTCTGATTTTGCCCTTCTTCTGCCCCTCCTGTATTTCCTAGCATTCTTTTAGCTTTATTTTCTAGAGCACACTCATGATTACCATAAATGAGCTGTTATAAGTAACACAACTTTTCAAATATAGGCAGAGATACCTTACAGGCAGGAGAGTCACTGTTAGAGAAGATGTTAAAATGGAGCTTCCGTAATAGAGAACTTAAAAATGGAGGGAGTGATTAAATGAAATACATGTTTTATCTGGAAGATCTTGAATATCTGTTGTTATTTTGACTACTGTGTATCCATTGGTGCAATAACTCCCCTAGATTATTTTGGAGAAAGGGACACGAAATTTCTCTCATCTGAACTTTCACCTAAAGGCACAGGATAAAGAAAGCAATGATCTTTGTAATACAAAAATACTAATAAAAATACTTATAAAATTTATAATACTTATAAAAATTAATCTTAAATATTTTAATTTCCATGTAACTACTTTTGTCCTTCAGTTGGGGCATCCTTATAAAACAGATAGTGTTCAAAAGCCATAAAAATCACATGCAATGATGTTGGAAATTTGAAAGTAACAATCAATAAGAATAAAATGATTAGCGATTCATGTGACAAGTAGATTAAAATAAGTCTTCCAGAAAATTGATGTGGTCATTGAAAAGCTATTGAATAGATCTAAAAACATGACCCAATTTTGATTCTATTGGAACAGTCTCGCTTCTAACCAGTGGGTATTTGACCTCGCTATTAAGAAGTTCTACTGGGAAAATCTTATAGTCCCCTAAATGAACACCTGTAATATTCTTTCATAGTCCTAAGAAGTTAGTGAACATTTCAGCTACAACTCAATTTGTTGAATATAAAATTTTCATATTGTTCCTTTCTGTTTTTATGAAGTTTTAAGCTAACATTATTTTCCAGGACATTCCGTATCTGTTGTGGTGATACACTAATTCTAGTGTCTGTCCTTCAAGATTAAATCTTTATTGACTAACAAAACTTTTTGTATTTTCCAAAGAAACTCCTCAACACAATCTGAAAATATAAAGTAAAAAGATAGATAGTAATGTAATAGTTTTAGGAAATTATTTAAATTATCTGTACAATCCCACAGCAGAAGAAAATGCAAGTATATACCAACTGAAGGGAGAAAGGTTATATTTCTTGTATTTTACAAATCTAAGATAATCCCATTCTTTAGTTAAACAAAACACAATTTATGCAAGTTTACAAGCATCCAAATGAAGCTGATCATTGCCTATAATTCTGGATGAATAAGGGTCAGAGTTTTAGATTTCATGTACCATGACTCAGGTGTTTGCTCCTGAGCTACATCTGTTCCAGCTTTGAGAGTGACCTCTACTTGATTTGTTTAACCTCCATTCACTCTTTCCTTAATCGTGGAGTGATATCCCAGGAAAGGATCAGGCGGTCAAGAAATCTTAGACTGACTAGGAGGGCTAGTATTCCTTCGTAATTAAGTCGAGGAGTTTGAAGGCAGTTCAGGTAAGACAGGGCCAAAATGTAGCATAGAGCCTAAAGGCAATCCCTAGAAGTCAAACAGCCCCTCTGGACCTTCCAAGTATCTTCCTTATCCTTTTTAGAATTCATGACTTCAGATCTGGACCATGAACGTACCTGCCTTCATACTAAGGTAGCAGAGTAAAGCTTTAAAGAATAGAACCTGAAGTCCTTCCTCTGTGGGAGCTCCTCACTAGCTTGCTCATCACTGGGAGGATGCCCTGACTGCCTCTCCTTATTACCTTAATACCTGAAGGTCCAGCCCCAGGAGCTGGTTGCTTGATTAGATGAAGACGATTTTACACCCTGTGCTTGGAATTTTTAAAAAGCTTATCTGGTTGGCTTCTTAACATTTTTCTTCTATGTCAGTAAATTCATGCCATTTTTTTTTTTATCTGGTGTGATAACTTTTCTATGAGGTAATAGGGCAAATTCTTTAGCTACCTCTCTTGCTCTTACTTAATTAGTTCTCATTGCCTTGGGAATAGGTAAGTCATTACTATCTTTGCTTCTGGCTCTAAACAAATTGAAGCACAAGCCCTAAGAGCTGCCCCGTGGGACATACCAAGACAATGTCTCATACCCCATGGAGTTCAGCATAGAAGTGTAAGGGAGATGAGAAATATGCATCCTTTTTCATTATATGGTTGTGAAGGCTAGCAAAAATCTGTTCTGGTTCTGCAAGACCTCGCTGGTTATGAATTTGTGTAGTAAAATAATGTTTCGCCTTGGTAGTTGGTTTTTCTTTTTCTTTTTAAAATGACCATCTGTTTTTTTCTTAGTTTTGAAGCTCTAGAGCAGCTGGGCAGGGCAACTTGGCCTTCTCCAGCACCTCTGTGAGTCATAAATGAAGCCTGCAATCCATCAGCTACTTGTCCACGGGCTCCTCTCCTCACAGCTTTTTTGGTTCTCAGAGCTCCTGCATGGGAAAAGCTTCAGGATCAGCTTGTTCTGTTCATCCCTTAGGAGTTCCAAGAGTGGAAATATTACATGAAGATGCATTGATCAGCTGTTACCAAATGCTAAAGGACCTTCCCTGAGTGGGCAAGAAGTAGTTACAGGGTCTGGCTTACCATTGTTGGGAATCTGAGTCATAGCAGCTTAGTGTTTAGAGAAATGATTCTTCTCTGTTCCCTGCTTCTGTGATCTGAAACTACAGATAATGTGAACTGTGCTGGTGCTGTGAAACTACAGAGACCAAGGACGTGTGCTTTTTGCATCCATCTCCTAAGTTCCACACTATTTGAAAGAGGGGGTTTATCCTCCGCATGTCTCAGTATTCTGGAATTAAAAACTTCTTCAAGTTCCCTAGACCACTGCAAATGTGGCAGCTTCTAATCCTGGCTTGCAGGAGGCAGGCAAGGTGCAGGACTAAGAGTTTACTCCCTAAAAAACTCTTCATCAGGGTTATAGTGGGCGTCATGGTGGCTCCCCAAACACCCCGTTGTAGAATCCTCTTCCTGACTCACAGCTCCATGATTGTCAACTTCAAGCTCCATGAAAACTCAGAGATGTTGAAATCAGTCCACACTTGCTAGCCCAGCATTCAAGATCCTCTGTAGCTTGTTCTCAAACTTTTATTGGCAACAACTGCTGTCAGTGCCTCTTATAGTGTAACTCAAGTGCACTACTTGTGGGTCGTCACTGCTTCTTGTTTTCTGATATCTGTGTTTTCACTTTGGGTGAGTGAGAGGTAGGAAGCCCTAGTTTCATATCACCATCACTTTTTCTCTTCAATCTCAATTCCAAATGCACCCTGAGTGTTCAGACATAGTTCAAGGGTGTCTGCTACACAAGAATTTTGCTCGAGCACTTCAAACTGAGCTACTCTCGCCCTCCTCCAAATTTCCAGTTCCTTTCCTATGCCTCTCTCAAAGCACTTACTCATCTGGAAGAGCTGCTTACAGTTCCCTGTCTTCCCATCGTCCCCCATCACAGGCAGGCAAGGCCTGTCTGGTTCATCTTTCTATTTTCCCTAGACCCTTCTAAATGATACGTGCTTGGTAAGCCCTCTTATAAACACGGTGATAAATATTTGTAGAGGGCTGTAGATTTACAAAGTGGATTTATAGTCATTACTTAATTCCCTTTAAAAGGTATTACTTTATTATAAATAAAGAAAAGAAAAGGAAAATAGCTGCTCTTTAGCTGAAACCATCACTTGACTCATGATTACTGTGTGCCTTGTTTGCTGTGTTGATACATTCTAAAGGAGAAGGAGCCAAGCTAATTGTTTTACTGTTCCATTTCCAGTGTTTATGAGTATGTGCTATGAAGCAGGCCATGCCTCAGGACATACTAGTTTAATCTCACCACAGGCATCATCTTTATTTCACAACTAAAGAAATGTTTCCAAGGCACATAGTACTTCCCTGTGTGTGTAGCCAGGGAGGAAACCAGACTCTCAGAGTCACAGATACCATGTATTTTCCCACCACAACATCAGAGTCTCATGAATTGCCTTTAAAATTTTTCCCTTTTGTTGAGTATAACACTAATTTCTACAATTCTATAAAAAGTAAAAAACAAAACCACCTGTTTGTTCTTAACTCAATTTAAATATTTCTCTCTGTTCACTTTGGATGCCTAGAAACTGAAAAGGGGGTAGGTTTTAGTTACCATCACCATGTCATTGTGCAATAGGAGAAGGGGGTATACTCGTAGAAGGAAGGGGGTGATATCTATACTATTGTTCATTGTTTTCTGGGCCTGGGTTTCTTCACTTATATAGTATTTTTCAGTTCCACACATGGTTTCCACAAATTTTATAACTTCATTTTCTATTTATGAGTAAAATTTTATTGTGTATATCTAGTGCATTTTAATTATCCATCTGTCAGTTGATGGACATCTAAGCTATTTCCTAGTTCTTGGACTAGAGCAGCAATGAGCATGGATGTACAAGTGTGTCTGTGGTAGGGTACAGAGTCCTTTGGGCATGTGGCAGGAGTGATATAGCTGAGTTATATGGTGGTTCTATTTTTAGCTTGTTGAAAAACCTCCACAATGATTTCCATGGTGGCTGCACCAGTTTGTGGTCCTAAGGACAGCAAATAACAGTTCATTTTGCCTCACGCCTTGCCAGAATTTGTTATCATTTGTTTTCTTGATGATTACCATTCTAACTGAAGTGAGACAGAACCTCAAAGTTATTTTAATTTATCTTTCCCTGGTAACTGGTGTTTAAAATGTTTATTAGCCATTTGTATCTCTTGTTTTGAGAACTCACTCTATGCTTAGATTCATTGAGTCTTTTAATTGGGTTGTGTAAAAGATTTTTCTTTTGAAAAGGGGGTGTGGATGTGGCTGTTTTCTGCCTTTTGGGTCTGGGCTCTCAAAGACTTATGTTCCTTTTTCACTGGTAACTTGACTCTGCCCCTCTGTGCCCAGCTGAAAGATTTCTAACTTGTAACTTTTTAAACCTTGGTTAGCTCAAAGGGTTAGGAAGAAAAGGAAAGGAAAGGAAATGAATCTGTCTAAGCCTGGTGAACTGAACTTACTCTAAGATACTTCATCCCAAAAATGTTTTTCATCCAATTATCTCAGTAATTTCTGCCTTCTTTCTTATTCTCTAGAACTAACTTTCTTTATCTGTGCCTTATTTCTGCCTGCTTTCCTATCATCAGCTTTCGGAGTTTACTTTTCCTGACACCACTCAGCTAACTCTGGTGCTCAGTCCTTCCCTGTCTCTTTCCCAACTATTGTTTCTAACTGTCACACACACACACTCTCTCTCTCTCTCTCTTATATACCCCCCTCCAAGCTGTTCTCAGAAGTCCAAATGGCATGTAACCATAAGCAGAGGGGCTTTACAGCACAACAAGCTTCTTTGGGAAAGAGTTCCTTTACAAGGTTGCTTGTTTTCTGATGCTTAGTTTGTTTTGTTTTTGTGTATTTCAGATGTAAATATTCTTTCAGTTGTATAGCTGGCAGAGACTTACGTTCCCACCCCTTCCCCTGACATACACACCAAATCACCCAATGGAGTATTTCCTTTGCTGTAGAAGAGCTTTTTGATTTCATGAGATCCCATTGTCCAATTGCTGGCATTCTTTTCCGAGTGACTGTAATCCATTGCCTACAATGTCTGGATCTTGTAGTATGTGCCAGTTCTTTTTATCTAGCAGTCTCAGGGTTTAGGTTTTATGTTGAATTCTTTGATCTGTTTGGAGCTGATTTTTGTGTGGAGTAAGAAATAATGGCCTAGTTTTTTTTTTTTTTTTTTTTTTTTTGGTTTTTGTTTTTGTTTTTGCATGTAAACATCCAGTTTACCAGCATCATATTTTTTTCTTTTGTTCCCCAGTGTGTTTTTTTGGCATCTTGGTAAAAAAACAACAAAAAACTAAGCCAGGTAGCTGTGGTTATGTGGGTTTATACCTGAATCTTCTATTCTACTCCCCTGAGAGTACTCTTTCTACTTCATTGATCTACGGCTCTGTTCTTGTGCTTGCACCATGTTGCTTTCTTCACTGTGGCTCTGTAGCATAACTTGAAATCAAGCATGATTTATAATACCTCCAGTATTAACACAATCAAATTTCTGTCTTGGCAGACTTAAAAAACGGGTTAGAGGATTGGATATGGCTAAGAGTCTTGAGGAGGAAATCTCTATAACTCAGTAACATTTTATTCTACAACTCAGAAGAGGCCCCGGTTGTTGCTTGACCAGACTAATAGATCAACAAGGTTTCTTTCACATCTCTCAGACATGGGACCCAGAATCAAATGTGAATCTGATTTGAATCTGAACACCCAATCATTCACTCTCCATTCTTTGTTTAACAAGTACTCGTGTGCTATCATTTTTCCCAAGCGCAGAGCTCAGACTGACAGCCAGACTTCCCATTTTGGTTGTTCCAGGATAAATCCAGATTCTTTAAGCTAAGACAGAAAGAACAAGCTTTTCTCCCTAGTAGTGCAGAGGAGGAGGTCACGAAATGCATCTCCCTGTGCCCTTCATTTTTACACTCACCTCTGTGCATTCACTTCATCAGAATTCCATCAGAGACACCAGGCACACTATTCTATGTGGACTCTCTGCCCTCTGTATAACTGGGTGTTTTGACAGCACTGAGAGACCCTTGCACCAAAGCCCTGCAGAAATTTCTGCAGAGTGTTGGCACACTGTCTTAGTTACTGTTCTTTGTGAAGAGACACCATGGCTAAGGCAACTTATAGAAGAAAGCATTTATTTCAGGGCTCGCTTACAGTTTCAGATTGTTAGTCCTTGATCATCATGTCAGGAAGCCTGTGGGCGGGCAGGCATGGCCTTGGAGCAGTAGCTGAGAGATTATGTTTGATCTGCAAGATGGAGGCAGAAAGAGAGAGAGGAGGGGGAGGGGGAGAGAGAGAGAGAGAGAGAGAGAGAGAGAGAGAGAGAGAGAGAGAGAGAGAGAGAGGGAGGGAGGGAGAGAGGGAGAGAAAGAACACTACTGGGCTTATAATGGGTTTGTTTATTTACTTGCTTGTTTTGAGACAAGGTCTCTCTATGTAGCCTTGGCTGTCCTGGGACTCTCTATGTAGACCAGACTACCCTCACAGTGAGAAAAAGCCTCTCTTCCTCCTAAATTTTGGGATTAAAGGCACTTATCACAATGCCCAGCTTGTAACGGGCTTTTGAAGCCTCAAAGCCCACCCTCAGTGAAATGCATCCTCTAACAAGGCCACACTCCCTAATCCTAAACACTCCATCACTTGGGAAACAAACACTCAAATATATGACCCTAGAAAGGGCTAATCTCATTCAAACCAGCATACACACTTTTCTGAAAGAAATATAAAATGATGATCAGAGTTCCATTGGCTAAAGGATGTCATTTCTTTCCTTATCAGACAAATTTGAGGATAAATGAAAATCCTTGTATGGCTTTTAGTAACATTTCAGATAAAACCCACGTAATTCATATGGTCTTACTAGCTTACAGGATAAACATTCTTCCTTACTACGTATGTAGGTTGTTTGGAAGACAATGTTAGAAAAGGAATGAACATAACCTAGAAGATTTTTTAAAAGCATTTGTGTGTGTGTGTGTGAAGGCATGCAGTGCCACATTGTGTATCCTACCATGTGAGTTCTGGGCATCGAACCGAGATCATTACACTTATTGGCAAATTCCTTTACCTGCTGAGATATCTTGTCTACCCTAAAGAGTTTTCTTATTTTTGCCACATTCTATTAAAATTGTTTTCCCTTTCTTTATTATTCCAAATAACAAAAACCTACTTGATGAACTCTTGCTGTCAGAGCATGCACAACACATGCTTCTTTCAAAGTGCAAAAGAACATACTGTCCTTGGCATGTCAATCTGATAGAAGTACATAAAAGGCAAGCAAGGAAAAAAAATAATGCAATAAGTTAGATAGAATGTGCCATGTATTAAGTGCATGGTATAGATAATGGTTTTATAGGACAAAAGATATTTATCTGATATTGAAAAGACAGAGAAGGATTAAATTATCAGAGAAAGAATGCATTAGTTTGTTTTCAGTTATAATGAAACACTTGAAACCAGATATCTTAAAAAGATAAGATGTTAGCTTAACTGCTAGTTATAGAGGTTCAAGGGCATTGCCTCAGCCCAGACAAATTCCTCATGGTAGATGACTTTGTCCAGGAGTATTTGTGAGAGGAACAGTTTGTATGCTAAGAGAGCAAGCCAAAGAATAAATCAAAGGTCAGGATCAATCTTTCATAACAAGCCTTTTCATGAGAACTAAACAGGTTCTCATGAAAGCTGCCTCAGTTCCTTTGAAAAGCAGAAACTGAACTACATCCCACAAGTCCCACCTTGGGAGGATCAACATCACTGTCAAAACTATCCCATTGGGGAACAAACTTTCAAGACATGAACCTTTGAGGGACACATCCAACCAAAACAAGAAGCAACCCTAGAGAGGCCCACAGAAGACTAATATAAGCCCTAGGATTGGAAAATAGCAATACTTAGCTGAAGGCAGCCCAGCCAGGCCAGTGTATACCTTAGTTTATTTCATCCCTTGCAATATTCTTTTGAGTACTAATTATCCCTTATGTTGGAGATGAGAGACTTAATCAGGACCACACAACTGAGAAGCACCCAAAAAAGTCTTCAGAAGTTATGACTGTGTGGTGTTAAGAACTCTTCAGTCCTATACATCTTAGAACTTGTAAATGGCAGCCAGGCTTCCTGCAGGGGCAGCAGCTGAGAGCAGAGTCAGACATGGGTGGACATGGGCAGAAGGTGAAATCTGAACATACACAGGAAGGAACATACACAGAACTGTCCCCAGACCCTGATGTTCTCAATGCACATGTTAACTTGAAGGCCATTCACCTCTGTGTTTTAAAAGACAATTTATTTACATTTTATCTTAAAGAATAAAGTATTTTAATGAACTCCTTGAGAATTTTATATATGCATACAATGTATTTTGATCATATTTATTCCCCATTCTTCCCTAACTCCTCCTAGATCTCCTCTCTTCCCTCCACCCGTCCCAACTTTGTGTTTAAAGCAAAACAAAACAAAAGTTGTTTTCTACTTACAGACTTACATATATTTGTAAGCATCAAAACTGAAACAGGTCACAGCTGGACTAGAGTTAGTGGGAAGCAAGGAAATGGTGGGGAATGCTACCATCCAATTTAATTACAATATGATTCTCGATTGTGAAAATGTACAAGTTAGATGTTATTTGGATTTTGTGGTTGTAGCTTTAAAATTTGTGTGTGAATACCCATTTTAATTTCAGAATTCATGGATGTTATATTTGGTCTCTGGACGGACCCTTCTCCTCACTGCCTCATGGTTCTTTCTCCTTCTGTGACGGTCAGATGTGTAGAGTGGTGGTCATCCTGCATGGGCTCATCCCTGTGCTCATTGGGGTGGAGATGTAGAGTCAGCTCAACTTCTCCTCACTCTGGTCACAGAGCACTGCTTTCAGCGTAAGGAGCTGTGGGAAAAGATGCAAAGGTGAAGGATGTAGCAGAATGGGGATGTGGGGAGGACCTTTGCATTTTAGGAAATGAAACTCGTTTGAGTCAGAGTGAGCCTCAGTCAAATTGCTGCTGTCTGTCCTGGAGGAAATCCACAGAATTCTCTCCCACCCCAAAACATGTTAGAAAAACAATGATCTCATCTGAAGGAGCTGACTCTGCTTGGATAATATTCCATCTGACAAGCTTCCTAAAAAGAGAGAAAAATAATAATTAACATCTGAGTACCATAAATCCCGTCTTAAAAAGTTTCCAAGAAAAAAGCCAATACTCTATCTTCTCATCTTCTCCACTCTTCTCCCAGCTCTAATTCAAACAGCATCAAACAGAATCTATGCATCTATTTAGAGATTTGAGGGCTTCCTTCCTTCCTTCCTTCCTTCCTTCCTTCCTTCCTTCCTTCCTTCCTTCCTTTCTTTTGGTGTATTTTTGTTCCTCTACCCACACTGAATTTAAAAAAATACCTTTCAATCATATGACATTCATTTCCACCCTGTTGGAAATTTATTTACTTCTGGTTTCAATTTGGTAAGGTCGGGTTTAGCTTTACCTCTGTAGTTAAACAAGGGAAAGCAGAATTTTGCCAGGAGTGAGATATAACATCTCACCCACAACCACCACACATGTACTTACTCTTTAGATAAGACCTTCTTTATATAGCTTACAGTATCAGGAACCCTAAATGACCAAGAATAAAGGTAGAGTGACCCAAGAATTACAGATAATTTCCAGGCTACCTAGACATTACTTCCTTTCCTTGGAACAAAAGGGAAATGTGGAGAGCACTCCTTATCTATTCTTTCCTTGGTTCTGAGTATGTTATTGTTGAGAGCTGATGATATCCAGGCTGTGGACATAATCAGTTTGGATAAAGATACTGGTTTTTCCCCTTTGCTAGGAATCTGAAGCCCACCAACTGCTTTGACCCTTTCTCATGTTTACTGTAAGGTGAAAAAAAAAGCCTCTCATCAATAATATTGTCTATTTGACCTAATAGTTAAAACTCAAATCAATTCCAGGGCTGGCTGGGAGAGGGACACTGCCATCTCAGCTCTAAGTAATTGTAACAGTTTTACTGACCTCCAAATCTTGGGATGTGTGAGAACTATTCATGCTTTCTGTAGGCATATCATGAAAACTTATTCTTGGTTAAACTGACCTTCCCATGGAGACAGAGCCATAATCAGAATCGGAAACAAAGAGTCTAGACAGTAGGTCAGCAAGCTTAAAAAAAGCAAATAGATAATTCACCCCTGAATGCCTGCCTCCTTTTTAATATTAAGTATACAGACCTAAAATCAGCTACTCATTAATAGATTATTGTGTTAAGACTACTCACTAAAATTAACCTTGAAGATTAGAGGCCTGCATCTGGGAGGGGATGAACATTCTTGCATTGGTTCCCTTTTTGATGTATGCTTGACACCTGCATTCCATTAGATAATCAAGCCTGCAGTTTTTGCTATTTTAGCTAGATCAAGGTCTTTGTCTGAGAGGGGAGCCTTGTAATTGTTCTCCAATGTGCACATTGTTAATTTTACTCTCTTAACTTTTCTAACTTTTAATTCTCTATGTTGCTATTATTATTAAAGGCGCTCTTACATATCATAATCATACATAAGTTGTGTCCTATGTGTATCATTAAAGCACAAAAAGCGTGCCATATCAGGTCTCATAGAAGAGTGAAGTACTATGTTCACTTGTCATAACTTTTGTTGCTTATCCTCCTTCGTGGAGACTGAGAAACCCTCATGTGGACTAGACTGGACTCAACCCCTACATGTTATTCATTTTTTCATATTAAAGTTTCAGTTGATAACTGTTTTGAATTCTTTAGAAAGTAAGGAAAATTAAACCTGTTTGAAGTTCTCTGGGAAAAAAAAGATACATTATTGCTTCAGATAAATCTTTACTGATGGATGAATAAATAGAAACAATAACTACTGGCATCTCAAGTAGAAATAGATGCAGTATGATTCCCAGAAATAAAGGGCCCACAGGGCCCAGAGATGCTCAGAAAGGGTGAAAGATGGAGAGGTAGCAGAATTTTTAGTGAGCCAATTGTGTGTCATGATTGGCTGCTAAAGCAGGAGAGACCTAGTGATGGGCTCATCTCTGTCTGACATAGAAACGGATAATGGAGTCAGGTGGTCACATGACCAGGTGAGAAGACCCTATCAGGTCTAGAAAAGGAAGCAGAAAGTGACAAAGGGCAGGAAGGTTTTCTGATCATCTTGGATGGTGACAAGCTTGTTTGGGGCACCCAGTTGGAAATCCAGCACCAAGACTATTGTCTTGTGTATGCTGTAGGTGTGCTCCTGATGTCCTAGGAAATCACACATCTTAGTTTTCTTGGTTGCTTTGTGGGCCAATACTCCTTATTAAAATTTTCTTTTGGTCTCTTTTCTATAAGCCTCCTTGTTATTGGATTCTGAGACTACTTCACCTTTTCTACCCATTTCCTTTAGCCATTCAATCAACAGTCTTTCTGGCTGATTTTTTGTTTGTTTGTTTGTTTTTTTTTTTTGGCTTGCTTTGGTTTGATTTGTTTGGGTCCATTTCTGATTTTTTTTCTTAATTTGTTTTTTTTTACTTCATCTGATAATACTGGTAAACTTAATGAGATGAGAGAACAAAACTGTTGGGTTCCTGTCTTAGACTGGGATAGACACACCAAGTGAGTTTGCAAGGACATCGAGACAAATGCAAGTGTGTCTTGTGTAAGGAAAGTTGAGGAAGCCAGTGTGGCGAGAAGGGAGAGCAACAGAATTGTGTTTACCTGTGCTGGCTCTGCCATAAGGTGTTTTAGAATTTCAACACATTTTGTTTTCATGGTTATCCAATGAGTGAGCGATGCTTGCCAGCCTCATTTTATAAATGATGAACTGAGGCACGGACTAGCCATGTAATGTATGAAGACACACACAGCAGAAGAGCCAGGAGACAATCTTCCTCCAGCTTCTACGGTGGTAGGAGGACAAAAAGTATGTGAATGGAGAAGAAGTTAAAGGATGAAAGGAACAGGAGCCTTCTCATTTCTTATTGGGTCCTAACAAAGTAGAAAGAACAATGAGGCCCCTTTCTTCATTAAAATATTGGATTAGCACATATTAATTATTCATAATGGATTTGTACTGGTTAGTTTTATGCAAACTTGACACAAGCTAGAGTCATCAGAGAAGAGGGAGCCTCAGTTGAAAAAAAAATGCTTCCATAAGATCTGGCTGTAAAGCCTTTTCTTAATTAGTAATCAATGGGAGGAAGTACAGACCACTCCGGGTGGTGCTATCCCTAGACTGGTGGTCCTGGATTCTATAGCAAAGTGGGCTGAACAAGTCACAAGAAGCACACAGGTAAGCAGCACCCCTCCATGGCCTCTACATCAGCTCCTGCCTCCAGGTTCTTTCCTGTCAGAGGCAAAGTCACGCAGCGTGGAAAAACCAAAATGGGCGGACAAATTCCCAGATCAAGAGACCTCAAGCCATAGCAAAACTCCACCCACTTCAAGGGGTGGGCTATGATTGGCAGAATTGTTTACCTAAGCGCCTACCCTAGTATCCCTGTTTTGACCAATGAATACCAAAGACCCTCTCCTGCCCCCAACTTGATAAATGTAGGACCTTCACATTAAACTAGAGAGAGAATGCTTTTCTGACAGCATCTCCCTGAGAGTCTCACAGTCTCTGGGCTCTGACGGAAGGCAGATGGTTGTGCGGTAAGAACCACGCCACCCACCCGGTACTCCCCACGTGGCTTCCCCCTTGGGAGCCACCTGCAGCTGCAGGCTGGCTGTGGCTACTTCCAGATGCTCGTGGGTGAGACTGGTTCAACACTTTTCCTTGGTGAATTCCTGCCCTCACTGCTTTTGATGATGAGCTGTTATATGGAACTGTGAGTGAAATAAATTCTTTCCTTCTCAAGTTGCTTTTGGTCATAGTGTTTTATTACAACAGAAACCCTAACTAAGACAGGCTTTATTTTGATATCTTTATTCATGTATATTATACATTTCGATCTTATTTACTTCTCACCCTCTCTTAACTCCTCTTACAGTAATATTCTTCCTTTTCTCAATGAATCCCCTTTTACTTTTGTGTGTGCCCTGATGAGATTCATTAGGGTCATTTATAGAAGCATGGATGAGAGTTCTTTTTTAAAAAGAAATATTTATTTTTATTTATGTGTCTGTACGTGTGCCTTGTGAGTTTATGAAGACCATGTATGTGCATATACCCAGAGAAGAACAGGGCACCTGATTCTCTGGAACCAGTGTTACAGGCGGTTGTGAACAGCCTCATATGATTGCCCAGAACCAAACCTTAGTCTTCTACAAGACCAGAAAGTGCCCTTACCGCTGAGCCTTTGCTCAGCCCCTGGTTAAAGACTTCTAAAGAAGCATGGATATGTTATCAATGGCTACACTACTGAAGAAAATGTCCCCTCTGTCCCCTATCAACATTTTACTGAATATAAGCCTTCAGAGAGGGGAGGACCCATAAGTTCCTCCCCTTTCCACAGTAGGGTATTAATTCCCAATCTTGCCTCCAACCTACCTTATAAGGACATTAATTCTATTCATAAGGACAGTTCTTATAACTAATTGATTTCCCATTTTATTCTACTATATTAGGAAATGCATTTCATTTTATTTACAGCATTTGCAGTTTATTGATCTTGTCAAGCTGTGTGTACCAGACCTAAGTGCTTGTTGACTCTGGCTTCTGTCAAGCTTTCATCTGGGTGGGTTGAGAGTTCTTTTGAAGTTAAATGAGCTTGTGTAGCTAGAGATGGGTGAGCCTGGTTCTCCGAGGAGCTTCCTGCCCAAGACCACAAACTTTAACTATGACATTTTGGAAACTGCTTTCACTTTTCTATTGGAGTGAAAGGCACCCAGGCAACAACCAATTTCATTAGCTGTGTTAAAATTAGAACAATAAGGCATTCTCTCCCCTCTGAAGTCTCAGCACCTCCCCCAGGGTAGGATCATATTTCCAGGCCTCTGTAAACTCTTTAAAATGTTTTACAGTGTTTTTCCTTTACTTTAGATGCAGAGGTCCATAAAGTGGTACATTCAGTTATCAACCCCCTGCCTCTAACTCAAAGCCTCATCTAGAGATACCTGAGGAAAAGTCTAAGCTAAGCCATTGAAGTTGAAAGCTTGTCTGGACTCTGTAGGGAGAGGAAATAGAATCAGTAAATAGAACAGGCTGCTACACAGACCAGTCTGTCAACCCTTCCTTTTGTGAGCTATGTGATCAGTCAGGCCAAAGAGCTCACAGTAATTCTGTTTTCACCACATGGAAACAAGAAAATTAAACCAGGTTCTCAGTATCTGGTGATATTTATCACAAACAGATCACGTTTTCCTGTCATTGCTTTTCTTTTGCAGCAATCCGCAGGTGAAGGAGGTTGGAGAGATACAATTGTTTTTGGCTCATGTTATTTCCCTGGCTCAACTTTTACTTTGAAGTGTTTAATTTTATATTAAAATTCAACATAAGAGAATTAACATCTAGTTATTAGATATGTACAAGAAAATTGTATGAACAATCAGGATTTAAAAAGTTATTTATCTCTAATACCCATCTAGACTACTGGTTATCTACTGGTTTAACTGTAGTTAACCATTTAACTACTGGTTTGCTCCCTAACTCTGGCCAAGCTCTAAGACATCAAAATTAACTCTACCACTTCCTTCCTAAGTTCAGAAAATTCTTTTTTCTGGCTGAGCTAGTAATCTGGGGCTGTAATTAGCTTTAGAGAATAATTTCTGATGGGAGCCCCCACTCCCATCATCATTGGCTGATTGCTTAACAAAGGGCATCCCTACGTATCACAGGCTGGCTTCAAACCAAAACCCTCTAGTCTCATCCTCCCCAGTGGTGAAATTACAGATGTGCACCAATGTACCTAACAATAATCCCAGTTTCCGATCTACTTATCATCTTGAGAGAACACATGGTTCTCTGTGCATCCTTCTATTATTGGCTGTTAAACATTTGTGACTTTTAAACATAAGAATCTGAAAAATATTTCTGCCTTTCCTAATGCTCATCCTCTGTCTCACTGTTCCCCTACCTTGCTGAAGCTGTCAATCTCCAGATACCCTTCCCTAAACCCAAGTATTCCTGGGAGGGTCAATGCACTAAACAATACCATCACAGGATTTTTGTTTCTAATGCAATGAGCATGTCTAAGGCTACTTGGACAGAATTTTGTAGTTAGAATGAACAGGAAAACCAGAATTAGGGAACCCTGCTACAGATCCAAAGTCATGAGGCAGAAGACAAAATTGGTGGCCCAACTGAGAAACAGATTTGAGCTAACCTGGACTCCATAGTATATGCTAGGAGAACCAGGAATTGAAGGCAAAGCATGTATTGCTTCACAATGGTGTAGAGCCTGATGAAATATGTATGTCATGACACCCTCACCACCACCACCATTCAAGCAAGGGATGTTATTTTGCCAGTGAAGCCATCTTTATCCAAAGTCTCTTAACATGTCCAGATAAATGATATGATGCTAGAAGAGTAATACAGACACTGGGGGGGAAAATGGGAGTCAAGGTTGTAGAGGAATAGGCCTGTGTAAAAGCTGGGTTCTATATTTCAGGGGTGTACATTCAGAGGTTTGTGTGGTCTGGATGGAATGTAGACACACCTTTAATCCCAGTAAACATCTTTAATCCCAGTATTCAGAAGGCAGTAGTGGTCCACATCTTTAATCCCTAAGAAAAACAGACACAGGAAGCAGAATTCAAGGAGTCAGTGTCACAAAGGAAGTGACGTCTGAGATGAGTCAGAGTGAAGGACAGGCAAAGTGACTAATCAGAGCAAGACTTAGCAGAGTGAGTCAGAGTGAGGACATGCCCAACTCTCACAATATATAAGGAGGGCTCTCAGCTCAGAGAGAGTGAGTTGCAAAAGACTCAGTTAAAGAGTCAGTTACAGAGTCAGTCACAATAGGCAGAATGTGGCAGTGAGAGCTCACAGAGACACAGAAGCAGTCTGAAGAGTCTGAGTTTATAGGGAGCTACTTGGGTGGCTCAGTCAGCAGTGGAGGCTTAAACATTCTAGATAGTATAGAGGCCGAAGGTCTTCCAGTCCAAAGGCTCCAGTACGAAGGGCTGATGATTTAATTAGGCCAAAGGATAAAAAAGCCTTTGCCCTGAAAAAAAAAAGTCTACATCTGGTATTTACATCTACGAAGGTTTTACATCCATCACCAGTCCACTACATTCATTCTTCATGAATTTTTTTTGAGATTTATTTATTGTATGTGGATGGGTGTTTTGCTTGCATGTATATCTGTGTACCACATGTGTGAAGTGCCTGTTGATACCATCTGTTTTTAGCACCAGAAACCTCCCTTCTCCTTGAAGGATGATGTATGCAGATGTCCCAAATCTAAGTGACCTGCATGATGGATGAAGACTCATAGAGGTAGAAATCCCCAAGAGGCTGCCCACCAGCTCACAGTCTGCAATCAGAATCACCAGTATGACACCTGTTCATAAGAGGGTAGCCTAGTACAGGGACTGGAAAGGGAAAAACCATTGTTAAACAGTCCCTGCTTTCCTCAGGCTCTGTCCCAGTACTACTTTAACTAGAGGATGTTGAGAACTAACAACCAACAGAGATTTCAGCTACCATACATTACCATCTCATTCATACCCTGCCCTTAAAACATCCATCCCTTTACCTGACTGGATCTCAGCCTCTTTCTTTCAAGGCAAGATGTTTGACCCAAATGACCTCAGTGTTTGTTCAAACTCAGAGGACTTTAGCACAAGAAGCAATTGCCGTAACCTATAGTATGAACTATTAAAGAACAAATTAAATTATTATTAAATTATTAAATTTAATTATTCAAATTTAAATTATTAAAAAATAAGCTGTTAAAATAGTAGAGACAAAGAATCATAAAGCCAAAGACTGTTTTATAGTCATTGGAAATAGATTTAAGAAGCACAAAATAAATTAAAGAAGAGTATTTACAATGTAAACTCAGACAAGCTCAGCAATCATCTCTTCCCACTGCAGCCAGTTATCTTCCCCTCGCAACAGGCCCATCTGGCTAGATTCATCAACTCAGTTATTGAGCACTGAAAGGTAGAAGAGCTCCTTGGAGGATTTTAGTCTTCTCTCCCTATGGATTTGTGGTTATTTTTATATCTTACGTTAGTCAGATACCAAAGAAAATCTGATGTATCACAAAATGTCACTGCTGAATAGAAATTTGCAATCTCATGCTGTGGGCTGGAAAACGACAGTGCATCAGACCAGAGTCTGTGTGTGGGTCCCTACAATGGAGTGATCGCACCCTCCCAGAATCGCCGATGGATGGCTCTGTTCTAATGAGTGAATTCAGGTCACAGAGCCCAGCAACATTAATGATATAATCAGCCCACAGGGTCCTGCCACCAGAGTTACTCAGATTATTATTATTCAGGTCAGAGAGGAAGTGCTCTGAGTCAAAGGACAGAGAACTGGGTTTCAGAGCTTCAGAATGTGAAAGCTGGTTGGAATGCTGTGGATTAGCTCTTATCACCTAAACCGGGAGTGTGAGCCCCTGAATTAACCTCCCTTTGTCCTGGTGAAAGAAAGCATTTGGAGTATCTTTAGACCGGAAAGCTAAATGCCTCAACTTCAACCCCAGACTACAAATGAGGCCTGGCTTGGATTATTGATCCTCTTTTTGCTTTAGTTTCTTCTTTTGCAAAATAGGAATCAGAATGCTACCTACCCCCAGGGTTGCACTGAGAATTTAAGGACTTCATATATGCTGAAAGCAAAACAAAAGTAATCAAAGACCTCCAGCATTTGGCCCAGAGTAAACACCATATAAAAATAAATGACTACACTATCTCATTGATAAGGTTAAAATTTCTTAGATGGATTGAAAGTCAGTGTATTTCCTTGTAAAATTCTTGATTCTGTTACCACCTGAACTTGGATTCTTTCTTCCATCTGTTTCTTTGTGGGTGGAAAAAGCAGAGGTATCTCAGTATTGAGACAAATAGTTGCTGTTACTGTGGGATCTTTCCCTTTCTACCCATTGTGTCTACTTAAGAAAGAAAGCAAAGTATGGGTCTAAAACAGATATGTTCCTCCTTTCATAGGCCTCACTGGCTCAAAGTTAGAACACTGCAATGAAGATCAGCTCTGTCCTCAAACCAGAGAGAGTAGTGTCTGTTTAGGGACTGACTGACAGCAGCCACATAGCTGCCGAGCCGCAAACCAAACAAAACTTGTGGGGTTTAAGTGTCCAGACAATAGCTGAATTACAAGGGTTCTACCCTAGAGCAACCATGCTTATTTTTGCAGACTTAGGCTATAACATAGCTGGGAAAGCAATTTTCCAGGTCTTTGCTTCACTGGGGTATGCCTTTCCTTGACAGTAGAGAACTCCCAACACAGAGAGCACACAAGTGTCCTACCGGTGTTCCTAGGATAATTTGGCTGACCGTAATTTTCTGTCTTCCCAATCTCCCCCATGATCCCTTACAAATGACTTTATCGTGTTTTCCTTACTGTTTTTCTGAGACAAAAATTGGCCCAGGAAGGATGATGTTTTGATTAGCAATTTGACCAAATGAGGAGGTTATTGCAAACTCGGATGGATGGAAAGTTTCCCAGAGGTGCTGAGTAATGGCCAGAGAATATGCTGTGAGCTGAGGTAGAGGCCTTGCCAAATATGATGTCTCACAAGCAGTTAGTTGGTTTTAAGTAAAACACAAATCTAACAGCCCAGGACCAGACCTGGGCTCTAACTAGCCATAAGAAACACATTTGTCCCCTGAAACATTCTAAATACTGTTCAAGATCCCCTCCCAGGGTATTGATTACACCATAGTCACCCCGAAATGTGCCCTCTATCTGTACTCCTGTATTTACTCTTTGAAAGAGGCCAGAAAAAGAAAGTAATCAGACACTTCCCGGACTAATTCCCAAAGATCGAATCCTGGCATGTGTAATTCATCATGTAATCAGGATGAATTCCACACTTCTCAGAATGTACCAAAGCTAAGGCTGCCATACTTCCTAGTACAAATGACCCCATTCTATACACATTCAAGAGAAACAAAGTGCAATGATCTGGAGACCAGAAAAACATAACCTAGATGGTCAAGGCCAGGGGACAGGAGTTAGCCTTTGGGTAAAATTCTAGTTTTATACATTCTGGCTCTGTAAACCTAGAGAAGTGCTCATTGTGTTGAATTTCAGTTTCTAGAGAGGCATGGATAATCTCTCTCCTTGTAGGACTACCATGAGAATTAGTCCTTGTACCCTGTCTGGCAATACAGTAACAACTCAGTAGACAAAACCCCAAAACATATGGGAATGCATATGAAGCTCCTTAGAGCTCATTTGGAGTCTTTGTTGCTGATATACAGCAAAGACTCCAGGTGTCTATTAAGTAAGCACAGTTGTGAGTTTCTCTCTGCTTACCCTGATCCTCCCCCAACCCATCCCCACCCCCATACTTTCTTCTTCTATCGCCAGGAAGCTTGACCCAATGAATGGGTCAAATTGGCAATGACAAGATTGAAAATGAAACCAAGATGAGACAGACATCCGAGGAAGTTCACAAACTAGTACCATGATTGGGTTAAGCTGATGAAGGAGGCAAGTTGAGGCATAGGAATTCTGCACACTCCTTCCTCCCAGACCTGTGTGTGTTGGGCAGCCCAGCAACCTGACCCCAGCAAAGCTGAAACATGAAAGCTTCTTTCAAGTTGTGCCAAGGCTTGTCCTGTGACACATTCCGGGGAGGATGTGCGAGTTCAAGCTTGATAGCCAGAGGTATAAAGTGAGAACATGCCCACCCCGAACATATGGTCGAAGGCAAGGTCTTTATTGGAGATATGAGGTTGAGTACAGCCAGAGGCATCAGCAAGAGTTCAGAGCATGGGAAATGGTACCTTGGATGTGACCAGTAGATAGAACTGGCCATCGAGAGGAGAGAGGGGAGGAAAGCAAGAAAGGAAGGGAAGGGAAGAAGGCAAAACAGAGAGAGGGTGGAGGAGAGGAGCCAAGGGAGTGCGTGGCTTAAATGAGAAGATGAGGAAAAGGAAGCCCAGAAGATGGAGAAGTTTAGGGCAGGGTTGCAAGGTGAAAAGCACTGAAAATAGCCACAAGTACTGAGGGAGTCTGAAGCCCAGCATGGGCTTCGGTTTGCTAATAGGCACCAGGATTAGCCATTTGTCCTGAGTTTCTTTTAGACCAGACACAGAGGCTTATGTGTTTGTTGTAGCCCTCATTTGCCCTTCTCTCTACCTCCAGGATTTCTCTCTGCTCACAGACTCTCAGGAATCAGAGAAGCAGGGAGCTGTTTTGTGGCCATGATTTACTTTACAGCCATTAAAAAACAAAACCAAAACCCAAACAAACAAACAAACAAAAACCAGTGTTTTACCCTCATTAAAATGTATGCAAACTAATCAGATTAACTTTACGTGTCAATTCAATGAAGCAAAGGGTCAGCACACAGGCACGTGGGTGGCACAGGACATTCATCACTCGCTTTTCAGTTGCTAGCTCTGATGAGTCTTCTCTTATGTTAGCTTTGTGGCATGACATCTTCTTATCAAGTACTGTTCCATCAAGGAAAACATTCTGAGCCCCCTAATTTTCATTAATAGTTTTAAAATTATGTTGTTGATTAGCATGCAAAGAAATGGGTTTCATATTGACATTTTCATACATACATACCATTATGCTTCTCCATCTCCCCAACCTTCTCCTTGCTGGTCCTCTTTCTTGCCCCAAGTAGGTTCCCAACTTCTGCTTTCATGATACCTATATTTCATTACTCTCTCTGTTCTTTCTTACTTTTAGACCTCTTCCTCCTCTCTCTCCATGGTCCCCTTCTACTTTCAATAAATTATAAATAATCCATAGGTAGTTAGGCAGGTAGGTAGGTGATAGATTAATTCTGTATATAAAAGCATTCAATGTTTGTCTTTGAGTCTCTTGTTCTCTTTCAAAGCCCTCAGTCCATCAGCTCACCACTGTACAGAGGAAGGGATTCATTTTCAGTCCCACAGATAGTAGCTAAAGATTGTAAAGCCAACTTGAAATGGATGACTTTTTCCATAAGATCATTTGTATGTTGGTATTGGCAGGATAACCAGCACAGCAAGAGGAGAACTTGTTCCCAGCAGCTTTCACACCCATGGGTTGACAAGGCAAATACTAAGATGTGTTTCTGCAGTTCTTCAGGCTCTTACCACGGTGGGCAAACAATTTATTCTCTGGTCACAGCAATTTATACTTCAAAAGATTCCCTTGGTGTGAACTCCTTACTTGTTCAAGGTCTCTGACCTATGGTGGTTTCCCTCCCACGCCAGCGTTGAGCACAGACAACGGTGTAGGTCAGAGGAAGAAGACCCTTGGTTTCTTCTCACACCTCCTTGTCTGCAGTGTTTGTTATTACTAAATCAGTGGTTTTTCTGCTTCCATTTCGTGGCATTTTAATTCTGCAATTATTTGTTCTTCACCTCTTTAAAATTAGTTCTTCAGCTTTTTAAAATGAGTTTTACTTACACTTTCCCTTCCTGCGTCCTAGTATCCTAATTGTCCAGCCTTAGCAGCCACATCTCTACAAAACAGGCCAAGTGATTCAGGCACAAAAACTAGAATTGTAGGGCCAATAGGACCTGGGTCACCTGGAGCACAGGCAAACCTCAGGATACAAGGGCCCCAATGTGGGTTGAACAGAAGAGGCAAGTGTCAATATAGTACATAAAATAAAGAACAGATGTTGAGACCACAAACAGACTTCAGAAAGAAACAAAGCCAGAGTTCAAAGCAAGAGCGTAGAGCACAATTTCAGAGGTGGATTAGCCAGGAAGGACCTTTCAGCAACTAGCACAGCTACCATTGCTTGATGTCTACCACACTGCTGATGCTCTTCTTGATGCTGTACATACACTACAGTTCTGCTGTGCTTGGTCTCTATGGTCCCCAAGGTGTAGCAGACACTAGGCTCAGAACTGGATGTTCTGTTTCACACTTTTTTCCCCGCCTCAGTGATGGTAAGCCATCCTTTCTCATGACTCTCACTAACACCAAATAGGCTTTTGATGTTCTGGGTCTGACTGAGAACCATCCAAGGGTAACGTGTATGTCGATGGGACTCCGGGCTTTTCCTCCACCTCCCTTCAGGTACGCTCTCTTCCGGACATCATTAGGGTGGGCAGAACGATGCTAATGTGGCTGGCGGAGCAACTACCTCAGTCTCTGTTCTACCATTGCCTTTCAGGATCAGACATTAGAATCAGTCTTTTAAGAAAGGAGTTTAGCGAACTACTTGCCAACCCTGGAGAGAGACCACGTGGTCATGCATTGCAGCATTTGACTAATTATCCAACTTTGACAATTTTTTCTTTTACTGGCCTTGTGTCTCAGTTTCCTTACATGCGACATACCAAAAATAATGTCCGGTTGGTTGGATAGTTGTTGTATTAAGTACCATTAAGTCAGTTTTAAAACTTTAAGTATCTAGTCAAAATATTAGTTCAATTTCTGATATACTAGGCAAACAACTGCTCACTGTCCATTACTGTTATCACTATCAGGAAGCATCTTTCTGTTCTAGGAATCGTGTAACCTAAGAACGTAACTAAGACAAAGGTGGCCTGTCTGAGACTTCAGTAAGCAAGATCACCATGCCGGCTCTCTGGAGGAGTTAACCAATTCTACTGGGTCTCTTCTTTCAGAGTCTGTCATTTAAATATCCCTGCTCTTTTTGAAACAGGGAATGTTTCAATCCACTTTAAGGTGTATTTGGCAATGTTTAGAAGTACTTTTACTTGTTGTAACTGGAAAGAGACTATGCTACTAGCATGCAGTTCATAATCCCCAGGAAAGCTTCTGTCATCTTACGGTGCACGAAATTACTGGAGCCCAAAATGCAAGTGCTAAGGTTGAAAAATACCATGAGGATATGAAGGTGTTTAACACAACAACAACAGCAACAATAACAACAAAGTCAAGGGTCCTAAATGCTAAAAAAAAAACTGTGTATTTTTCTCATATGGCATCATTTATTAATGCACAGATGTGATGGTGTCTCAGAATTCTCAAGCAAATCTAGAAGATAAACAGACATTTAGATAGAGTAGTATGCTGACAGCAAGGATCAATTCTAAGAAACTTGTCTTTAGGCTATTTGTTGTGTTATATGAATATCACAGAAAGAATTTATATAAGTTAAGACAGCTGGAATATCACTTCACTAGGAGCCATAATTTTATCAGCGTGTATGGAGTCTATTGCTTGCTGACTACACACATACATAGAGGTATCTGTATGTATAGTTTTGTACATGTGTATGTGCATATATGTCCATGTATGTGCACATGTGTGTGCAAGTGCTCATGTAGGTTTGTACACATGTATGTGGAGGCCAGAAGTTATCAATATCTGCCTTGATTGTTCCCTACCTTAATTTACTCTACTTTCTTTATTTGTTTAATGTATATGGTTGTTTTGCTTGCATATGTATATGTGCACCACATGTATGCAGTAGCCATGAATGCCAGAAGAAGGTAACAAATCCCCTGGAACTGGAGTTACAGATGTTTATGAGCACCACGTAGGTGCTAGTAATTGAATCTGAGTCCTCTTCAGGAGCAATCGATATTCTTTATAATTGAGCCATCTCTATATGCTCCTTTTTGTTTTTAAAGACAGGCTCTCTCGATGAACTTAGAGTTCATCAATTCAGCTAAATTGTCTGCTAATAAGCTCCATGGATCCAGCTGTCTCTGCCTCCTTAGCACTGGGCCACTGAGCCTGGCTTTTATGTGGATACTGGAGGTCTGAATTCAGATTCTTATGTTTTCACAGCAAGTACTTCATTGACTGAGCCACCTCCCTAGCCCCTGTGTGTATACTTTAAAAACCTATATATTCCCCCAAAATTTTTGTTTACTAACAGTTTGGTTAATCTCTTTTTATGTCCCTCCTTTTCTGTTGATATTTTTAAATTGTAAGTGATTCTTGATTGTCTGGTTATATTTATAAAAAGAGAGTCTACATCAACAGTATGAAGCCTGGCTTGACATGTGACCAGTGGATCCTAAGCTTTAGGAATAGCACTTGGGTATCTTTACTTTTATAAAGTTTCCAGGATATTTGAAGACACAGTAAGATTCTAACTAAAATCAGGAGCTGGAATGATTTCCCTTGGCTTGATTTTGGCTTCAGAATCATTGAGGATCTCAGAGAAAACAAGCAAGGGAATTTGGGTAAAGGCTCCTGTCCTTCAGAAGCTTGTCTTTAAGAATGAAAAGAAACTATTGGTGCCCTTGGTATACACAACAGCAAATCCCAAGTCAGCAGATGGAATGGTGCTAAGGCTTAAGATAGGAGGAGAAGCCCGAGAGCAATAGAAAAAGTGGGCAGACCAGAGGCAACCTCATCATTAACCTTTCTCTTTGGGGTTATTGCTCCTATACTTGCTTTCTATAGGACCAAGGCACTGAGCTCATCACTTTCATGCTGGCTTGCTCCAATTAGATGGACATTTTGGGCTTTTGTCATAGATACCCATTGACCATGTGCATTTATACTTGGAGGATCTTAATACACTGTTGTCATCATTGAGGCACAGAATCACAGTATTCCCACACACTAAAAGGCAACCAGAAATTAGTCATTTACAGACAAGAAAATGAAATGTATCTGCCTTTCAATAAGTGCTAGATGGCATCCTGAAATATTAAAAATGCTAGGACACAACAGAATTCTGCATGCACAAAAATTCTATGGAAAAGTTTTATTTAGATTAAGAAGGGAAGAGGCAGAGCTTTGAAGAAGGATAGGCGTAGAGAGAGAGAGAGATGGACATTGAGATGGTCGCTGGAAATCAGATGGGGGAGAGAAGACTGATGGACAGACAGAGAGAGAGGACTAAAAGAGACAGATGCACAGAGGTGGAGACTTGAGAGAGAAAGAAACAGAGACAGACAGAGAGAGAGAGAGAGAGAGAGAGAGAACACCAATCTGGCAATCTGTATTATGGGAGCAGGGGGGTGTTATATATGCATGCCTTGCTGACAACACAAGATAAGGATATGACTCAGAAGGTGGTATGGGGCAGTCCAGGAAGGGGTTAGCAGGTGGTTCCACAACACAGTCTAGGCTTGAACTGTCTATATCAAGGTCTTCCTAATGTCTCCATTACTTCTACACATTAACCTCAGTTTCAGAGCATTTTGTATAACTATATTGCTCGCCTAGGTCACAATGCTCCCTGCTTTGCTTTCTCCCTAATGTTTCAGGCAAGTATAGACAAGATACTGCAGTCTGGATTCCTACTGGTGTTAGATGAGGATATCTAACTTCAGAGAGGCTGCTTGGGTTGGATCAGAAAGCTTCTTGCTTGAAAATGATGAGTATGCTTTCATTATCCCTTTGGCACTGATGTTAGAGCATCATGGGGGAAAGGAACAACATTACATATACACATAGCTCCCTAAAAACAATCTCCCCTATGGGCTAAAATTGATTTACTATATATTGAGTAGCTACTATCTTAGGAATATTTCTGAGCATTTAAGACACAATGAACAAATCAAAATATCTGCCTAGCCTGACAGCATTTGTGTTGTAGAACCTCACTGTTCCATGCAACAGCAACATGTGGCTATTTAAATAAGTTAGAAATAAAATCTAAACTTTATTTCCATTGAACTGCCATATTTTATCCTTGATAGCTGCATGCTATAAGGTAGAAAAGAAGGAAAGACAGATGAGGAAAGTGAGCAATTGGATGACAGCACAGGTTTTTACTCAGGAAAAAGACCTGCAGAGGGAAAGAGTGTCTCTGAGAATCAGAGCCTAATGTCAGCTTTCAGGATGGAGTAGAAACAGGCAGAAGGAGGTTGGTATGAAGGATATTGAAATGTGTAGAGGAATAGGTTTGTGTGAAAGCTAGGAAGGGTCTATATTCCAGGGGTCTATATGAAGGAATCATATTCAGAGCCCTGCATGGTCCAGATGGAATGTAGAAACAGTGTGTTAACACCTTTAATCCCAGTATTCAGAAGGCAGTGGTGGTCCATGCCTTTAATCCCTAAGACAGAAACAGTGTGGAAGCATGCACAGGAGATGGAGCTCAGAAGGAGCCATTGTCAGATTGGAAGTGACATCTGAGATAAATCAGAGTGAAAAAAAAGTCAAAGTAACTAATCAGAGGAAGAGTTAGCAGAATGAGTCAGTCAGAGGACATGCCCAGTTCTCAAGATAGAAAGGCAGACTCTCAGCTTAGAGCAGAGTAAGGTACAGTAGTCAGTTACAGCAGGCAGTATGAGGTGAGCAGTTTGGAGCAGGCAGATGGGGGACAAAGCACAGAGACAATGAAGTGGAGTTAAAATGCACTCAAATCTTTGTCTTACACTGAACCACCTGAAAAATTCAGCCAGGAATTAATTTCTTAATAAAGACAATGATAGTGACAGTACTTCACATTGAGCTGGTGTCTGTAATATAGCTAATTCCATGGCCTGAACACAAAACTTAGTATTCTTCATGTGGTAGTCAGTTCATTGTAAAAATGTATGACACAACAGAGAGGTTTTGTGGCTCAATAACTAACCAGTTAGATCATTACTATTCTAAGTGTTATATAAATGCAAATTCACTCAATCCTCACAGAACTCCACAAGGTACAGGATGTTATTATTTTCACTAGTAAATGAGGAAATTGAGATAGATTAAGTAATATACCCAAGAACTGAGTTTCAATTTGTCAGTATTACAGTTTTTTATTGACTTTGTAAATAGCTCTCAAATTTCAATGACTTAAACACAGAAAAGATTATCTCTTTTTAAAAGACAAAGATCAACAGATGTCCAATAAAACCCCCTGTGCAAGGGTTAAGAGATCCAGGCACCTTTCACTTTTAGGTTCTCAGAATTCTCTGGTGGACATTTTGTATTTAAGACGCAGACAAAGTAAGAGTTTGAAGCAGCATTTCTCAACTTCAGTATTTGTGATGACTAATTTTTTGTCAACTTGACTGAGTTAAATGAGTCTCAAATAGCCAGTAAATCAGTATTTCTGGGTGTGTCTGTGAATATGTTTCTGGGAAAGATTAACACTTGAAGCAGTAGGGCTAGCAAAGAAGATCCACCTTCATCAGTGTGGGTGGTCATCATAGAAACACTGAGGGCCCAAATAGGACTATCTGGTGGAGATGTAAATCCATGCTCTCCCTCCCTTCCCCCACCTCTCTCTCTCTTATTTCCTATCTCTTACCCCTTCCATATTCTGCTGCTTGCTCCCCCTTTCTCGTTCTCAGTGTTTCAGCAGCTTTTCTAGTTCTCAGATTTTCAGCTCTGAGCTGAATCATGCCCAGGATTGCTGAATCCCTATAAAACAGATAGAGTTTGTGAGACTTCTCAGTCTAGAGCCATGTGAGCCAAACCCCACTAAGTCTCCCCTTGGATGCATCTATCCATAATATCCTATGGAAGCTCTATTTCTATGGCGAAATCTGCCTAATGTTCATACTTGGGACTGGATCATTATTTTCATAATGAAATATTTAGCAGTGATCCTGGTCACCACTCACTAGATGCCAGTAGCCATCTCCCAGTTGTGACAATCATAAATTCCTAGGGATGGGGGAAGTTCAAAACTGCCCTGTGTTTAAGAACACAAGTTGAAATGAAGACTCCATGAGTCATAGAGTCTAGTATAAAGAGTGATCAGATCTCTCTACCCCAACTATGTTGGCCAGAACTCATTGAAATAAAGGGGCTGGAAAATGAAATTCAGTGATGCATTCTGGAAGAAAAGGAAGTCTAAGAAGATTACATCAGCAATGCAGAATCTAAGAAGTTTCTCTTAGATTGGAATCTAAGAGATGCTCTCCTCTCAAAAAAAAAAAAAAAAATCACACTGAAAACATTAGAAAATCCAGCAGGGTTTTCTATACTCTTTTGGAGTCTAGCGGGGTATTCTATACTCTGTTGGAGACAGAAACTCACTCACTATTATAACAATGTTTTCACAGCTAACCTACTCATTCTATACAGGTCTCCTAAAGTAAAACCTTGTTGGCAACCATGTTACCCAGACTATGGACACTTCATCTTGACAAGGATCCTGGGCCTCTGTTGTTGGGAAATTGGAATTGCTTAACTGCTTTGCCCTTTTCTTATCTTTGCTGTATGGTGACATACATTTATCATCAATAATAAGGTCTGCATAGCCTAATAGTAATATCCAAATTAATCCCGGAGCTGGCCACTGTGGGTTGGAATGGAACACAGCCGTGCTAGTCAAAAGTAAATTGTAATCACCACCGCACTTCCAAGTCCTGGCATGCTGAGAGCTACCCAGGTTTATTGCAAGTGCATTATAAAGCTATTCCTGGAGTAAATGCTGACCTTCCCAGAAAGAGATAAGCCTTAATAGACAGAAGCCAGAGAGCTTAGTTAGAGAGTTAGCACACCTGAAGAAACAGATAATTCATCGTTAACTTGTTCCCCCAATTAATGAAGAACATAGCAGGTCTGCACTGACCTAAAAGCAAACTTCCCAGGACTTAAAAAAGAAAGCTTCCTGAGCCAATAACAACCAATAGATAGGATAGGAAATTTATAGATGTGACTCAGGAAAAATAAATATGTTCCAAGGACCTAAAAACCAAAATAAAACTCTCCTCTGGTGCCTACGTGTCCTTGACCTATTTGACCTAGGGAATTGGAAGTTACCTAGGAAATTCAGCCAGCATGATATTGAGTAGTCCCTAATTGACCATTGTGTCATGTTATGTCTCTGCTGATAATTACAAACTTTAAAGCTTGCAGCTACAGAAGAAAGGACACCGCTTATCTACACCGGCTTCTTCTGAGATGGGCCTGACTGTTAGAGAAGCATTCCTACAGCTTGCTACTTAAGCTACAGAAAAGTCTTGGTCAGACAGAAGAGACAGAAGAGACAGAGACAGACAGACAGACAGGAGAGACAAGGCGAATGAACTAACTGAGGAGAATAGATTGTATGGCCTAGAGAATTGAATTGATAGCTTAGAGAAACTTTGTTTTATTCCCTTAATGTGCACATTGTTATTTTCTTTGATTTTACTCTTTATATTTATTTATTTTACTATTAAAGAAGTGCTCCTGTGTGTCATAATCATCATAAGACATATTCTATGTGTTTTATTAAAGTGCATTAAGTGTGACAACTAAAAGTCCCATAGAAGAGTGAGGTATTGTGCTCACGGTCATAGCTTACATTGTTTAGCCTTCTTCCTGGAGACTGAGGAACCCATCGCGGGGACTAGAGCTGGACTTGACCCCCCCGCAAAATCTTAATGCAATAAACTGTTAGATGCCATGGTCCCAGGTGAGCAAATTTGCTAGATAAGAAGCAGAAGCATTCAACATGTTGCAGAGACCTATGAGAATGTTGATCACAGGAAGGGTGGGTAAGAAGCTGGGATGATGTGAGTGCTTCCCTGAGGCTGTCCAGCCCCCAACGTATTCCAAAAAGATGAACGTTCATGATACATGTGGTCAGGAATGCAAAGGAGACCAAGAAGCATATTTGGGGAAGTATCAAATCTGTAGCCACATGCCTTTAGTAAGGGAGATTCACACCCAGAAAAAGAGCAGGAAGGGAAATTGCCATCCATTTACTGGTTTTGGGTTGCAAAGATGGTTCCCAGCTTAGTGTGAAGGTGTTTTGTCTAATAAATGATGCTGTCTAGAATCTCACTGGAAGCATGAATACTTTTGTATTTGAAAATGCATTAGGTCATACCGGTTTTGGACACTTTGTGAGGATCATCTAAGTTTCAGTGGGTTCCCATGAGGGTGTTCAAATCTTTTAAACATGAGTCCTGTTCTGTGGCAAAAGGCAAAATGCTTCTTCAAATTTTTTCTGTCTTGTTTGTTTTATTATATGGTGTGAAAGAAAGTATTTCTCAGCTACCTAGTTTAGACATTTTTCTCCTTACTATGCAATCACTTTAAAACAAACTAAAAGTTATCAACATTCCACCAACTGGCAACAAAGCAATCTCCTAGAGCCAAAGCTGGCTCCCTTCTCCCCTACAATGGGACCTACCCCACCCACCTCCTACCCTAACTAAAAGAGAACATTTCATCTCAGTGCCAATAAAAACAAATCAAATCTAGTCTGGACAGTCATTGCAAAAAAAAAAACCAAAAACAAAAAACAGTTGATCTAATAAGTACATGAGAAAGATCTATATTATATTGAAGTTACTGATAGCCTGGATATGTCTTACTAAAATTAATTTTTCCATGTCTTTGAAACACAGACAACTGAGGCTTATACAAAATTTTTGAAAATAGAAAAAAGGGAGATAAGGGAAAGAATACAGTTATCTGAGACGAGTCAGGCATGGTGGCACATCTCCATAACCCAACATTCCTGAGGGTAAGGTGGGGGATTCAGAGTTTAAGGCCAATCCCGGCTACGTAGTGAGAACCCACTTCAATGAATAAATTTGTTAATGAATTAATTAAAAGATATTCTGATCTAACTTGATGAAAGAATTTATTTGCAGCCTTACATAACAGATCTCAGTAACATTTTCCAGAGAATGGAACAAACAGTCATGAAATAACACCAACTAATTCAGTGACTAGAGGCAATGGCCTGTTGAAAAAAATGTGTTTTTAATTGAAATAGAATTACATCACTTTCCCTCCCTCCATTTCCTCTCTCCAGCCAATCCAAGATACCCTCCCTTGAACCCTTCTCATGCCCTCAAAGTTGCTTGTCTCTTATTATTATTATTATTGTTACATATACATATATGTGTGTATGCACAAATGAATATATACACATATATATGTATACACACACACACACACACACACACAACCTGCTGAGTGTTTTTTTTTTCATCTCTGGGAAGCTAATTCTCTGAACAATTAGTTGCCCATAGTTTTTTTGTCTAGTGATGGGATCCTTCAAAATCTCTCCCTTTTCTCGGTAATATGCCCACTGATATTATGATTTTTCTGATCTTGTTTATGCTATGATTTCTAGGAGAAACTATCCCATAGCAGACTTCCTGGTATTCTGGCTCTTATGATCTTTCTGCCCCCTCTTCTGAGATGTTCCCTGAGCCATCGATACGGGAGATGTGAGGTTGATTTAACCACTGGGGCTGGGCTCCACATGATATCTTGATTGCTGTTTTGTGTCCAGTTGTAGGTTTTCTATGATGGTTTTCATGTACTATAAAGAGAAATTTCATTGATGACGGGTGGTAGCTACCCTTATCTGTGGATATCAAGATAATATTTAGGATGTAGGAGGGAACTCTGCCATGATAGCAAAGTGGTAGTAGCGGATTGTTTACTGAGGTCCATGACCTCACTAGCTCTCAGAAGCTGGCTAGATTTCCAGGACCAGGCATGATTTTTCTTCCCATTGAGTGGATCTTATGTCCAATTAGACAGCTGCTGGGAGCCACCAACATGTGAGTGCCACTTATTGCACTTTTGTGCTTATCTTCCCATCCTGGTAATTGTCATGGTTCATGGCTGTTGCGGCTGAGTGGTTCTGTTTAATTGTTCCCCTCCCTTGTCAGGTGAGGTAATGGCTTTTCTCTAGTGTTTTAGCAAGAAACAGATCAAGGATAGTGGTTGTCTAATAGATGTGCCCATATGTATGTCAACTTACCCAGTATTTGTTGAGAAAAACTATATGCAAAATATTCTTTTAGATTGGCAGATAAAGGATGGGCAAGATGAGGAAATCTAACAGGCATCCCCAACAAACTTGAAATGCAGTAGGCAAGCAAACAAAATGAGATGTTTGCGGGAGGTGAGAAGTGGGGAGGAGGAGGAGGAGGAGGAGGAGGAGGAGGGGGAGGAGGGGGAGGAGGAGGAGGAGGAGGGGAGGATGTGAAAGGGAGGTGAGAGGGGATGGGAAGGACAGAAAGAGACTAGAGGCTTGAAACTTCCTGACAAGTTACAAAATGTGGAATAAAGAGTCCAAAATAAGGAGTAAAGAGTACAAAACACTAGTGGTTGGTAGTGGCTTAGTGGGTATAGGCACATGGTGGAAGGAGAGAGAGGCTTCCACACATTATTCTCTGACCATCACATGTGCCCACACATGTAAACACACACACACACACACACACACACACACACACACACACACACACACACACTAACTAAATAAATGTTAGAAAATTAAGTACAAAATCTGGGGGCCAGAAAGATGATCCAACACTTAAGAGTGCTTCTTGCTCTTCCAGGAAACCCAACACTGGTCTCTAACTCCAGCACCAAGGGGCCTGGAACTCTTTTCTGGCCCCCAAGGGCACCCACACACACAGCGTACATGCACACACAAATGCACGTACACATGCTCACACAAATAAATACATAAGCAATCATACAAGGTCTGAAGAGGAATGTAATATGAATGTCAAAATTAAGTCTGTGGTCTTTCTGAATTATGGTGGGATGACAAATTTAGACCCTAAGTGAGTAAAAACCTAAAACTTTACATCCTTTATTATCCATCAAATCTGGTACCAAGGCCACTAGTAACAAATGCTCAAATGATTGACTTTGCTCAGCCCAGAAGTGAGGAGTTTTCCCCCCCAATGTCCTCAGCCAAGGCTTGACATTGCTCCCAGACCTGAGGCTGCCAACAAAGAGGCCTCCCTCTGCAACAAATCCCCAAGCAGTGGCTTAATCACTTTCCCCTGTTGAATTTGGAATCTATACTGAAGATTCTTCTTCTTGTTTCAGAGACACAAACAAACATTTTTTTTTTTTTGCTCTTCAAACAAAAGATCGGAGAAATGGGTTGCTTTAGCCAACCTTGGCCCTCCACTGTCCAAATGCTCCCGATGAAAGCACAGCTTTCCCGTGTGCTTCAGCCTTGCCTGTGGGTATAACCAGAGAGAATTGTGTGCAATTCTACAGTGGCTAAAACGTATACTAATACTTACAAATAAAACAAGGAAGCTGATATTCAAGAGAAAAAGAGTCCTATGCTAAGAAGTGGAACTGACCAGAGTTTATATTTTCACCTGCCTAGTGGATTTATACATGATTAATAAATGTAGTTTCCAAATCTGCATGATTTCCCATGTGGACACATTTTAGAATAATGTCATTCTTGTCACACTATGCATATTTCATCCAATATCTTGCTTGTTTTGTCTCAGCTCCATCCATGCATGAGGTCATGTCTACTTCCACGTTGGTTCTTGCTATTGTGTTTGGCTGCCCCTGAAACAGACACCCAAAAGCCACGTTACTGGGTGTTGACACACACAGAAGTATAACCAAGAGCTGACACTTTCCTCTTCAGTGTGGCAGAACAGGCCAAAGCACTCTGACTTTACCCTTTGTTTCTCCCCATAAACGTCATCTTTTTGTCTTCTCAGTGATGTCCACAAAATCCCTGCAACCACCTATGTGTGAGCCAAGCTCTAGGCGTGCGTACCCATCCTCTGTGTGAAAGAGCATACAGTAGGAAGGGCTGTGCATGTACACGCTGCTGCCTTCCCTGGTTTTTCTTACTGGAATCAGTGTTTACTTCTTTTGCAATAATTTTATCAGTTACTCACCAGACTTATCATAGAGCTTTACCTTTGCATCCCTTTCCCCTTGTTCTCTTTCATATTTTAGATTAAACTTCCTTTGAGCAGGTTAGGAATTCTTCTGCCCAACATAGTTTATTCTTATTGGCTACACCTCCTCCCTCGCCATAGCTCTGAAGTTCTGGCTTGGAAGTCATGCTCTGAAATGCTTTAAAACCACTTCTGTAGCCAATGTTTTACTTCCCTGGTGCCCTTTTCTCTTCCAAATGCTTCATTGTGTAGCCTGACTTCAAAGCCACCAGCAATGCTCTCCAGATTTCTTTGGCTGCTGTATTATTAATTCCCAAAGAGATCAGCAAAACAGCCGGTAGTTAGTGGGTTTAAGGAGAGTTGGTGTTGCTACTTTTTAAAATAAGATTCCATCATCTTTTCCTCTGAGTCATTTTCTCTACACGTTAATAACTTGACATTGGCTTCTATTCCAGTTTACTTCTTGGGATAGCTTCCTCTTGACTCCTTTCCTGGGTTGTTTTTTTTTTTGTTTTGTTTTGTTTTTCTATGTTGTTAAAAGTTGTATGAAGTTTATTACAACTGGCCACCTAACTCAGGAGTGTGAACAGTTTGTTCTGTAACTGCACAGATTTTGAGATGCTGAGTCTTTATTTGTGATAACAGCAGAAAATTAATTCAATCACTTTCAGAGAATGACTCTCATCAAGTCAAGTTCAAGGTTAGCACACCAGCAAGCTAGTTTGCACAGGTGTTTTTTGTTTTTTTTTTTCCCTCCTGCAAGCTATCAGGCATCAGTAGCCCTAATGTATAGAGAGGAAAATGCTCCTACTTTCTCTATGTATGCACTGCGCTATCTCTCTGAATTGCTCAAACACTCAATCTGGTTATCAGCTATTGAGAATTGCAGATAATCCCCAGATCTAGCCTGTCAATAGCATGGTTAGGGGAGGAGCACTAAGGCCCCACTCCTGGCAGAGGAGTTATTGGTAACAAATGGTTACCGGCCAGGGGGGGGGGGTATGAAATCAACCTTAATAAAACCCAGTAGGTCATTAAAAAGAAAAGACAAGACGTAAACTAGGAGGAGATGTGTTGGAAAGAAGGACTCCAGATGGAGTGGGGGCAAGTAAGAGAAGGTAATGGGGAATGAATGTGATCAAAATGTCTGTATAATATGCATGTGTGAAATTGTGTCAAACTATAATTTTAAGAGAAAATTGTAGGTGAAATTTGACTGAAACATGACAACTAGTTCTCCCTAAAAATGTGGCTTCAATTGATCTTATGAAAGTATAGCTGTTGTGTGTACCACAAACTACCAAAAGAACCGCCCATTCTCTACCTCCTATCCTGCCTTCTGTGAGTCAGCATGCCAGTGTCCTGTGTCATCTCTAATGGCCAAGGCAACATGCTTTTGCGCATGCTCTGTACCTACGCCCGTAAAAGGAGGGCTGCTGTGCCATTTTGACGCTACTTCCTTTTCCCTTTCTCTGAGGTCACCGCCTTTTCATGCCCTTCCCCACCTACCCCCAAAGTAAACCTCTGGCACGGAATTCTGTTGTGTGATGACTTTGCCCTTCTGTAGCAAAATCATGAAAGAGGTCACTTCTGCATCTTCACCTACATAAGAACCAATGAGCATGTGTCTGTGTTTCCCTGCTTGATTGGCTAGAGGGCCTCCAAGAGTTAGCTAATAAAAGTATACTGTCCACTAACATCAAAAGCTCCCTGGAGCCATAGGGAATTATACAATTCATCTTAAGTCACCAACCCTTGAGGTAAACAGAATACGGCAGAGAGGAAATTGTTGCTTCTGTCTCAGAAGCCTAACTCCCATGTTTCCACACAGCCCAATGGTGTGGTTGCTATCCTAGGGCTGTGCTCAAGAAAATTCACTAATTCATCCACATGAGGATATTGTTTTATCCTCTACTCTTCGACTTTCAGAACTTCCCAAAGAGATGCACCAGCCACCACTTCCCCTCAATTCTTTCGCACATAGAGAATCCTACATTCAGAACAGAGACTACCTGTATAACCAGATCTAAGCAGCAACAGGCTCTGTCCTCATTTCTACTGCAGAGTACTCTTTGTTCATCCTTCTCCCAAAGCCTGTCACTTACCAGGTGTCTTAGTTACTGTTCTATAGCTGTGAAGAGACACCATGACCAAGACAACTCTTATAAAAGAAAGAATTTACTTAGAGGTGCATTTACAGCCTCAGAGGTTGGTCTATTATCATCATGGCAGTGGGGAGCATGGTGACATATGCAGTCAGACACGGTACTGAAGAAGTAGCTGAGAGTTCTACATCCCAATCCATAGGCAGGGGCCTGGGGGAGAGATTTTCCTGCAAGGGCTTTTGAAACCTCAGAGCCCACTTTCAGTGACACACTTCCTCCAGCAAAACTTCCTAATCTGTATAACCTTATCAGGGAGTTCTTTCCACTCCCTGGTGACTAAGCATCAAATATATGAGCCTATGGGGGCCATTATTATTCAAACCATCACATCAACACAGGAAATGGATGTAGATCAGGTGCTTCAAGTGCAAACTTTGAATTTAGGGATTTCTGAGGTGGCTTGTCTCTGTGGCAACTATTTCCAACTAAGCCACCCAGAGAGGAAGGGCACAGTAAGGACATGTCCCACCAGTTCTTGACACACTTTCCTGTGGGAGACTCTCTTTATTAAGCCAGCCAGGGAGGAACCTGCTTCAAACAATGGATGGGACAGCTACTTGAAGAGAAATTAAAGCCTTACAGAATTCACATCTAATTAAATCCCAGCTGGTAAAAACTCACATGCTTCTGAAGTTTGGTGGCGATTTGTACAACAGCAAAAGTCCCACAGGTTGTAGATAGAAAATATTAAATTCATAATAGAACCTCCTTAGGGACCTGGTCTAAGCAATAAACTTTACCCCAGGATCTGGCCCCGGCCTTAGACAGTTCTTTTTAGCAGACGTCTATGGTATGATCACGATGTTGATTGTGAAAGCAAAACACCTTGCAACTGCTAGAGTCCAAGTTTCTAGATTTGCTCATAGTCTTACTAAAGTGTTTTTTAAATTATTTCTTTTTTCTAGGCTTACCGTTTTCTTATTTGATGAACATTTTCGGTACCTCTGTGAACATAAACTATTACAGATAATCAATTGTAAATATTGAAAGGAAAACTTCTGGATTTAAAAATTTTACTTTTATATAATTTGCTACTTTCTCAGGCAGGCACAGGGGGTGAGCAAAACGCTCTGAAGTAGTCAGATGTTCATCTTCTCCTCATCCAGTTGTTAGCAGCAGCAGGAAACACAACTCGACTTCTCCAGCTCTGCAGCCCACAGAGTTCCTTCCATAACCACCATTTCTGTGTAGCCAGGATACACACACACACACACACACACACACACACACACACAAATTTAAGGTAAGTCTATAGTAAAGGAAGAGTGTGTACTCAAAGGGTGGGTATAGCCTCCACAGAGACAAAGAAAATGAGATCTTCTTAATGATTGTTGTGTATATTTCACAATAGGACATCTGACTTTTGAGTTGCACTGTTAAAAAAACCACCTATCTACAGCTGAACTTAAAGGATTAAGTTAAAAAAACAATGTTTTGGTATGCTTATCTAAGGAAGGTGGGGTTTTCTTATAAACGAGATTATAAAGCAATTTATAGGCAGTATTGCTCAAATTTCTAGGTTTTTTGGGGGGAGGTAGAGGGGGTGTCTGGTGAGACAAAGCCTCCGTTCAAAAGGCCAAAAGAATTCTTATTACACACAGGCCTCCAAAAGTCAACACATACGTTTGATAATAAACATGGTCAGAACCGTGTTTGTGCAACTTTCTCAGAAAAAGGAGGATAGCACTTAGCAGGAAATTTCATCAGCTGGGTTGAAATTCTTGACTCTCCGCCATGAAAAGGCTTAAGATCCAGAGACAGGATGGGCTCTTTTCCTTTCTCACGTTGCCTTAATTCTTCCCGTCTTCTAGCTTCCCTCACAATGACAAATCAGCACTGCGTGTGTGGGAGGTGTGCTTCTATTACTCACCTGTCATAGGCCTGTGATCAGCATTCCCATAACAAAAGGTAGGCTACCAAGAGGAAATCATGGTGAATTTATTTAATCAAATGGTTAAAGAAAAGTATGTATGTATGTGCACACCTGCTTGCCTGTATGTGTCCCACAAAGACCAGAAAAAGACATCAAGTCCCCTGGGACTTGTATGTTCTTTCCTCCAAGGTGTAGGGCAGAACTCCTCTGGAATGAGCTTCATATGGACTAATTTCAAGGGAATTTCAGATAATGTCTTTATGGCCAGACCTGGAGGTAGAGAGGCCAGGGTGACCTGAGGCCCTTCCATTTTCCTTTTCTTTAGTTCAAAGGACCTTGGTGTTGACTTTTTCTGAGCCCTGACATCGCTAGCATAGTAGAATAGCACAACAGTACATTAGCTTACATTCTGAATGATAGGTGTCTGAAATGGCTTTTCTTTTTCCTTTTAGGTTAAAATTGAGTAGAGAAAATCCATTTTCTTGTTTCTAGAGGCCACTGGCAGAGAAATGGCAAAGAGCACGTGGGCTCTTTCCCCATATCTAGAGCCAGCAGTGTAATAGGTTCAAGTCTTTCATTATCTATCTATCTATCTGTCTGTCTGCCTGTCTCTGAGATCACCTCTGACCCCTTTTCCTCATTGAAAGGCCTTTGTGGTTATCATGAAACCCCAACATATGTCCTCCAAGATACATTTCTTTACCTTATATCAAAACTGCTAGTCAGAGAAACTACACACTAGTAAACAGAGTTGTATAGACACTTTTTCCTGTTTTAATTCGACACTTTCTTTTCTGCCCAGAGAAGACCTTTGGAGACACTTGGCCCTGGGAGGCTTCGCCTGTAGAAGGAGACTCCTCTGCTCTCTGCACACACTCCATGCCCCGATTGCAGTCTTACTTAGGTCACCGCCATTTCCCCGTAGCCTACTCTTCTATCTTTGCTTAGCTCTGCATCAGATTCAGACATTATGTCCCTCTTTGGATCTTGTACTGAATACGTGTGGCTCCCATGTTTAGTGTATAATAAGTTTTATGCTCATCTTCCTTAATGCATCTGTCACCACCCAGACTCAATTTACAAGAGCCTCAGAGGGAAAAAAGTGAATACAAAACTTGCGAACTTTACACTGGGTCCTCTTGGGTAACCCGAGGAAATGTTCTTACCTGAAAGTCATTGCATTAGTAAACTTTATTCAATATTTAAGCTTTAAAACCTTATTTTTTTGCCTTAGTTTCCATTAAAGCTGTGGTGCTTGCTGAATTGAGTATCCTCCAGGGCATGTCCCCACACCCATTAGCACAAATGGAACTCAGTGGGTTATTTAAAAGATGTGAAATTAGGAGGATGGAACATGGACCTAGGAGTAGGTAGGCTAGTGGGAAGGGTCCATATGATCAAAATGCATTTTCTGAATATATGGATTCTCAAAGAATTAATAAGAACAACATAGTTAACAACAACACCTGTGTAAACCTTATCCTCAGAGAGATGAGACCAGAGCTCCACATCCACTTGTACTTGGCAGTCTATGAATTGAACTGTTTGTTTTTTTTGCAGAACTTTTACTGTAGAAATGATAGTTCCATTACAATCCACTATCTGATAGCTATTAAATAATGCTGCATCAATGAGTAAATTCAGTTTTTTATTGTCGATTACCTATGCTTGGGTTTGTTTTCCAGATTCTCTTTAAATTGGTCTTAACATCTTGCTAACTTCTTCTTTAATTATTACATAATTTATTATGTCAATCTTTATGTTGATTCTTTATATATTTTTGAGACAGAATCTTAGCATTGGCTAGCCTAGAATTCACTGTGTAGACTAGGTTACTCTCAAACTTGCAGAAATTCTCTTGTGCTTCCTTAAGTGCGGGGATCACAGGGGTGTGTTGGTTTAACCTTTTAAAAATTAATTTCATCACCTTTGAAATCACCCAGCAGCCAAGAACTACCTGCCAATCACCAGAATCTGGAAGCTTTTCTCTATGGCATACTCTAAAATAACGTGTTCCCTAGAGGGAAGGTTTCATTTTAAAATAAATGGAGGAGATACTGTATTTACCAAACTCCCTCTGATGCCAATTTTGGATGTAATTATTCTCTAGAATGTTCTATTTCAGGCTCTCATCCTTGTACACTGTTGACAAATCAATGACCAAGACCTCATACATTACAAGGCTCATATCAGAAAAGATATTTATTGTCTTAATTCTTTTGATTGATTAACTAATTAATTCTCAATTCTTCCAACATCAAAATGCTCTTAGTTGTCTATGGCTAGTACCTGAGCATGCTGGGTTGTAGGTATACAGTTGTGTCTTGAAAACGAAGCTGTCTCTGACTTATTGAAATGTTTTTGGTACTCAAGAGATTGAGGTAAGTTTAAAAATGCCCAGAGGTGAGTGTAAAATTAATAATCAGCAACCCCAAAAGCTAATTTTCAGTGTCAGATTTCTTGTAGCTAAGGGTCTGGGAGCTGGTGGTAAGATGACTCGTAAGGTGCCATCCGTCGGTACCATTGTTATCAAGTGAGACAGACCCTGCTTTATGTGCAAAATGTCCGTTTTACTACAGCACAAACCCACACTCTGAGATAATAGGTCCTATGTTCAATGCTACATGGCAACAGGAATAGTTGTACTGCCACTGAGGCCTGCCTGGCATGAAGAATCATGATATACAGGCACCCTGGCCCTTATCTGACTGGGGCCAGGTCCAGCAGAGTTCAGAAGTTTAGTATTTTGGAGAAATGAACAGGTCATATACCATACACCACTCCTAATAGAAAGTGTGCCTCACAACATACTGACATTATAACTATACATTATAATGGTCTTGGGTTATTACAATATATTACAGCCTTGGTGGAAAAGTGGGATGTATCTTGTGATTCTAAAGCATGAATATATCTGTCATAGAAGATAAAACGTTTGGGGGGAGGGCTGGAGAGATGGCTCAGCATTTACAAATGCTTATTGTCCAATTGTGATGACAGAGATCGAATCCCAGCACCCATGCAAGGGGCAGGCCTTTGCTTCTTGCAAAGGCCTGTAACTGGATCTCTGAGGGATCTGATGCCATCTTCTACTTCTGACATTAGGGCTCATCCACATGCACACAGGCTCTCACACACACACAGACACATACACACAAATAAATTTAATTACGTTTTGAAATACAAAATATTCTGTTGTCATATGAATCTCGAATCAGCTTTCATGGTCAGTCTTCTGAGTCCAGGTGCTTAAGGCATTGTGGAACAGCATCTCCTTCATATGGAAAAATTTAAAAAATTTAAAAAATCCTGAAAAATAAAAGAATTCCCAGAGGTATCACCATTCCCAGCTCTGTCCGCGAGATTCAGAATCTCTCTGTTTTTCCTGGGCAGTGTTGGCTGAACACTGAGGATTCTGACTCCCTGTTTTTAGGCTTCCGCCACACTCTAACCAGTGTAGGTTTGGGTCAGTTAGGTTTTGGGGTAGAATAGATTTGGCCTCTAGGGGGAGCTCCAGGTCTCTGGTTCCCTCTCACTGCATCCACGCCCCTTATCTCAACCCATGACCAAGGTAAGCTCCTAAGCAGGCCAAGAAGGGCTTTTAGTGAGCCACTTCACAAAGACTGTGGTCTTTTTCCTGGTGATTTTTGTGCTTTGTTTTGTTCTGTTTCTTAAAACTTTCTTCTACACACCTGGCACAACTGATGGCCAGAAGCTGCTCCTGACTCTTGCCTATCTCGTCCTGAGGCAAGAATGGATGGAATGGACAATTTAAATATGCAGTGTCCCAAAGAACTTAAGGTGTTGCAAGCTAGCTCTTCCCTTTCCTTGATAGACAGGCTTTTATAGCTCCCTTCCTTGTCATCAGCATTGCACAAAAGTAAAGTCGGAGGCTCTGATCTGAATCCAAAGGGGCAACAGGGGAGGCGGGATTTCACTAAATAAAGTAGAGACCTCTGCATTCTTAGCATGCCCTACCAGGACACACTTGCAATTTAGGATAAAAATTCACAGAAGTAACCGGGTGGTAGTAGCACACGCCTTTAATCCCAGCACTCAGGAGGCAGAGGCAGGAGAGTCTCTGTGACTTCAAGGCCAGCCTGGTCTATGGAGTGAGTTCCGGGACAGCCAGAGTTACAACAGAGAAACCCTGTCTCGAAAAAAAAAAAAAATCGCAGAAGCAAATTTGTGAATTTCTGGCCTTGTCGCCCATGCTTATTTCCCACGGGAATTTTGGAGAGAGGTGCCTGTAGCAAGATTGCTCCTTAGGTCCGACCACTCAGGAGTACTTGCTGTCCTTGTAGATGACCTGATTCAGTTCTTAGCACCCACAGGGTGTTTCCCAACCGTTTGTTCACAACCAGGCACACATGTGGTGCACACACAAACAGCAGGCAAACATCGCTACACATATAATTTTTAAAAATACAACATTCAAAAAATATACTTGTCTAACATTTATATTCACAAATCAATTGTTTGAAAAGAAAATCAACCATGTAGAGAAATTTCAGCAAACAGAAAATTGCATATTGGCAATGGCATTTCTTCAATCACTTTCAAGAATATAAATCTTCACAATATTTTATTTTTGAGACAGGGTCTTGATCTGTAGCAAGGGCTATCACCAAATTCACAATTCACATTGTAGTCATAGTGGTTTTATTTCTTCCTTTCTTTTTTCTCTCTTTTTCTCTTTTCCTTTTTTTAATTGAGACAGGGTTTCTCTGCTGTAGCTCTGACTGTCCTGGAACTCACTCTGTAGACCAGGCTGGCCTCGAACTCACAGAGATCCTCCTGACTCAGCCTCCCAAGTGCTGGGATTAAAGCACCACTACTGCCCGGCTTTGGTGGTTTTCGTTCATCATCCTGGTGTAATCTCCTGAGCACTTAGATTAGATGCACATAACATGCCTGACCACATCATTAATGTGCCCAAATATTTATTAATTTCAAAATTTTATAACTCAAACATTTTTATAACCTTAGAATATCAGCTTATGCAACTTAGATGTTAACTTTCTTTTTGTTGAAGTTTTGTTTTTTTTATTTTTATGTGCCTAAGTGCTTTGTCTATATCCATGTTGGTGTGTGCCTGGGCCCCAGGGAAGAGAGAAGCCAGCAGATATCCTAGAACTGGAGTTACAGATGGCTGTGAGCTGCCATGTGGTGCTGGGAACTGAACCTGGGTCCTCTGTAAGAAGAGTAAGTAGTCTTAACCACAAAGCCATCTTTCCATGTCTAGATGTTAATTTCTAAGTAGAATCAGTAAATATGGCTTTGAAAGTTGAAGTATTGAACTATGTGCCAATAGCTAAACAATATTCCTATCCTAGTTAGCATCTCTGGTTGATATGTTAAAACACTGACCAAAAGCATTTTTGGAGAGGAAAGGATTAATCTGGCTTACAGATTATAGTATGTCATGAAGAAAAGTCAGGGCAGAAACTCAAGGCAGAAACTAAAACAGAGACCATGGGCAGTGCTGCTTACTTGCTTGCTCTCCATGACTTGCTTAGCTTGCTTTCTTATATATTCCAGAACCACCCTGAACTGGGCACTCCCACTTCAATCATCTATTAAAAAAATGCCCACATGACAATCTGATGGGGGCATTTCTCAACTGAGTTTTCTTCTTTTCAGATTACTCTAGTTTACATCAACTTGATAAAAACTAACCAGCATAATTTCTAATCAGAAATATACACATACACATGCACACACACGTTTGCCTAGGTATGCACGTTCCAGGCTCTGATCACATTTCAGCCTTACCTCCTTCCAGTTGCATCTTGAACATAGTTGGTTTTATACTTTCTTTGGGTCACATTTACAGAATATTTTTGAGTTATTTCTGAAGGCTGATCATAGTCTTCATTTACGTCTCATCAATTTAACTTCAGAGGGTAACTTGGCACCCACACTGGATACAGAAAACCCTGAACAACTGCAATGATGTAGGCACCAGCCAATCAGGACATGTGCTGACTTCAAACTACAAATCCCACTGTGATGGAGCACACAGGTAAAGTCCCATCTTGTCAAATAAGCCCTGTAAGAATCCTGTTGATTCTATTTCAGCCTCTTTATCTGCTCCATACACGGTACATGCGTTAATATGTCTTTTCATAACCCTGAGGGTGGGAATTCAGAGAAAACATCTGTTGCCATAAACGATGAAGCAGAAGACATGAGCAGAAAACCAAACTTGTGATGCTGATGCCCAGTGACTCTTCAAGTGGTAGAAGCTGATATCTGTCTCTGAAAAGCAGGATGTGGCCTCTGAGAACATGTTCTTACTTTGAAAGGACTAGCCTCAAAAGGTTGCATCAAGCCTCCAGCTCAAAAGAAATTGCTGCTAGCCCCATTCAAATTTTCCACTCTAGAAAGCACCAAAAAGATGTTTCCTAAACCTACTGACTGTAACCTTCTGCTATAGCAACATAGGGAGCCAAAACTACACATTCCACTTAAACATCTCAGAGCTTTCTGAAGTGTGGTCCACAAGGGAGGAAATGAACTGCTTTTAGTACATGATGTAAAACATCAAACTCAGAGGTCTGTTCTGCACATGAGTCCATAGTACCACCTCCTGACAAGTAGAAAAATCCATGTATGGCTCTATTAGACACTCTACATGTCAGGGAAAATAAAGAGAACTAAGACCATAGAATCATTATAGAAAATTGTAAACAATAGCAAAGACATACACAGTATTAGAAGAATGACCTCCGAACAAAATTGGGGCAAAGCTCAAAGCTCCTAGCAGAGGTGTTTTGCTGGCTTATAAGGACATCCAGGCTCTGTCACAGCTTCCACTTCAAAAGGACATGTTATCACCAGAAAAATATCAATACGACTTTCTACTCTACGCAGGTTCATCTCAACTTTACTTAAAGCACATAGAAGGATTTTCTGATGAATATGAATGTAACCTAGTAGACACAAGTTGATGGGCTCCTTGGTTGGAGCATTTCTGTTGCATAAAACATGAGGTGACTGGTGTTGGATAAAATTTCCCTTCTTAGGTCTCTAGGTGGTTAACCTGATCTCGGGTGTGAAGAACCTCTCCTTTCTAACCCATTCTCTTTCCTTTGTGTGCTCACTTTTGGCTCATATGCGTAGGTTCAAAGTCAAGTCTGTACTTAATTTTGGTGATTTCAGTCAATTAAAGATCTCCTTAGTCTTATTAAAACGCATTCATAAGTCACGGTCATGGTCACTTACACTTTACTAAAAATATGGCATTGAGAATTGTGTTTAGAATTTTTTTTCCTCTGGGTATCACAATAACTGTCTGTAATCTGCTCGTAGAGAAAGGTGGTGAATTATTTATCAGTTATGGAACCTGCAACTTAAAGAAGTAGCTAGCTTTTAACCCCAGAAGTTTGGTATGCACCATCCTGCCCCTTGCTCTTGACCCATGACAATGTATATTGGCATGATGGATTCTGAACTGCTGATTAACCATGCAGGACCCATGCCAACTCTGAAAGCTCACACCACCTGTTTTCAGATAATGTTGGTTACCTTGAAAAGCATGATTGTGTGTCGGCTCCTTTTAGTCTTTGCAACAATTCACAGCAGAAATGACAGTGTTTACATGTTACATGTGATCCAGCTGAGCTCAGAGGTAGCTCACTCTACCTGAAGGCTCCCATAGGAGTGGACCAGCTGGAGAAGGTCAGGAATTAACTGAACAGATCGATGGTGGGTGGATGGCTATGAGGAAATTGCTCAATATCTTTGAGAATAATTTTTCTTAACTGAAGTAAATGGATGATAATGTTTATCTTGCAAGTTGAGCACTTAATAAAATGAATGAACAAGGAAATATGGTAAGTGCTCAAAAATTTAATCTGTCCTATTTAAAGATGTCTTCATTAAAATTATAAGTAAATGATGGTGTGTGTCTCCCAAAAGGAAAAAAAGTACTTCCAGGAACACACACACACAGACATACACTCTCAGATACACACACATATGCAGACACACACACAGAGATACACACACACATATACATGCACAGAGAGCTACACATACACAGAGACACACAGACACACACAGAGATACACAGATACACACGCACACACACACACACACACACACACACACCAATAAATATAAGAAGAATGAATGAATAAGAACAGACACTAAGTTCTTTTGAGTGCACAGGGAGCTAGACATAGAAGGATACAGTCTTGCCAATACTATCTTTATTATTGTGTTACTTAGGATGTTCTGGGCTGAATTCAACAGTAGAGTTTTGTGCTACTCACATTTGTAAATTCATCTTAGTCAAAACTTTCCCCTGAACAAACTTTCATACCAGCATTGAACCATTGTTCAAAGCTGGGGATGACAACTGGGTTCTGGTTCCTCACTAAGCTTCCCTGTTTCCACAGTGACTCTTGAGATAGCTTTACAGAACTCTTGGGGTCCTATGAAGTCTAGGGTGAAAACTAGATAAAATTTCTTCTTTCTGTGTCTTTATTCAGAGGCTACGACCTATGTTGAGATATGCCTTTCTTTCTCTCTGTTCTCTTCCCTTCATGGGCACATTCTTGACTCATAGTTGTAGGCTCAATGACAATGCTATACAGATTTTGAAAACCTCACTTTCAATCATTTATTGATCTCTTTGTACATCCTTATTTAAAGCATGCTTCTTTTCCTGTTAGTAGGCAGTATAAGACTGCCGGCAGCAGAAACACATTTAAGCAAAGTGATCTGAACTGACAAGAACTCAGTAAATTAAGGGATAAAAACATAAAACAAGTATACAAATTCAGGAACCTAACTATCTCCCATCAAAATCTCCACAAAGTGATGACCATGAATCAGTGTGAAAGTTTAACCTACAGCAGGTTTTCCATAGCCACCCAGTTTTGCTCTTCACATATTTGGAGAGAATGCAGAATTTCCTGTTAGGTACTGTGGTTTTAGTTGTTTAGTTGGTGTTGTGATCATCCAGGGCCAGCCTTCCCCATGTTGTAAGACAGGAAAACACAAGAAACCAACGAAGAAGTTTCAAATCTCCTGATAATCTACTGATTCAGATTTACAAGAATCAGACCTCTGAAAACGCTGCAGGGTGTAACCTCGAGCAAAAGGCTTTACAAGAACATGCTGCACCTTCAAGTCAGGTGCTGGGCAAGACACGGAGGCCTGTAAGTTTTGTCTGAATACAGCAATTGGTACTGCATGAGGAGCTCTGGTTAATGAGGACTCAGAATAAGCAGAGTCTCAAGAATCCACCGTGGTTCAAAGTGTGTACACATGCCTCTTGGGGAAATTGTGAAAATAAGAAGTTCAATGTTAGCCTTGCTGTGATCATGGAGAAGGAACACAGTTCATTTATGAAAATGCCAAAAAGCTTGAGGAAGTCACAGTATTTTGTTACCTCTTCTACTTGGTGGACTCCTCTTTGTGTACTGATTAACCTGAGAATGGATTGAATTAACAGAACTATTGTCCTTCTATTTGTTTTCCCTCAGGATGGTGTTCTCTTGCCCCCTCCCTTCTCATCTCTCTTCTTTCTCCTCTCTCTCCTTCCCCCTCCCATCTTCTCTCCCTAACCCTGCAGGTTGAATCCAGAACCTCTTACATGTTAATCAAGTTTTCTGCCACTGAACTACCTCCGAAGCTCTCTCGTCTCTACAAAGTCTGTAATATAAAAATTGGAGAATCTTTATCTACTTATAAATACATCTTTTGTGGGTTCTTGGGAGGAGGTACAAAGGAAGCCAGAAAATACTGGCAGAATTTGGGAAGAAAATGTCTTTAATCTGATTGGGAAGTTATGCTTGACTTCATTTTCCCACAGGTCTAAATGTAGAAGTTACACATTTCAAAACAACAGTACAAGATGACTCACTAGATGGTGCCAGATAATATGAGAATACAAGATTGCCATATTTTCATCAAGAAATTGTAGCTTAGTACACTTTGCAAGATCTGTATTGCCACCTAAAGTCATGGTGTATGAATTACTGCTTTTGTAATAGCACGTTATAGCAGGTAGTCTCAATGTTTAACATAATAGCTTTGTAACAATACATTGGTCTATTAAATCTGACACTGGTAAAGGTATTTATTAAACCCATTGCCTTAGTTACTCTTTATTGTTGAGGCAAAACACTATGACCAAGGCAATTTATTGAAGAAAGAGTTTTCTTGGAGGCTCACAGTTTTAGAAGGTGATTCCATGACCATCACTGTGGAGAGCATGGCCGCATGCAGGAAGGCAGGCAGACAGGCATGGTGCTTGACAGTAGCTGAGAGCTTACATCTTTAGCTACAAGCACAAGGCAGAGAGAAGGTTAACTTGGAATGGCATGAGCTTTTGAAACCTCCAAGCTCACCCCCAATGACACATGTCCTTCACCAAAGCCATACCTCCGAATCCTTTCCAAAGAGTTATACCAACTGAGGACCAAGAATTCAATTATATGAGCCTATGGGGCCCATTCTCATGAAAACCTCCAGACCTGTTCTCAGTTTGAAGCCAGAGACTGAGACAGAATGACATTTTTCCATTTTACATGTAGGCAAAATTTAGGAGCATAAATACTATTAAAGGCTATTGGAGTATTCACTATTTCATTTTGTTTTATTGCACCTAGGTCTTTATATATAGATAGATCAGGCTGGCCTGAAACTCACAATAATTCTCTTGCTTCCTAACTTCTGAGAGTATAGGTATAGACCACTAATCCTAACTTGGGTATTTTAAATTCTGTAATTACACCCAAATTATCTAGATTACAGGCCCTTGAGCTATCTATAACAGTGGTTCTCAATTTTCCTAATATTGTGACTCTTTAGTACAGTTCCTCATGTTGTGGTGACCCCCAACCATAAAATATTTTCGTTGTTACTTCATAACTGTAATTTTGCTACCATAATGGATCATCATGTAAATATCTGATATGCAGATGGTCTTGGGAAACCCCAGGGAAAGGGTTATTTGACCCTCAAAGGGGTTGCAACCCACAGGTTGGGAACTGCTGCTCTATTAAGTCATACCCTCATCCTGATATAATTTTTTTTTTGCAGAGGTTAAGTTTTTTTAGGAGAATCTTTCATAAGCACTAAATACACAGCAGAAAAGCAGAACAAAACAATTTCCAAGTAAAATTATATATATTACAAAGCAAGAAAAATGGTCCTGGGGGGACTTCTCCAACAAGTCTATGCTGTCCTCAAGTTTTCTACCACCCACAGCACTAAGTTTTAAGGGAGTGTAAGAAAAATATTAGCTGTTCTTTTGCATTATTCTTTCAATTTGAAGACCTAAAGACTGTGTATGGACTTAACACAAACAACTATGCTGCTACCACTGGAGTTGGAAGTGTTAATACCCTAAAACCATTTGATTTTAGTTACTACCACAGGAGAGGGGGCATGGGGTGAGAAGAGGAGAGGTTTGTAGGTCCTAGGGTCATGATAGAATGCTCATTTCCACATGTATGACTAATGGGGTAAGAGAAGGAGGAAGTGGTAAGTTGCTTGGTGAAGCACCTTGCACAGAAGTGGTATCTGGTGGGCAGTGTCTAACCTAAAAGGAAGTACACCCAGTTACAACAGAGAGAAACGGATAAAAATGGTGTGAGATTTATTTTTTTTTATCTCCTAGGCCAAGAGACATAATCCAAGAATGCAAGAAGCAAGACCAGGTTTCTTAACCTAGAGTGAAGTAACTCAGGCCGCAGATTATGTGATGACTTCTTGGTTATCATGGTATAAAAGAATTTATGTGCTGCCGGTGAAGGTCTGGGATCAGCTTGGAAACAAAGAGATATGAACATTTTGGGATTCCAGTCAACTCTCCGTGCTTCAAAGATGCATAAAAATCTCTATAATCAAGAAAATGAATTTGACTAGAAATAAATTCATCATTAACAATGATGTGCCTAAAACCACAAATTACGGTCATATAAAGAGTTTCTTTGTTTATTATAGCAAAAATGTAAGGTTTGAAAGATGGGCCAAGTAGAGTTTATTCTGTTAAGATTCAGTCTGTAATAGAAACACTGTTACCAGGAGTCTTTCCAAAAGAGAATCAATAGTTTTCCTAATGAAGACTTTAAAAGTGTTCCAAGATCACAGTTCTCTGTGTCTACTAACCTCGGTGGTTTAGGGGTCATGAATTAAGGTAATGTTAAAAGCTGAATCTGGGACAGGAAATTGGTCTCATTTTCACATCACTGACCGAATGAGAGCTGTTTGCCTCTAAATGAAGTAAAGTTTCTGTCTATCTTTTAAAGACAGTAACTTCCATGGTCAGCGGCCGTGCAATTAATATCCATAATTTTAGTTGGAAGTTTGCTTATGGATTCATTCAACAAATATTTATTGAGCAATATCTAGGCATCATTCCCAGTCATGGGTATTTGGAGACAAATTCAACAGAATTTAGTAAACTTTTAAGAGCCTAGGCTGTACCAGGCATTACGCCAACCAACCTACCATATGCCAATCAATATACACTAGGCAGTCACACAATGTAGATGCCATTCTTCCTTGGATTGTTTATCTTTAAAAATAAAATTAATTGTTATAAAATATGCCATTGCATTATAAAAATGTGTGATTTCTAGAAAGACTATGTAAAAACTAATATCCGTAGTAGGAACCCCTAGAGAACATCCCTATTAACTTAGGTTTTTTTGTCTGTATGAATACTTCAAAACCATTGTGTTTAAAAGATTGTAGTATGTCCTGAGATGCAGGTTTTGTCAGAGTTGATGATAGAGATTAGGAACTGAAGATTTGTGCTGACATGTGCTGGTTGCTGTGGTTTTGATTGGCCTCTAAAGGCCCATTTGCTAAAGGCTTAACTTCAAAATCCATGCCATTGGGAGATGGTGAAATATTAAGAATGTAAGTCCTTTGGGGAGTTTTCTGGCTATTAGGGGAATGTTCTTTAATGGGATAGTAGAACCCCTGGACTTCATGATTCCTCTCATTCAGTCCCAGTCATGTGGTGAATAGCTTTACCAAGTTACACCGTCCCCACTAAATCATGTTTGCTGCTGGTCAAAAACAGAGGAGCAACTTGGGGCATGATCTAAAATATCAAAAACATGAGACAAAAATAAACCTTTCTGGCTTATAAGTTGAGTATCTCAAGTATTTTGTGGTAGTAACAGAAAGCTGAAAATTAACAACTGATTACCAGAGACTTTGTGAGATTTATTCTCAATTCCATTCATAGTCTCACCTCACTATCTTTAACTCAACAAGACCTCAGCTTCCTTTAATATAAAAAAAAATCATAATTTTCTCTGGGATGGCAATGTGAATGTTTTCTCCATACATTTATCAGCTAAGTAAGACCACTGTATAGATGATTTTTTAGGTCAACTTGACACAAGCTAGAGTTACCTGAAAGGAAGGAGCCTCAATTGAGAAAATGCCTCCATAAGATCCGGCTGTAAGGCATTTTCTTAATTAGTGATTGATGTGGGAGGGCCCAGCCCCTTGTGGATGGTGTCATCCCTGGGTTGGTAGTCTTAGGTTCTATAAGAAAGCAGGCTGAGCAAGCCATGAGGAACAAACCAATAAGCAGCACCCCTCCATAGCCTCTGCCTCAGCTCATGACTCGAGGTTTCTACACCTATTTGAGTTTCTGTCCTGACTTGCCTTGATGATGAACAGTGGTATGGAAGTGTAAGCCAAATGTGTAAACCCTTTCCTCCCCAACTTGCGTTTTGGCCATGGTGTTTCATCACAGCAATAGAAACCCTAACTAAGACATCCAGTATTCCATGCTTCTGGCTTTCCTTATACAGCGCTATTTTCATTGTAATGGCAGAATCAGATTTTGTTTAGTGCCTGCTTCCCTCATCATGCTGTGATATGTGGCACTTGAACAGAGCCCGTCTTCATTCTTTTATTAATTAAATAATACGTTTTATTTAGTCTATTAAATTTTGTACATCAATACAATGCAATTTGATCATATCCAACCCCTACTACTTCTTGGGTTCCTACCTGTATCTTACTCCTAACTTAATGTTCTGTCTTAGTCTTTTAAATTAATAAACTTTTAGTTGGGCTTGGTGGAAGACACCTTTAATCCAGGTATTCAAGAAGACAGAAATGGAGGGAAGTGTATCTCTGTGAGTTCAAGGTCAACCTAGTCTATAAAATGAGTTCCAGGCTAGCCAGGGTGATATAGTAAGACTGTCTCAACACATGTGTACACGTACACATATACACACTAAAAACATGAGTTCAATTAGTGTTTCCCATATGTGCTTGGGTGTTGGGGTGAGGGGGCTGGGCAAGCAATCTACCAGTGGAGACATTCTCTGAGAAATGTGACTATCCTTCCCTAAGCAGCAATCAGCTGCAGTAGACCCCATCAGCCCTATTCCCATCGTGCTGGAGTTTTGAATGGCTTGATTTTGTTGTAGCCTTGGGAAGATAACCACAGCTGAATTCATGTGTGCAACCATCACATCATGTCCACTGAACAGCATTTCATAGCTCTCCTCCCCATCCTCCAGCTCCTACTTTCTTTCTAACCTCTCTTCCACTGTGTTCCCTGAGCCTGGGGTGAGGAGGGGTTGATGTAGATGCCACTTAGGGCTGAGCACTCCCAGTCACTGATTCTCAACACCTTGACAGATTGTGAGTCTCTGCATTAAATACTAGCACTACAAAAGAAGCTTTTCTGACCAAGGTTGAAAGAAGCACAAATCTACTGGTATAAGCATAAATATTTAGGAAACATTTTGACAACACCCTCCCCCCATCAAAAGACACTACTGTATCTTCACCACTTAGCCAAGTGTTAGGCATATAAAATAGTCTTAAGATGAGCTTAGTAAATCAATAAAGGGTTGTACTCTAAAGACAGAGGTTATATACGAATTCTACAAAGAACAGGCATGGTGACAACAACTAGAAGCTGCTGCTCCTAACCCTGGTGTCTGCCCTACTGGACAGAAATGTCAGAATGAGGAGCAACACAGCACAGAAATTAAATGTGGGTTCCAGAGAAGAGAAGAGAGAACATGCTAGTGTTCTATAAACTTGAAGATTATAAAGCTCATTTTGCAGGAGACTGATCCATTCTGCACAGTATAAATTCCAAAAATAAATTGCACAAATGACCTCAAATTCATGTTCATATAAGAAGATATCCAAAAGTAAACAATCATAAACTCATACAATGGGTCAAGCTTCTTGAAATCAGATGTGGGAAACAAGCAATCTGTTTTCTGGAGAAACATTTAAGGAAATTTTTGTTTCTTTTTTTGGTTTTTGTTTTTGTTTTTGTTTTTTTCTTTTTAGTTCATTTAAAGGAACAGTTAAGTTATCTTTTATTTCCTGGCTTCTTTGCAAACTAGAAGAAGGACGTCAACAGTTTATAGGCTGCTGCTGAGAATTTTCTTCCCCTTGCGACCAGAAGGGAGATGCTGAGTCTTTATGTGTTCTGTCCTCCCAACAACTGTCTGCCATCAGATTCTCCAGGTTTCCTGTACTTCATTCATATCAGAGCCTCCATGGTTACCTACACCAGCTCCTTTACTTTGAGTTAAAGAAGACAGGTATAGAGAGACTCATCTAGCTGATCTATGCCACTCTCCCTTCCTCCAGTATCTTGTCCCTGGGTGCCATCCTCTCCCAGAGTGAGATATTTGCATGTATTTTAGGACAGGAGGATGAGACAATGTCCAGGTCTTACGACTGATGAATTACTACGTAACTACAGCCACCATTAGGCCAAAAAGACCAAACTTTCTCTAAATAATAAAGAGCCAAAGGACATACGAGGTTCTAACACAGAAATGAGATGCACTGAACCACTGCCAGCTGTCTGCAAAAGAGCTTCTGAGATCCTGAAGAAACTTAGATCGGGAACCATCCTAAAAAGAAAAGAAAGTGACAGAATGGAATTTGCGACATTTATTTCTTATTTAAATTGGATTTGCAGAATTAGGACAGGATAAAAATAAATCAACATTTGGAGAATCTATTTTTCATCATCCTTGATGAGTAATTGAGAATATCTGCAATCTGCGGTGATGTCTAAAGACATTGATCATAAAAGAAAGACTTCCTCAGATGTTCTCACCTTTAGACCACCCCAGGAAATTGAACAAAGAAGGCAATTCCAAGAAGATAAAGTGTAGAACTGCCAGCCAGAGTCATTTCACTTCTCCTGCTCTAGGAGGGAGTTCTTGTGAGACATGCAAAGGAATGCAGGCCCACAGAACAAGGATGAAGGTGAGACACATGAATCCAGGTAAGCAACGGCAGCATATATTGATAGCCCAAACCATTCTGGGCTTTCTTCCCTCTGTGAGGCAGAACCAGTGGAGGCTGAGTCATGGGCGGGGCCAGCTCAGTCCTCGGCTCTGAACATCTGGGCTGTGGCCTCATGAAGAACAGAGCAATCTTCATATTCTTTTGGCTCCAAAGACTCTCCTCCCTGTTCTCAGCCTGCAGGGTGCTTATCTGTTTTGAACATTCAGTCCTTATTTGCAGAAGATTTTCCAAGAGCAATCCAACCCTTCTTTCCAATCTGTCAAACAACACATCCATCTGGCTGACTGCTCTGTTCCTCCCTTAAATCAGAAGCTGCTTGATTTAAAAAAAACAAAAAACAAAACAAAACAAAAAAAACAACTTTTGATATGCCTTTTTGGTGGGCTTTCAGACCTTTCTGGGTTTTCATAGAACATTAAAAATATGAGGCTGTACGTGTGACACCTGTGAAGAACGCCAGCTCCTTTGGGAGATGGGGTGGGTTTATAAACTCAGAACTGATGCTGTCTTGCAGATTTTGAATTAGAGAGGCTTGTGGGGGACCAAGGGTACAACAGAAGAAGATAGTCATTTAAAGGGTCCTTTCAAGAAATAGGTTGACTTCATGTCTCATGTGGTGGTAGTGGTAATCCATATAAGAGGCAGTACTTACTCTGAGGCCAGGTGCAGCCAAGGGTAAGAGTCAAATCATATCATCGTGACTCAGAAAGCTTTCAGGAACTTACTCAATTTTTGTCATTTCCAAAACTATTTTTAAAATTCCTCATTATTTATCATTTCTTCTCCCCGGGTTTCATATCGCCAGAGGCACCTGACTTCACACTCCGTTAGGTAAAGACTTCATATTTTGTTAGGTAAAGTCCCTGTACATGTATATATTGAAGGACAGACTGAATCTACAAAGGGAATTTATGCAAATTATTTCATTGGCTAACTCAATAAACATGCATCGAACAGCAGCTCTGTCTCCACTGCACTGCCCTACTCTCCTCTGTTCGTTGTTCTGTTGGTTTTCAGTTCTGAGATTAAACCTAGGAACTTTCACAGCCTCAGCAAGCATCTTACCATTAAACCATGCCACTAGCCTTCACCTCTCGCTGTTCTAGCTTGGGAACTTCAAAGCCAAGACACACAGCCCGGCAGGATGGTACACCACATGCCTCTAACCCAGCAGAACTCAGAAATCAGGGCTTGGGGCAAGAAGATTGTGAGTTCAAGGCTAGCCTAGAGTGTCTGGAGCAATCCTGACCCCTTGCTGTCAAAAGGAAAAAGATATAAAACAGATCCACTTCCTATTGATGATTAAACAGCAAGGCAGTAATATAACTGACTCTATTTTATAATAAAATTTACACTTACTAAAGATTATGAGGGTTTATATACCCCCTCAAATGTTGGTGAATAAAAGAAGTAGAAAGCCAATTTACATGAACTTTAAAAATGCCTTCTACGTGATTACTAATCCAGGAGCTATGTCTTTCACACGCTGGTGTTTAGCTTGTGAACCAAGGGTGATTTTCCTCAAAATGTAGCTCTCATCGCCTATAAACTCTACCCAGGGCTACATAGTTTGAATATTTTTGAATATTTACTCCTAATTGTGTATCTAAGATTGGGAGGGGGGATACTGGGCAGACTGAAACCTGTAAACTATTTAGCACAAAAGTAATCTGCAAAACTTTTAGTTTTACTTGAGCACAGTTTCGAGCTGGCATAACATAACAGTTATAGCCAATGTGAAACTTAAAAGGCCTCCCACACGGCACTTTGTTCAGTTGAGTCTCCGTGACAGTGCTGTCCAATGGACCTCCTGCAAAGAAGGAAACTTCCCACGCTGCTCTGGAGAGCAGTCACGAGACACAGGCAACTACTGAGACCTGGCAGGTGTGTCTGCCCCAGGGCATCTATAAATACAGCACAGCACGGCTCTGTAATAAGCTTACTTAAACCATCGTAAGATTTTACAACGTGCGTGTAAAACGTGACTGCGTAGTTCTTGACTGTGAACTTCGTAGGTGACCCGCTGCAGTGTCAAAAGTTTGGGCAAGCTGGCTTGTGCAACTGAGGCTATGAATTATTCTACTTTAATGAATTTAAATTAAAATAGCTACATGCAACTACTGACTTCTGTGTGACACGGACCATCTGTAGCACACTTCTCATAACACTGGGGATTGTTTCCTACTTGAGGGTGTCTTCCATTTTATAGATAGTAGAGATGTCTGTCAGGTAAGTAACCTTTTTTAGTATGCTGTAGGGTGCTAGTAAAAATGTGGCAGAGACACAGATGATAATAGGCAGATATTGAAAGATGACAGCCTTCACAGAACTGTTCTGCTGCTTCGTCCTCAGTGGAGAAAACACTTGGAGGAACAGGGAAAGTGAACGTGCTTCGTGGGGCTGTTTCTTAATAAAACAGAGTATGTATTTTTTACCTGTGTAGTCCTAACAATCTTATTGAATGAAAAAAAAAAAGTAGAAAAGTATATACCTGTTCCTAGGTAGGAAGGAGGAAAAGGTTTATTGTAGACATGAGGGAGAGCATAGCAGTGGCAGAGACATCTGGGAAAGACCAGAGTGAACACGATCTGAGCCAGGCCTTGTGAGGAGAGTGGAGAAAAGGACAGAAACAAGGTGCAGCAGTCAAGACGGCAAAATGGTTAAAAAAAAATAGATCAAGTGGCCAAAGTGGTTGGAATATACAGGAAAGAAGTATTTGGGAAGGGAGAGTTCAGGGTAGGGGACAGAGGGGATGCTTTCCAGGATGACCCTATAGCAGGGAGGGACTGAGGGATGCTAAGGAGAACCTGGCAGCCAGATCTGCTTTGATATGTTAAATATGCACCTCAGCTGAATATTCCAACCTTTTGTTGGTAATAGATCATAAGGGGTGACATATTCCTATGACTACTTCCTGCTGACAGTGGGCACTATTATTGGGAACCCAAGAAAGCTGGAATGCTGGCCAAGGCCAGAAAGAGCAGGCTGTTTCACTCCCATCCAGGCTCTGTGAGACCCATCTAGGGCTAGGGAGAGTACAAGCCAAGTTGGAGCAGCTGTGAAGTTGAGCCACCTGGGGCTAGCTGCTTTGGAGCCCTCTAGGTTACAGATTCTGAGGGAACACCTGAGGCTGAATAGTTGCTGGAGCAGTCTGCAGTTGATTGGAAATCTCCTGGGACAGATACAGACTAGGGACAGAAGGTAAAGGTAAGGAATTTAGGGAAAATTTTTTTACTTGGGTGTATATTTGAAATTTTAGGCCCATGGTCCTCATAGTTGGGGGAGGGGAGTCCTAAGACTAGGGAAAGGAGGAAGAGATCCCACTCTCAGAAATAGTATATATATATAGAAATATAGGAATGGGTTACATGTGTTTGAGTTGTTGGCCTAAGGGGCCCCATGAAAACCCCCAAACATCTCAAAGTACTGCCAAAGTTATTGTTTGCTCTCCCCACACTGACGGTAAGGCCTTAATGCTGAAGACAACACTCACGTATCTCGCTGAACACAGAGAGGCTGAACTGATGCCTAACTAAAGCATTCACCCTTACTGATTAGTACTGGAAATGCTCTGCATGCCAGCAAAGGAGAAAGGTACACACCAACCCAGCTTCCAACACTGTGATTTACAGTGGTGACCTGTCTGCATGATATTCTGGTTCAATGGTTTTGAGAGTAAGCAGCCACTCTCTAATTGGAGAGTAAGGCTCTCCATGAGATGGAACCCATGCCTGACACTACCTTGTGGCCAAGAAATTGTAAAAAAAAAAAAAAAAAAAAAAAAAAAAAGCTTTATAAAGACACTCTTTATCAATTCAACAAACTTTTCTGCTATTTCTATTTTTTTATTTAATTGTGAAAGAGGGTTGAATTCTTCAAGTATTTTACCTGTAGGCATTGAAACAACATTCTTCTCCTCAGTGAAGGATACTGAATTCTTTTTTTGAATACCAAATTAGAGTTGAAATCTCAGGACAAAAACTCCTTGGCCATGCTCTAATAGCCTTTCTTGATGTTCTTAGAGTCTATTTCTTAATATTCCCTATTCTATTGAGCATTATTTCCATCATCGTTGCTTTGTATTGTTCTGTTTCTCCTTTGGTTTACTTTATATTTGCTTAGCTCTTGTTTTCTGAGATTCCTCACCCGAGAAAATGTGTTACTGTCTTCAGAAGTGGCATATTTTACAACATAAGCATTTGGAACTGAGTTTTCTTCTCTGTTCTTGCTTCCACTCAGATCAACATATTTGCTGATTTACCTTGTACTTTCATCTTTGGCTGTAACTGAATATCTTATTCTCAAAGGATGGATTGCAGCATGTGCACTTGAAAATAATGTGGATATTCTAGTTGTAAGCAGTGCTCTATATGTGTCACCTGAGTGGTTAATAGTATTACTCTGACCTTCTATGACTTTATTGATCTTTCTTTTGTCTAGAGGTGAGCAATGGAGTTGAAATTTTTACTATGTGTTTATTTGTTCATTTATCCTTTATATTTGTTCATTGCTTGAAGTCTATTGTAATTGTTATATTTTCAGTGGTGCCTCACGTTAGCTACTCTCATTTAACAAATTGAGACTTATTATAGATTTTTTTTAAAATCTGAGACTTAAAGAAACAAATCCCACAGCAAGGAAGGACAGATCCTGAGTTCCAATCCAGACAAGCAGATGCTAGATGCTAGGAAGAGCCCTCTGAGTTAAACCCCACCTGCTTCTCTGGCTTTGCTGTATCTGCAGAATCTGCTCAGTGGGTCAAATCCACTAACAGAGTCTTTGTAGGCTATCTGACCACTGAAAAACTTCCTATAACCTAGACAAGGATAGAAATAAATCCCTCCTGTGGACTCAGAATGATCTGTTCTGTGTCCTGCACCCTATGAGTCTGTGCCCATCTTGGGAGCGCCATCCCCACCGCTGATCCACAGCACTGGACAGGGCAGTCTCTGATATGTGTTTTTGTAATGAGGTAAAGGGAAGGTCTGCACCATTGCAGTCACTGCTGTTTGGGCCTGAGTGAGCTGTAGAACAGCAAGGAGTCATGAGGCTGATGGCAAAGGATCCACCTTCCGTATGAGAGCATATCTTGGGCATGATGTCTTTTCAGCACAGACCATTTGTCTAGCTTACAATGTTCTTGGTCACATTTTATATTGACTTGTCTATAGCCACTCAGCTGGCCCAGCTGTGTTGCCAGCTGAAGATTGTTAAGTCCTCATTAAGATGTAATGGCATATAAGCTTTGGTCTGGATCTGGAACACAAGTTTCTGTACTCTAAAACTACGTAGGGGCTACAGACTCACTGGTGGAAGGCTGCTACTAAATCTAAACACCCTGTGCTATCCCATGCTCTATTAGTCAGACTTCAAGTGGTGCCACTCCTGTTACTGGTATCCTCTCTCACGTTCACCCTTCTCCAAGCTAACTCCCCTGCACCCTGTAGGAAGGGATGTGGGGGTACCTTCATTTTATAATAGAAAAATCGAAGTCCAGAAAAAAGAGCAACTGGCCCATACTGACACTGGATTGGAACTTGAAGCAGGAATTCCTGGTTTAGTGAATTTTCAGGGCAGTGCAGCACTCTGCATCAGAGGCTGTGTGTTCCACCTGCCCACACACAGGGTGGACTGAGAATTGCTTTCACTAATATATATATCAGCAAAATGCAATTATGGCATCCTCAGAAACAGGTATAGGATTGTATATATAATTGTATATGCATACATATAGAATTATATATATTATACAACATATAATATATAATTAATATATAAGAATATAAGATACATAATTAATATATAAATATATTAGTATATATAATGTATATAAATATGTAATTAATATATAAATATATAATTATATATCATATATATGTATATATAATCTTATACCTGTTTATGGAGATGCCATAATTACACAGCTATGTGTAAAAGCAAAATAACCACAAACTCTGTGGTGTGAAGCAACAGAAACCTATCATTTCACCATTCTGAAAGCTACAATTTTGAAACCAAAACATGAGCAATTTTGGTTCCTTCTGGAGGTCCTGCAGGGAATTGATAGCAGACATCTTCTGATGGAGGGAGCAGTCATGGCGTCCATGCGTCATCTGAAACCCAACCTCTGTCTCCCTCTTTGTGTTATTGAAATTTGGGGTACAGCATGACTTCAAAATCCTAACCTAATCATATCTAAGACTGTTTTCCAAGCAAAGGCACATCTGCAAGTTCAGACCTTGAGACGTGGACACATCTTTTGGGGCGGGAAGAGCACTGCTCACGACACCATGAACCTGCTTTGGATCTACTTATTTTTGTTTAGACTCGCTACATGCTAGAGTTAAGTAAATGGCAGGGTTAATCACAAATTTAAGAAAATTTTGAGTTTCTGTTATAAAATAGGAATCCAGCTATGAGCCAGAGACATCAAAACAAATGAGATATAGCACTGCCCTCCGAAGTGTAATGACAGGCTCATAAGCAACTGATCAAAGACACCAGCGCAGGAGCAGATTTTACTGTTAGACACTCACTTATTTAGCATATATGAGTAATTGTAACACCAATAAAAAGTCTCTCCTCAAATCCCGCCGTTAAGGGAAATGGCATCATTTCCTTTGCCTTTGCTGTGAACTCAGCGTATGAAAGATGACAGTACAGGAAGCTGACAAGAGCTAAGGCGTGCCAACCTGGCTCTTTGAAACAGTTCCATGTGGTGTATAGCAAAACTTTGGCTGGTTCCAGCTCCCTTTGATTCCTGTGGCCAGACACTGCTAAGGGAATATGGAACTCAAAACAAGCCTTTAACTGTAGCAAGCAATCAGCATCCTAAGGCTTCCCAAAAAGGAGAGAAGGATCAAAGTGTTGGCTTCAGCAAGCACTCCCTGCTCCCCCCCCAGAAATACAAGCAAGTTCCCCAAGAACAGCACCTTCTAACCTAAAAAGTCACTGCGCTTTGCGTACTTCTTCTGCCAATATGGATTTCATGGATAATTCACGAAGACCTCTACACCACCTGAATTCACAAAAAACATCAAAGTCAACAAATGGATTGTGCCAAAAATGAGGGATTTTAAAATGCTTTGAGTCCCCTCTCCCACCACATCTCTACTCTTTCTCCAGGTGTCCCTCCCGTGCATTTTTCCTGATTTTCTGAAATTTCAGCTTCACGAGCCTGTGCCATTTTATGAACAGATGCTGTCCAATGCAGGCTCATTGTCATGGCCTCTGAAAGCTAATGGGTGAACAAAAATGGAGAAAAAAATATGGTTCACAAAAAAAGTTCATGGATTCATGGTCCTCGATTTTGCAAGAAACAATAGGAAAGAAACCACCATGTTTGCAGAATAGCACAGCTTGAATTCAAGACTTAAATGGGATTCCACTACTGTGCTACAGGGCCAGGCCAAAACTGTGATCAAAGCCAAGAACCTGTTGTTTCAGGATCCCCAGCAAGAAAAGAAGAAAAGAGAAAGGGAACGGAAGAAGAAGAAAGGGAAATAAAGTGAGAAAGTTAGAGCCCTACTGAATGGTGTCTGGCCTGACTCAGGACCCAACTTGCAGCAGAAACCAAGGCCACATGCTTCAGAGAATGTAATACATACATGGCAGTGCCCACAGGGTGAGGCCAGTTTACAGCCTTGGTTCAGATTCTGACTTATGCTTGCAAGCCAGGCTGGAGGAAGATGTCCCTCTTAATTCTGTCATGACCAAAATTCTTCCAGTTCTCCTTCTCATTTAATCAGTCAGTCAGCTGCATTTGATCTCTAGCCCACAGATTCTGCTAACTAAGGATACCCTATCATATTAATTCCACCCTCCCCCAATGGGGATTGCATTCTGATCTTATACTAGATGGGAAGCTACCACTGTGATATTTATTTCTAAAGCAATGCTTTTTATCTCCAAAGTAAGCGTCTTAAGTCTTTCTTAGTCTCAATTACTTTCCTTTGGCCTTTCATAAGTCAGGTACCACTTGGAGATTTCATTACTTAGAATTGTTTTTCTTCAAGGTCATGAAAACATGAGCAACTCATCCAGATTGGAATCACTTTCTCCCTCTAAGACACACACCAGACACCCCATTACTCCTGAAACTACCACAGTGTTCTTGGTGTGTGTGAGATGTAGCTTTAACATTTACTTAATAAAATTTGGCAACACATTCTCAAATGTTAAATATTCTCAAGATATTCTATATTTCCTTGGATTTAGTAACTCCACCCATGGTAGATTTAACCTGAGTAGGGACTTTACATCCAATCTCTTTAATTTCAGAGAAACCAGTGAGCTTCAGGGTAAAGGGGGTCTTCTCCATTGTCGTTCCCTCATGATGCCAGGAACCGGGCAGCAAAATAGTAGGTTAAGGTTGTCACTGCTTCATTTCCTATTGTACGCTGAAGGCCAAACTAGCACAGGCAGAATATAATTATTTGAAGGCAACCTATAGAACATAACATTGATGGAAGAAGACTAGAGAATGGTAGAAGATGGCAGAGCGGAAACGAGAGGTAGAATTGGATTGACAAACGCTAGCATGCTCATGTATGCCAGCCTCTCATCTCATTCATTTCCTCCAGTACCGGTGCTTTCGTATTAGTGAGTCTGACTCAAAACATAAGTTTTAGAGCATCCAAGGAACTGCTTTGTTAGATAACCTCTAGGTGCAACCATTCTCAAGTCATGATCAGTCAAGAATCATCTAGCAAAACATTGGAATAAGATGATCATGACTTTGATTCATATATGAAGAGGGTAAGAATGAGCAAAATGGCCCAGAACTAAAGCCAGTTGAAAAATAAAACCAAGACAGCAAATTCTGGCATTAAGCCTGATTTCTGTTTTTGTAGCCTTCTTCCTGAGTTTTCGATCTTATTGCTACAGTGATTTTAGTAAATAGCTCTTCAGTTACTGTTTTACTGTTATTTAACCTCCAAAATTAAGAACCCTTTACCAGGTGGTGGTGGGACACTCCTTTAATCCCAGCACTCAGGAGGCAGAGGCAGGCAGATCTCTGTGAGTCCGAGGCCAGCCTGGTCTACAGAGTGAGTTCCAGGACAGTCAGAGTTACAGCAGAGAAACCATGTTTTGAAAAACAAAAACAACAAAAAAGAATGCTTCATTTCAGTCATTTCCTCCCTCTGGGGAATTTATAAAAATATTGCTAAACGTGCTCTAACATTTAGCAGTTTTATGGCTTTTAGGATATAAAGTCAGATGGAGTAAGGAATTCCTATAGAATTGGCAATGTGTTTCTTCACGGGGGCGGGGGGGGGATCTGTGAGTGTGTTTCCAAAGGACAGTGGTGTGTGGGTCATTGGACAGAGTGGAAAGATCTTAAGTGTCAGTAGATAGAATAAAAAAGGGCATGATTTTTCTTTCTCCCTCTTTCCTGATGCTCTTCTCCTGCCCTTTGTCATTCGACTATGGGAGCTGTCGTCAATCAAGCAAGTAGTCTCTAGTTTTCATCATGACAGATATGGCTGCTTTAAACTCCTCATGGCTGCTCACGGAGTGTCCCACTTAATATCAGAGATTCTCAAGAGACTTTATGACAGTCACAGGAACTACCACAGATACCATGACTCCAGTTGCAAGCTTAGGGTTTGCTTAGAGAGATTTTGTTTCAGTCATGGGCACTTGACACATTTCACAGCTTCAGAAAGCTCTCATATTACTACAGCTGTAACTGCTCCAGATGACCCCACCTACTGCTTCTTTAGAAGTTCTATGGATATTATCAATATGATGAGGAGGAGTTCCTCCTGTGCCCACGATCACTAGGGCAGTTAGTTGGCCTAGTGTGCTTGCAGACCAGCATGACTAAGTAGAAAGTGGATGGCCAGCAGAAGAGAGGCTATGTGTGTGTGTGACTGTCTATATAATCAGTCCTCCTCTCATTTCCCTAGGGTCAGTCCTATAGACCACCCTCTGGTACACCACCATTCTGTGCTGTAGGGTTGTCTCAATAGCGTCTCATCCGAATGGCTCTGATGGCTACTGTGTTCTTTATTGTTACTAGAGCAGACTGAGCTGGTAGCATGAAGAGCAGACAGTCCCTGGTCTAAAAGCTATCCAATAGCTTTTGGACAATAGCTACAAGACAGTTGCAGAGCGAAGGCTGTGGAAACCTGACATTAAGGCTGAGAAGGGAAAATACAGAGGAGACTTTAGGATGCAGAAAGCGAAAAGCTACTAAGAACTGAGGTGGTAGAAATGCTATAAGCTCAAGTCTCTAAGAGGATTCCAGAAAGCCACTAATTTTACTAGTTCTAACAGCCGAAGAACTATAATCCTAGGAGCTGAGATTCCTGATACCCCTAAACCCAGAGCTGTAATGGGAACTGATGTATCCTAGGAGACTGGTACTTAAAGCCCAAGCTAGCATGCTGAGAACGCAGGGTGCCAATGTCTGAAGCTCTGAGTTCCTGGAAGGAGGGGAAATACATATTGCCTGTTCATGGCTGACATACAAAGAGAACTAAAGAGCACACATCCCACTGGCAACACACCTATCTAGAGTCTCAATGGTTTAGAAATAATTTTAGGAGTTAGTAGAATTGTGACAAGAACATGACCACTGGAGTCAAAGAGAGCTGGATTTAAGTGCAATTCTAAGTGTGTAACTGTGCACAAGGTCCTTAAATTTGAGAATACGCTTAAAAAATGTAAACTGAACAACAAATCTAATGGCTTTTACATCTCAGAATCATTGGAAGAGTACTAACTATTGCTTTTCACATATCTCCTGGATCTGGGGTTAAACGTTTATCATTAATGGTGTTTTGAAAGTTTAGTTTTCACCATTACATCTCAGTGGACTTTACACTCCTGGGTCTCTCATTTTGCTCTACCATTTAGACTTCTAACTCTTCTTGTTGTAGTTCTAGTCTTTTTTCACAGACTGCCTTTATGAGCCTCTACCACTCCTCTGGTGCCTCTCTCTCCATCTTGAAAAGGGGGCAATTCATAGCCAGTGTCTACAAGTCCTACCTCTTAGCTCTTGAAGTCAGCAAAAATTAACCTTAAAGGGTGAAATCTTTCCCATGCCCCTCAATGGCTTTATTAACAATGCAGCCAAAGGTGAGGAAGAGGGATCCAAGCCTTGAATCTGCTTGCTGGAAGAAATGGCTTGAGAGCATTAATGGCATTTAAAAGTCTGTTGACCTGAGTGGTGAGGAAAGGTAACTGGAGCAATCTGCTGAGGCGATCAGATTTCAGCACTCTTTATATGGCTCCCCAGAGCGCTGTCACTGTGTTCTGAGGGTGCAGTCTGAGCCCTTGGGTATCAAAGGGTTGCCAACTGCACTCTTAGGGTGAGTGCTTTAAACCGGTGAAGTTCTTGAAAAACTTAGGCAACCTCGATATGTACAACAAAATGAATGAAAATATGTTGGTTATCTAGGGGACCTCTGAAGTTGGTGACAAAGCAAGTAAGTAAAAGCAATTTAGGGTTACTTGGGCTTTTCCTTGGTTTCAGTACAGGTGGATACTGTTTCACAAACTTTAAAATAACTGTAAGTCAAGGTATTGTCCTCTATAGTTTGTCAGACATGTTTTAAAATTGTTAGTTCTCTTCATAACTCTGCCAAACTATCACACACACCACCACCACCACCACCATCACTATCACCACCACCACAATCACCACCACCACCACCACCATCACCATCACCACCACCACCACCACCACCACCACCACCATCACCACCACCACCACCACCACCACCACCACCACCACCATCACCATCACCACCACCACCACCATCACCATCACCACCACCACCACCACCACCACCACCACCACCACCATCACCACCACCACCACCACCACCACCACCACCACCACCACCATCATCACCATCACTATCACCACCACCACCATCACCATCACCACCACCATCACCACCATCACCATCACCACCACCACCACCATTACCACCACCACCACCACCATCACTATCACCACCACCACAATCACCACCACCATCACCATCACCACCACCACCACCACCATCACCATCACCACCACCACCACCACCACCACCATCACCATCACCACCACCACCACCACCACCACCACCACCACCATCATCACCATCACTATCACCACCACCACCATCACCATCACCACCACCACCACCACACCACACCCTAATATACACATTTGCATGCCACTGAAATTTTCCCAATTGCTGCCTCTGGTATAATTGTTATGGAATATTCCATGTTCTGAAAGACCTTTCTTGGGAAATACCAGTTCAGGTAGATATCCTCAGAAAAGTCTAGAGCAAATAAGACCTCTGTTTGTTTATTAGACTTAAGTAGTTAATGAGGTGACTAATATATCCGTTAATAACACAGTTTCCTACTTTTAGAATTTCTACTTTGGAATATTTAGATTAATAAGACCGTCTTACATAGATAAAAGTTTAAGCTAGATGATCCAGATTTAAGCTAGATGATCAGTTATTAAAACGTGAGAAAACTTGAAGTTTCAGCTTTGATACCACCCACATTACATTGACTAAAAATATTGTAACAACAAGAAGAGTCTAAATCAATCACGTCCACTTCTCAATTCTTTTGAAATCTAGCAAGGAATGAGTGTGTGTTTCCTCCGCCTGTCTTACTCTCAGCTAGGTTAAAGTTGGACAGCTAATCTCAAACCACAAGAGCCTCTTCTACCACGCCTCCTCTGGGACGCTGCTATGCTCTCATTTATCATCGCTATTGGAACCTCACAGGAAGTCTAGGAGAGAGAACTTGAGAGTGCGTGCGGGGAGGACTGGGGGAAAGTCTCACTATGAGACACCTCTGCCGGCTCAGAAGCAGGTTTGGTAAGAGGTAGCAAAAGTCTTGGGAGACTTTTCTGATGATATGTCTTCCCTTCCCATCCCCGTGTTCCCTGCTCTTTCTCCTACGGCACTAACGGCAGACTCAGCCTTGTTATTTGAGCCACTTTCCTGCTCTCCTGATCCCCTCCCTCAGCCACATACTGCCCCATGTATTCTTATGAAGCAGCCTGTATTCAAATCACCTCACCTAAGGAATCTGTCCCTTCTGGGAACCTTTTTCCATTATCCCTGAAAACTTTATTTCTGCCTCTATTTATCTTAACGCTGGTCTGCCTTGTAGCATACTTAGGTGCTAGCATGAAAGGGATTGGCAGGATGCAAATAATCTATTTATTGATCTAGGAAATGATTAATTTTCCTAGAATTTGTTTTCCTCTTTGTGCGAGTCCCCTGAGCTTAATATTTAGGATTTCCATTCTGTCACATTTCAATAAGAAGATATGATTTACTCCAATCCCCTACACTCATTTATTCCGAGACCATTTTTTTTTATTTACCCCAAAACTAGGAGCAAAGAATAGCTGGAACCTAAAGAATTATCATAGGGTGTTGGTTTCAATATTAATGAGCATTTCTGTAGAAATGGAAAAGTCCAATATTAATTTAATGAACTACAAATTTCCAGGCTCAAATTCTGGTCATGGTCTGCTTTCCTAAGTGATTGATTAAATACTGACAAGTCTTTGGCTCCTTAGACTCAGCTTATGTAGCCATAAAATGGACTTTTTTGCACTTACCTTCTTGATGACACAAGGATTATTTCTGGGAAAATGTAATACAAGGCAACTATGAAACAGATTTTACAAGAAGCTTCCTGCTTCTTTTATGGTTTGGTGTGAATTGGACTACAGGGGGTCAGATGTGTGTCTCTCTGTGCAATAGGAATAGAAAAGACTTGATTATTATGATAGATGACTTTTTAAAATTTCCTCTTCTTTCTCAGCCTGGATTCCTACACAGATTCAGAGAGCTATCCTCCTGTTCTCTGAGCCCATCAGGTACCAGGTTTGATAAATGACCCTGGTCATAGCCACACATGGGACCAGTTACTCACTGTGCACCCTGTAGTGCATGGAGTTATTGCCAGCAGGAAGCAGCAGTGGACCTGTAGAAAGATGGTGAGCAAAGAGGAATGGGGATTAATATGACTGAGACAGCCAATGTCTCTCAAAGGAAAAAGCATGATCAGAGTCCACTATGGAATATACTGCAAAGGAAACACCCTCTTTCAATGCAAACTTTTGAACTTCTTGCTCAGAAGTTGACCAGTAAATCAAGAAACAATGCTAAATGGGCATTCTGTCCTAGATAGGTGTGGGATTTCCACCATGGCCCAAAGGCTGATATAAAAGCTTAGAGCTCCTCTATGACATGCATGTTCAGGAAAACAACTTTAGGCCAGGTCAGCCCTAATTTCAATCTTAGAATCTTATTAGGCTGTATGATGTTGGCTCCTTTGAAAGTTATCTGTTTATCTAAAAATGTGTTTGTAGGTTTCTGATGGGATTTTCATGAGATTAATGAGACTACACAGGAAGCATTAACCATGGTACTTGGCACATGGTGAGTGCATATGTATGTAATCGACACAGTAAATTACCACTTACTCCTTACCACTACTGTTAAATTAAGTTTACAAGAGATCACTATGGTTTGAATGTCCTACCCAAAGGTCATGTAAAAACCTCATCTACATTAAGAAAGATATTAAGATATTAAGAATTAGGATAGCTGGGTGGTAGTGATGAACGCCTTTAGTCCCAGCACTCAGAAGGCAGAGGCAGGCAGATCTCTGTGAGTTCAAGGCCAGCCTAGTCTACAGAGTGTGTGCCAGGATAACCAGAGAAACTCTGTCTCAAAAAACTAATTCCGCCCCCCCAAAAAAAAGTAAGAAAGAAAGAAATAGGACAGATGGCATAGTTAAGACATCAATAAGGTATGAGGGCTCTGTTCTCGGAATGGATGACTCTATTCATGAGTTAGCAAGTTATCTTGAGACTGAATCTCAAGACTGGTAAAACAGCCAGTTTGTCCCCATTTCCTTTAAATGTGCTCATCTCTTCATATCCTATCCTACTCTATAGACTCTCCAACAGCAAGAAAGTCCTAAGCAAGAACTGTCTCTCAACATTGAACAACTCAGCCTCCAGGTACATGAACAGGCAATCTTTCAATCTTCAAAAGCTACCTAATATGGGGTGTTGAGGTACAGCAGCAGAGAACTAAGGCAAATACCATTGATTTGGACTGAACTCCTGAACTAAGCCCTAACACATCAACTCGAAATGGAGCATCTAAGATGCTGATCACACACTGAAACCCGGTCTGTTTGTTTATAAGATCTGAGTGATTAGATGAGAGGCCATTGCCAATTCTCTAAGCAAGCCAGTTTTATCCAGCATGAGGAAATTCCCTTTGCTTTAACCCTTACAAGGAAAGTTATCTAAAGCAAACTGATGTTAATCAATCCACTGTTGTTTAATGTCCCTGTTAAAGCTCCCCTACAAAACCCAACTGTTCTGCCAGCTGATCAGAGACCCTTTGTATTTTATAGATATGAGGCTTTCCAATTCATGAATCACTAATAAAATCCCATTCTGCTATTATACTGAAGTTTTAAGTTAAAACCTGATTTTTTTTAATGTTCTGATATGTATTATTTGACTATTAGTTACAAAGATGAATTGTTCATGGTCTAAGGTCTTGGCTGCTACCTACAGTCAGTAGTCTGGAGTTGAGAGCTAGTAGGAAAAGATTAGGTTTACTTAAAGAACAGCTCCTTGAAAGATGGAGGGCTCCTGTCTTACTAGTTCCATCTCTGAGTAGGTTATGGGCACAAAGAAGTTGTGAAGGAAAAGAGAGAAAAGTAAAGAAAAGGGAAAGAGTGGAAAGGAGGGAAGGAGAGCTTTCGCTGAGTGGCATTTCCACCACCAAAGGAGTATATTTCCACTTTCTTCTCATCTATTTCATTAGCTCTCAACTTTGTGGGAATACATCTTGTATATCTTATATCACTTTTCAGTAGACTAACCCTCAGTAATTTACCTGCCTCCTGTTAGCTGCTCTACAGACCCGAAGTTGAAGGAGGGACATCTCAACAATCACCAGATGTTCTGGGTTCTATGAGTCTAATGAAAGGTGATTTATCAAATGATACTTGAATGATTTATATGGTGCTCCTTTTTATAATGTAGATATGGGTATGAGGAGATAAGGGCAGTTATGAAGTACCAAAGAGTAAGTGTTTGGGTAGGGTTATTAGATTTGCAAGAATACAAGAGAACATGACTCAAGGAATAGAACTTGGTCCATTCAAAGGGGCATGGGCTGTGTCAAATAATTCATCAGAATTGTTACTACGGAAAATTCTAATTACATTTCAGCTTCCGATAATGAAGTATGGTCAACAAAATTCATTGACATTATTTAGGCTCTATTGGGTTGACAAAGATTTATCAAACAATTATATAAATAACTAAGTTTCACAAGAAAATTGATGTATTGTATTGAATTCAACAACCATTCAACAAAAGCATCACTGGGTTGAGGGAGAACAAAGACCATTCACACATTGGAAAAAGATGTTTACAACCTAAATAGCTAATGAAGGATTCAGATAAAAAGTATCTGAAGAAGAGCCAGACTTGGTGGTGCATGCCTTTAATCCTGGCAGTCTGGAGGCAGAAGCGTGCAGAATTTCTGTGAGTATGAAGTCAGCCTTGCTCTATACAGAGTGAATCCTCGGCTAGCCAGGAAAAATCATAGAGTGACCCTGTCTCAAATAAATAGGTAAATATTTTTTAAAATGCCCAACACAATTATTTTACTTTTTAAAATGATAGAAAACTAGCTACAATAATCATATCAAGCCAGTGGGCTCGGCAGAAGAGGACTAGAGAGGGAAGAGCAAGGACTGCTCTCTGGTGAGGGCATAGCATGTTCAAAAGCTCATGACAGACATGCTGTGTTCCTTCGTGGCATCTCTCATGAACTGCTTGAATCTTCACGTGCTGACGGCTTCTTCAATTCTCTCTGTCATTTGCTTGTCTCTTCTGTGCCTCTGGTGATTTAATATACCCAACAGGGCACATGCAAAGGAGTTTGTAACTATAGCTTTCAGACTCACAAGTCAATGCCAGGGAAAACTTGCTTTGAGATTCACATTGTGAGTCCCCTGACCCAAGGCAGATTCAGGCACATAAACCCAACCCTCCTCACCTCCTTACCCTTGTCCCCACCTCTCCCTGCCAGGTACTCCCTCCCTGGCTCATTCTTCACCGTCTTCCCTTCTCTCACACACCTATACCTTTTTCACTGCTGACTTTACTCTTTGGATGGATATCTTGCCTCCCTCTTCTGCCTCTCCAAACCTCACATTGCAATTGCTCAAGACCCAAGTTCTTCACATGCTCCATAGAATGGTTGGTTCTCACCCTCAGTTGCTATGCAGGCCTTACAGTCAAACACTATCCAGTCAGATTCAAATCCAATTTTTCCCTCAAATCAGAGCTAAATATTCTACCAGCATAGTGTCAGATGGACAGTTATTAATACAAAACTGCCACGGGGATAAGGTATCATTTCAAATGTTGGAGAACATTACTTATTTACATATCTTGTATTGAATATATATCTTGTATTTAAACCTTCTAAGGTTGAAATATAGTTCTCACGGCAATCAAGTGTGGAAAACTGAGATCACTTCATTAAGTCATTGGGAGCCTGCCATTAAAAATGTCCTATCGAATTACACTTTGAAACTTATGTAATCACACCATTAATTATGGATGCATTCTACTCCTGCATTAGGAACATACATATGCAGGAATGTGAATAGTATCCATATTTGATCAGGTTCACATTTTTAGATGTACAGGCAAGAAGAGATCATGAGGTGCTCATATATAGCCAAACATATTGTGCAAAAGTGTAAACAATACAGGACTTGTAAATAAATAATGGTCTTCAACATTTGCAATGATAGCTGATTCCAAACAACTCTAGAAGATGCTATTATCATTCTTACCAATATCATCCTTGCTTTGAGATCTTGTCCTACATGATTAGAACAGTGTCTCCGTTTCTAGGAAACTGGTGGCTATTTCTACAGGCAAAACTAGTAGGTACCTGTGTCATTACTGTGCAATGCTGTGAAGCACAGGGCTGAAGCTCTGATCTGGTGATAATCTGAAGGCTTCTTCCTTTCTGAGCTTTTCTTCTCGTCTATGAAATGGAACGAAATGATACACTATAAAGTGAAGGGAAACACAAGGAAGCATGCGCAGACTGCTCACCAGACGGAGCCCCAAGAGAGGGAATGAGAATGAAGGTGTCCATAGGCAGGTTAGGTTATAGGTAGAAGGGGTTGAGGATTGGTTGGTGTCCCAGTCCCACCACTGGAAGCCTTTCCTGGTAACAGGATATATTCTATTCAGACTCCCTGTCCCCCTTTATGAGGGGTCTTTGCTAGGGTCACCATTGTAGATTCCAGGGAGTTTCCACAGCACTGGATCTCCAAATCACTCCCTAAATGTCCCCCAAATCTAATCATCTTTCCTTATTTTCTCTCCTCAATCCCTCTTTCACTACCTGTTCCCATTCCTGTCTTCTCCCAGCCCATCTGTAACATCTGTTCTATTTCCCCTTCCCTGGGAGTTCCCAAGATCTGCTGCAGCCATGGAAGGGCAGAACCTCATGCCAAGGGAGGGAGTCGATGCCTGACTCTACAGAACTGGTCAGAAACTAGAGACTGAATAGCCAGAGACAATTCCTAATGATATTCTGCTATACTCATAGATCGGTGCCTACTCCAGTCATTATCAGAGAGGCTCCCACTGGCAGCTGAGGGGAACAGATGCAAACGCCCACGGCAGAACATCGGATGGACCTCAGGCAACCCCAATGAAGAGTGGAAGGAAAGATTGCAGGGACCAGAGGAATCGAGAACACTAGGAGATCAAGCCCCACAGAATCAACTGACTAGGAGTCTTAGAAGCTCACAGAGCCTGAAGTCACGGACATGGAGCCTACAGGGTCCCCTACAAATATCTTATTGTTATCTGGCTTGGTGTTCTTGTAGAACACCTCAAAGTTGAGTGAGGGAGCAAGGGGTGGGGGCTCTGACCCTTTTGCCAGCCCTTGGGACCCTTTTCCTCCTGCTGGGCTCCCTCATACAGTCTTGATTTCGGGTCTCAAGCCCAGCCTTGTCCCTTCTTGTCCCCTGGGAGGCCTGCTTTTTTCTGAGGGGAGGGGAGATCTGAGTGAGAGGGGAGATGAGTGGAACTGGGAGGGAGAGGAGGATGGGGTCCAAATGAATTATAGGAGACAGAAAATAAATTTAACAAAAAAGAAAGAGTGCACATGTCTCCCCTGGTCCTCCCTGAAGGCTAGATGAAGCTTTGGTTCTAATTTTATGAAGGGAATTATGTAGGGGTGGGGGACATGAACGTCAGGAGAAGTGAGCAGAATTAATCATGGCTTTAACGCAAAGAAGTCATTTGTCTTCCTTCTAGGCAAGACACCTTCTTGTTTCACTTCACTTATATGTTTCTTTGTCATCCCTTTGTCATGTCACTTGTGACAGGTCCTGAGAACTCACTATGTTGGGTGTCTCTATACAGAAATACATTTGAAATGTTATGATGCTTTATTATCTCTGTGTATGCCCCCCATCCCGTGTGTGTGTGTGTGTGTGTGTGTGTGTGTGTGTGTGTGTGTGTGTGATAGATGATAAAACTAGTTTCTTTATTCTTCTTTTCACTCTCCAATATTCTTTTGGGAATTTCTCATATGCTTGATGCACACCATCCCAGGGACAGTTACATGAAGGCATGGAGTACGATTGGAAGTGCATCCTCAGAGCTGGGTTGCCAACTTTCCAGGCATGTGAACTCAGACCATTTATTCAGCATTGTGAATCTTCAGTTCTCTTATTTATAAGACAATGTTCATAATGGTTTCTACTTCAAGGAGTACTGAAGATATGTAAAATACTTACAACATAAATATCCAGTAGGTATTAACTAGCCTAAGTACTATCGCCTTGACTACTATTCCCTTGTCCAGCTTTGTATACGCCCCCTTATGTACCCATGCCTAAGCTTGGTGTAGACTACAGAGAGAACTCGCTAGTCACAGGGTGTAGGCTCTCATAATTTCACCATGTACTGCCAATTTTCTCTCCAGAGTGACTGCACAGTCTAAGTTCACATCATCAGGTCCTGGGTGTTCCAGGAAATGTTTTCTGAGCCACTGAGAACACAGATTTTAATGAGTCTTCCCTCAAGTTCCACAGACATCATCCGTCTGGGAGTCTTTTGTCCAAGTTTGGTGGGACAGCTCTGGGACATGCTGCCAACTTGCTGCCTGTACTATTATGTGCCCTAGATCCCTGAGTCCCGCAAGGCTCATCAAAGGGAGTCAATGCCATCCTGAGATGGGGCACGTAGCCCAGAGTGCTTCCTCGGGGTTTCTGACTCACACTCTATGAGGTTATGACCCTCCAGTTCCCTATTCTGGGTAAGAATCCTTACGTCTGTGAGGCACTGCCACTGCTGGATGATGTCAGCTCAGGATATCAGGCAGAGAACTCTTTGATAAAGTCAGTTCTGTAGAGGGTCAGGGCTCTGAAAGACCTAGAAGTTGTTGATGTGAAATGATGGTGCAGGAAACATGGGGAATCCCCTTTCCAAAATTTTCTTGTTGTCAACAACCTTTTCATGGCTTAAAGAAGCATAAATGAGAACATTTGTGTTAGTCTTTGAACTCAGAAGCATTTTTTTTTTCTGGATGATGGTACACCATCATTACCTGTGAGGGTTCTAGGACCAATGCCTGTTAGTATTAGAGGATGTAAGCATCTAAGAAATAGACACAAGAGGAAGTGGGCATATGATAAAGAAATATGATAAATGTTGGGTATTCAAAGGATGATGAATGTCTGATGAGGTTGGAAGATGTGTTTTGGGCATCCAGAGATAATAAGCATAGCTCCATAGGAGACTCTGGGGCTTCTGAGAGGCGCCGGTTATATCCAGCCTGACACTCATATCATCATAAAGATGCTAAACATGCCAGCTTGGTAGGCAGGTCTATAACCCAAGCTCCTTGGAAGGCGGAGGCAAGAGGGTTGCAAATTCCATTTCCTGCCTGGGCTACCGTGAGAGCAAGATCAGATTATTCAATTTAGTGAGACTGTGTCCCAATTTTTAATGGAAAAAAAGTAAAAAGAAAGTTGGGTATACAAAACCCAGTGATAACATACCCAGTTAACATGTGCAAGGCCCTAAAATTCACTCCCTGTACTACACATAATAACTAACCATAATTTTTCAAATGCTAAAATAAGGGTTGTTAAGAAACTAAGATCTAGGTCTAGGATTCAATAACTTCAAAAATGTTCCCTGTACTGAGAGATAGGTCAGTGAAATTATGTACGCTATATGTCCTTTTCAGAAAAGTTCATTAAATTTTAAAAGCAGAAACTAGATAAATCATCTGTTCTCTATCCACCAGTGAGCTGTTCCTCACCACTCACCACAGGGTGAATTTGTGCCTCTAAAATCAAACTACAGTGACTATTAGTTGTTAAAGCTGTTAGAAACAGAAAGACTGGAATGCATCAAGGAAAATGGATCTCAGGAGTGACAGAAGCAGAGGAGGAAGCCCTGATCCAGATGTGGGCAGACTGCTGCTGTGAGTAACAACCACGTGATGCATCTTGGTTTGGGTATGCTTTTATGCTGTGACCTGAAGACAACTACATACTCAAAGATTTTCATGGGCAGGAGATACTGAGAGGAATGTAAATAGGCAGGTATATAGATCACTTTTCTCATTGCTGTGATCAAATGCCTGACAGGAAGCAGCTTAAGGAGAGGAAGGTGGCTCTGTGGTGGCAGAAGTTATGTAGTTGCTTGCCTCATCCTTGCAGAATGGGAGAAAGGAGAATCATATGCTCTGCTGGCTTTGCCCCCTTTCCTATATACTCACTGCAAGATTGCAGGCCATTGCATATTCTCTTCCTAGTTAAAACTTGGAGACACCTTCACAGACACATCCACAGAAGTATCTCCTAGGTGACTAAATCCAAACAAGTTGACAATGAAGATCAACCATCAGAACCACTAACAGATTTCTCAGTTTTAAATACTGCCAGTCTCTCTTATTTTGAGACTTTTGAGACTGAGTCTGTATTAGTTACTCAGGCTGACCACAAGCTTCATCCTTCCTCCTTAGACTCCTCAGCAGGTGGAGTTAGAGCCCTGTACCACCACAGCTGGTTTCTTACTACTTTTTCTTCTTAGTAATTTACACACACACACACACACACACACACACACACACACACACACACACATATATATATATATACATACATACATACAGTTATACCCAGTAGTTCTCAGAACATATCTGTTGGTGAGTGAGTAGTTAGGAGAGAAAAAAGTTGTTTGTTTTTTTTTTTTAACTTTTCTCAGATTTCACCAAGGCTGAAATCTCCTTCATTTTTCCACATAATCTCTTTAGTTTTATAAGACATATATTAACTAAGATAAGAGGCATGCTGAAATCTGATTTCTTTTTAAAAAAAAAAAACAGCATAGGTTGTGGAGCCTATGTTGAAGAACTGATATGAAGCAAGGCAGGATGGGATCTGCAGAGCCTAAAGCCAAACAGCTTCCAGAGAATGAGAAGCTAAGGTCTGGGGATTGGTGTTAGGAAGTAGAACAGCCTGGGGAACATTGATGCTTACCATGGACCTTCAGGAAGCAAGGACAGATGCTGCTGGCAAGGATGAATTTACAGGAAGCACCCGGTAGAGTGGAGGTGGTGTTTGGAGTGGGGTCAGGTACACAAGGATGGAAGAGGTTATGACCAGCAAGATAATAAGAAGTTGAAGTTTCAGACATGATTCTAGAGTCCGTTGTGGAAGGTTCTGGTACAGCTATTTTCTTATGGCTTCTCCGTTTTGACTAAGTTCCATCCCATGGCACCCAAGAGGGGTAATTATGAAATTGGGCCTTCCTACTTAGGCACCAAGTTGATTACATTGAGAGTATCTGTCTGGATTTTCTGGAGCCCAGCCTTGATGGAAGCAAGCCACCACAGCCCTCCAAGTGAGATGCTCTCAGTGCCCACCAAGAGTCTTTTCTTGCCTCAGAAGAGACAGGACCAAGGGGACAATTATAAGCCAGTTCTTCCCAGCCATCTGGGAGCTGGCCCCAGTAACTATAGCCTATAATCTATTTCTGACTTTAACATTCAGTTCTAAACATTAGAAAGTAGTCAACTCAAAACCTTTTATGAAATTCTGCTGTGAACCCATCCTTCTTATACCTACTGAAAACAAAGTTGAGAACAAGATGTCGGCCCAAAGTCCATGGAGATTCAAGGGAGAGACAGTGTCAGTAAGAAAACAGGTGCTGGGATGGGGAAATGGAAGCATGTAGTAGGGCAGCTAACTGAAAAAGGGAGTGGGTAGGACAGGAAGAACTCCTTGAGGAAGTGAGAGTAAGCCCTGATGCAAAGGACTAGTAGGAGTGAACCCAGCAGAGGAGAAGTCTGTGGCGTAGGTGGAACACTGATGTTGTGGGGATGGAACAGATGTTCAAGGTCACAGAGATTAAAGGGCAGAGGACACATTCAAGGGTCTCGGCATATACGTATAGCTGGAGCCACAGAGGATATTCCACTTAACTTTCTGTGAATTCAAATAAGCTACTTGACTTATTTGGCACATTATCTCACTTGCCAAAAAAGAAAGGGTGTTATGTTATAGAGTGTCTAGGGGTAAATGAAGAAAAAAATGGTGAGAGACCTTAGCTCAGTGTCTGTTTTGTGGTAGACACTCAATGAAGCTCTATATACTTAAATGACTGGAACTTGGCACTAGGTATGGGCACATACTACAGAAGGAGAAGCTTAGAAAAATTAACTGAATCTTGCAGGTTCAGAGACACCATAGCAATTGTTTGCCTTCTTCATATCCAATTATGCTTACTCTAACTGTTCTCTGGGTTTTCAGATAATGGATTTTATTTTGAATTTCTTTGTGGGACCCAACTATAGATGTTTCCATTAAGTGAGGCATTAGTAGATCCATAGATCATCAGGTCTACTCAATTGCTTGACAGGATTCATGCCCAAAGTCCATTAACTAAGGCTGATAGAATTCTGGCTTCCCGTGGATGGTAGGGACATGGAAGTGAATAGCATATAGATATCAGAAGTCTTTCCCTGCCAGGTTTCCACGAGCCTACTGGATCCTGTGTGATGCCTTAGCAAATCCAGCCCTAGGGTGAAGAGCCCAGCTTCTTTGCTTGAAGCTCCCTTCACCTTAGATCATCTTTGCCATAGCACTACAGGTTAATAGATAGGCTTCATCTTTAATTTGGAATTGCTATCAGCCAAAGAGGATTCCCATTTCTGTAGTCTTGACCACCCTATTGTCCCTCACAGTAGAAAACAACCCATGTTACAATGTCCTTGCTCCATTGGACACTGATAACCTTTGGATCTGAGTCTACCAGGCACTGTGCCTTGCTTTGAGGCTAACCTGTGGGCAGAGGAGTGGTAATGAGAGACATGGCTTGTAAGAAACCCTCGCTAAATATCTGCTCAATCTTTCTAATGGTTCTGCTTTTACCCTAGGAGTTCCCAGGAGTAAAAATGATTCTGAAGGAGAGTTAATAATAGAAAATCAAACTGCCAGATGAGCTTACAGTTTGAAAGGCATTAGCAAACAACATGTTCATCCAAGACTCCCTTGTCCTCCAAGGTTCCACTTTTTGCTTGCCCATCCCAGGCAACAGGTTCATCACAATGAATTAAAGAAATAGCAATCACTTTGGACCTCTTCCTCACCAGGAGCCTACACCAGGCCTTCTCATTGCTGCCTTGTCTCTGTCTTCACAGAGTACTAGCTGGCCTTTCTCCTATAGATCTCTGCTATGACACTAATCTTATCTCAGAGCTAGAAGTACTTATTTTGTTGCCATTCACCCTCGACCTGCTAAGTCCTTCTCAAAAGAAGCTATTTTCTATGTCTCCAGTCTTCCTGATTCTTTTTGCCATCTAAAAGTGTCTGATATGTAGATAGAGACATATAAATCTGTGCATTCATTGTACACAATGCTTTTGATTGATCTTTTACAATGCCCCTGTTCCCAGAAACCAGAATCACAATAATTAGCTGGACTTTTACCTTGTTCTGGAGCCAAGAATCAGATAGGGTTCAAGAGCAGAGCTTATACTAACTCTCCTACCTATAGACTGCAGCACTGACAGGCAAACCATCTAACAATTCTGCTGACCTTGTCTTATATTTCCCATGTCTAACCTTTGCCCTATCCTGAACAGCTTATTTTATTCTTCCTGGATTTCATCTGCCTAAAGCCAGTCATAAGAATGAAGCAAGTTTCTCTTTTATGTCATAGGACACACACCCTAGCATGTGATATGGTACTAAAGGTCCCACTAGTTTGAGTCACAGAAGATGGTGTCCCCTATTCCAGACCTTCTTTAAAACACACAGCCTCCAGTGCAGAGGCTACCATAATGAATTCTAAAGGCTTGACGAGCCAAGTCCAGGGGATGGAAACTTACTTGTCTTGCTTATTGCAAGACTCGGAACTTTGTGTTTTTCACTCATGCTAGACACATGAATTACAAGACAATCTAAGAGAAATACAACTTTGGAAAAAAAAAAAAAAAGGAAGCTGGAGTAAATGCAATAAAGGAATTTGGATTCCCCTGTTTTAAAAAAGAAAAGAATTAAGATGAATCTAACAAACTTTTAATTTAAAATGCTGCAAAGACCTAATTAGAAGTAGAATGTGTCTTATTTACTTTTCCATCACTGTGATGAGACACCGTGGCCAAGGCGACTTATAGAAGCAATTCATTTGGGCTTATAGTGTAAGAGTGAGTCCGTGCCTAGCAGGGTAGCAGGCATGGTGTTGGAGTGGTAGCTGAGAGCTCATGTCTTGAGACACAACCACCACGAGGCAGGAGCAGAGTGGGGAAGACAACCTCAAATCCCACCCCTAGTGACACACCTCCTCCAACAAGGCCACACCCCTATTCCTTCCCTAACAGATCTAACAACGGGGGGAACCGAGTATTCAAATATATGAGGTTGTGGGGCCCATTCTCATTCAAACCACCACAGAATGTGAGAGTTAGTATTGGATAGTATTAATGGTCATTATCTTGTGGCTAATGGTGTTTACACTAACGCTTGGAATTTGGGTGATAGTTTTTGATTTTACAGATGGATTTGTTTAAATATGTTTAAGTTGAGCACCTGGGCTCAAAAGGGGGTTTGTGCCTGCCTTTGGCTAGATCATAAATCTCTCAAAAGCAGGAACCACTGATTATTCATATCCACAACTTATGAGGCATTTGAAATGTAGTATTCTGCTCACCAGCCTTTTTCTGGTATTCAGTCTTTGCACTGGCTAATCGATGTATTCTGCCTATAATTCCACAGGATGGATCATCACAATGGTGGTTTTATGCCATTTAGTAAAACTGATCTCACTCCAATTGTGATGATTCGTTAAGAATACACACACAGGCTCTAGCAAAAATGTTCCTCATGCTACTAAGTGCTACAAATTCCCTGGAAAAAAAAAAATGCTGCAGACTCATGCCACACAGAACCACACATGGGCACTTTGCTGATCCCTGTCTTCCCCTTCCCCATCCTCTTTTCTCGGAAGTCTTGTATTTTTATAGCCTTTTGGTTCATATAAAAATTCTTACTGTCTTGAAGCAATACTCTGCAATGACTCATCTGTGTTTCACTATTACATATGTAAAAAGCAATACTTACATACTTGCCAATAAATTCTTCAGCTGTCTTTTCTGTGGCCTATGAAAACGGCAATATATTTTCTATCATCAGCATGCAACTAATAAAAGGCTGGGCCAGCTGACAGCTTACTGTGCTTCCTTGACTTTTATCTTCATATTACTTCAGAGAGAACAAGTACCCCTCCTGGCTTACTACTAGGGTCATGGAAAGAATGTTCCCATTGTGGTATAAATGTGAAATGTCCCCCACAAGCTCATGTGTTTGGACATTTGGTCTCCACCCTTGGTCCCCAGTTAGTAGTACTGCTTTGGGAAAATGTGGAACCTTTAGGAGGAGCTGCCTAACTGGAGGAAGTGGGTCACTGTGGGGGAAGGACCTGACGTTGTAGCCTGGTTCTGCTTTTGTGATTCTGTTTCAAGATCTCTACTTCCTTGTTCTCCAAGACATAAGAACTAGACTCCTGCCTGATGAAGCTACACTTTCCTCACTGTGATGGGCTTATATCCCCTCATTCTGCCACAGTGATGTGAAAAGTAACTAATGCAGTTATTATTAATCTATTCAGTGTGCATGAGTGTTTGCTTGCATGTATGCATTTGTATCAGGTGCAAGTCTAGGTGCCAGTGGCAGTCATAAGAAGGCTTTGTGTGCCCTGGAAATGGGGCTAAAGATGGTTGTAAGCTCTTGTGTGAGTTCTAGGAACTGAACCAAGGTCCTCTGCAAGAGAAACAATGTTAACTACTGAGCCATATCTCCAGCCCCAAATAATACAATTCTTAATAAAAAGTCATAAAAGGGAGAGAGGACATCTTAGAAATTAAATGTTTTCAGACTGGAGAGATGGTTCGGGTATTAAGAGCACTTGATATCCTTGCAAAGGGCTTGGGTGGCTCATAATATCCATGTGGTAGTTCACAGACTTCTGTAACTCCAGTTCCAGGGGACCCAATGGCCACTTCTCACCTCCATGGGTATACAAGGTTTGTGGTACACACACATATATATATGCAGGCAAAACATTCAAACACATGAAGTAAATAAATTTCAAAAAATTTTAAAAAGAAAATAGATATTCTCTAAACAGACTCCCAGGTGAACTGGGAGAGTATTGTGTTTTAGATTTAAGTAAGAATAAGTCTACATCAGTGGTTCTTAATCTGTTGGCCGTGACCTTTTGGGGGGTCAAATGACTCTTTCACAGGGGTTGCCTAAGACCATCTGCATATCAGATATTTATATTACGACTCATAACAATGGCAAAATTACAGTTATGAAGTATCAATGAAAATAATTTTATGATTGGGTAACCACAACATAAGGAACTGTATTAAGGATCATAGCATTAGAAAGGTTGAGAACTACTGCTCTAGATCTTCAGAGAAAAGAACAATTTCTCACAACTCAGAATGGCCTTTTAAAACTTCACAGGTTTCACCTGTGGGGCAACCCTGCTGACCTAGCTCGGGACCCATTGTGGGGAATAGGAATAATAAGAACAAGATAGGAAATGTTGTGTGGCTGAATCAACTGGAAAGCCAGTGGATAGATATCCAGGCACAGAGTTGGTGGCATGTTTTTTTACAATGTTTTTGTCTTCATATAGAACTTCTTAAAGAAGGAAAAAATGCACAGTATTATGCAAATCAGATTTTAAGTAGAAGAATTACGTGCTTAAGCACAAAATTAGTACGAAAACAATGGATGGAAATTCTTCAGTTATATGTCTATTTTGTATTAGCATGTCTACATTTGGAATTGTTCATGATTTTCTTAAGATTTAAAGTAAGTACACATTGATGGAAACTAACCAAACTGTAAATACTGACACAAGCAACTTAATTTTTTTTCTGAATGATTTAGCTACATAATAAGCTCTCATTAACAGTCTGAAACAAAGTATTTATATGAATCTTGGCTTTAAAGACAGAATTATTACTCTTTCCATGATAGGAAAACGTTAGGTTAAATAGGCTATTATGAATTTAACCAGATTGATGGGGGAGGTGGAATGGCCCTTTACTATGAGGAAGCCACGTCTGACTTCTTACAGATTGAAAATCTGTATATTGATCATCCTATGGAAAACCACACACACTGTAACCTCCTTGGAGGAGCTTAATTCTGTCTGCTTTGTTCTACTTGTTTTGTCCATCGGGCTCAGCTTTTCCCAAGAGACCAATTATTTTCCATTGTCTGTCTCTCTTCACCAGAACATCATCACCATGTTTTAAAACTGTTAGCAGTTTTGTTTAGTCATGAATGTCAACTCTCTAGAACAGTGCGTGGAAGGTTGGATTTAAAGTATATGCATCTCCAGAGGAATAGACATAGAAACAATGGTGAATAGACACATAATTGGAGAGTCCCTTCTGTCTGGTTCCTATCTGGAATGTAGACTTTGTGCTGAGCCAGGTCAGGTGCCTTAGGACATGGCCAGGAGAATTTCAGAGTCTCATGTCTTTGTTTGAAGAACACCATTCTAGTTTGGATTTTTAATGTCCCTCAAAGGATCATTTGTCATATCTAAGCGCCTGGCTCATGGCATCACTGTGATGAAACTTTAAGATGAAGAGTCTAGCAAGAAGTTAGGTCTTTGGGCATATATGCCCTTGAAGAAATGGTAAGATGTCAGTCTCTTCCTCTTTTTAATTTTCAGTCAGCCCAATATGACACACAGACAGAAAAGCTGGATTGAGTGAGCCACACACCCTGATGGAGATGCTCCAGCCCCAGCAGGGAAACTTGAAGCATTTATTTTATACATCTGAACTGAGGAGACAAGTTTACTGTATACAGCTGACCAGGGAGGCAAGTTTAGCTAATCTCAGTAGGAGATCTCCATAGGGGAGCAGTCTCAGGTTGGAAACATCCAGAAGGAAGCTGCAGTAGGTAATTCCTGTGTGCACTGCTGACATCCACACAGGGACCAGGGGAAGGCCTCGCCATTCCCACACCAGTCTGAGTCATTGAGGTCCTTGTCATGGTCCTGATTATGTCAACTATACACATCCACTTAGGACTTCATCTGCTCGCCACAGATGCAGCTCGCATTTTAGCCCAGCAGTAGCTCAGTGTGGTCTCCAGAACTGACTGAGAAAGAAACAAAAGACCTCCACCTCTTGTATGGGTTATTTGGGTCATCCTGCTCAAAAACTGAAAAACTCAGTTAATTTCCAAACCCATTGAGGGCATCCCCATGCTACTCACCTCTATTGGGGCTACTTGTAAAAGGCAGACTATGAAGTCTGGGCACTAGGCTTCTGATAAATCTCAGAAACAAGATGTTTTCCCCCTTTTGGTGGGCAGAGAACTGCCCATGGAGAGAACTCCATGTCCTTAAGGTAGCTATGTTAATTTGTTGGTAAGCCTGAGAAGGATAGTGTAGTTAGTTGTGCACTCCTTCATAACTTGAAGGACAAGCCTTACAAGGCCTGAGTCCAGGGAATCCAATTAGACAGAGCCTACCTTTTTTGTGAGGGAGTGGCCTCTGAGCTGTGAAATCACATGTAAGACCCCATGAACTAAAAGTAAAATGGAAACCCATTCAGATCCCTCAGTCATGAATCCATCCCTCAATCCTCCTCCCATTTTCTCCCAAACAGCCAAACCCACTGTCTCTTCTTTTCAAAGTCAAGGGCACATTTCCTTAACATAGCCTAAAAACTGATGAAGTTGCACTGTTCACACACAACTTCTGTGGCCCCTCAAAATGTCCCCAAAGTACCAGCATACAACTACATATCTCTAAATTCTACTTATCCCATGGTTTGCACCCAGCACATAGAAATGTCTTCCATCTTACTTTTTTTTGCATGTCTCTCATGGGAATGTTCTCTCACCTGACCAATGGGAGATCCCCAAAGTCAGATGTCCCTGTTTGGGTGCCATTTGCATAGGGATTTACATCATTGAGACAATTAGGGAGTAAAGATGAAAGACAGACAGACATACAGAAAAGCTGGGACCAAGTGGGCCATGTGCTTTGATGGAGACACATCAGCAGCAGTCCATTGTGCTTATTTTATACATCTGAATCAAGGAGACAGGTTTATTGTATACATCTGAAGAAGGAGGTGGGTTTATTGCATAAAGCTTAACAAAGAGGCATGTTTAGCCAGTCTTAGTATGATGTTTCTGCAGGGGAACATTCTCAGCTGTAAACATCCAGGGGGAGGAAACTGTGGTTGGTACTTTCTTCATACACTTTCAATATTCACAAGGGAAGGGTTTGTCATTCCCATGAATCTACAGCATTGGGGCCCTTGACATGGTCACGCTCGTGTTAGTAATACACATTCACTCAGGACTTCATATGCCCCCTACGCTCATCACAGGTCCAAAAGAAGTGGACAAACCAACCACAGACTGAAACCTCAAATACTGTGTATTTTCAGGTATTTTGTTACAGTGACTGAAAGCTAACACGAACAATTATCGGTAAGTGTCTATCTTATTAAGTGGGGAAAATAAACATCTTCATATAATCCAAGGGTCTGGTCATTTATCGGTCCATTCCCCAATTTTGTGTTGCACTCTTGCCTATAAATGATATTTCCAAATTCTGTGTACAAATGGCTTCAGCTAGATGTAATCATTAGTCATACCAGCAGGAAACTGGAGAATGTAAGAAGAAAACTCAAAGAATTTCCACCTACTCCCTTTTTTCTTCTTCTGATTGTAATGTCAGCATTGTCTTCTTTGTGATCCCAGACAATGCCCACAGGCCTACTGCCATGGTCCCAGCACCCAGGCAGAACCTATCTTCTTAAAACTCGTCCATCTTTCTACAGTAGGTAAACATAGTATGGTAGTTCCTCTCTTGGACTGTTATGCTTCTTGACATAATATTAAGTGAGGCTGAATTCAAACCCATAACCAACCATGAAAGTCCCAGGCTTTATCCCTTAATCTAGGTTGACATGGAAAACATAGTACCTCCTTCCTGACTGATATTCCATCTACATACATGTGACGCTCAGAGGACCAGAAATGGGAAAAAATTCGGTTGTTTCAGAATTAGAGACTGGTCAAGTCAACTTTAAAGTGCACTTAGCAAAGAGATCAACATACCTCCTCCTGGTTCCTTTCTGAATATGTTTGTATCCATGTTACATTAAAATATTTTGCAGACATTTTCAGCACCTCAAATCTAATGTGGGTAAGACAAGAAAGGGATCGCAGCTTTATCAGAAGTTTATTTTGTAAGGCTGACAGATCACTCTAATACAGTATCCCCACACTATGCAAAGTCAAAGATCCCATTCAATAAAGTTCAAGCCCTCAGTTATGCAGAAATATAAACAGTTTGCTCAGTGTTGCTTGGAATTATATTATCATTAGGAAAACATGTAATATTCCAATATTAAACAGTGCTGACCTCTGTATGCAGAAATTTGAACATAATAGAAGCGGAAATTCTAAACTTTCTTCATAGAAGATAAAACGCTGTATTTTCACATAACACACATACACACATATTTTACCATTAAATATGTCCTCTCTGTAGAGTCTACTTATAATCAAGAAATAAAGAGTGCTTCTGTGGGCATCTAATGAGACATTTGACTACCCTTTGTAGCATGAAGCAGGATGAGCAAGCGGAAAATTTGCCAAGTTTGTACAACTCTCCCAGTGCAGCGAGTCCATCCTTAACTGTGGAGATGGTATGCATGGGTTTCTCAGGTGGCTAGAGAATGATAACCAACGATAGGACAGCATATCTAACGGAAATTTCCATAGATTAAAGCTCTAATATTGTCTTTGTCCCCAGGAGACCAAACTAGTAGAACAGATGACACATGCCCACTTAATTAGCTCAATTCCCCAAGCCAAAGCAAAGTCATTGCTGTCTTATATAAAATTGTGGTCTTAAAAGAAATCTACTGTATGTAATCAGCCTCTCTGCATTCTCTTTCCAGTGGCTCCCTTTGAAATTTAAGTCACCTCTCCCTAATGCAATCCCCATAATGCAATGAGGGATAATTCTGTAGGAGATGCCCCAAGAGAAGAGGTTGTAGAATTGGCTCTTCTGCAAGAATATTAAAAACCTCTTTCCACAAGGAATTTCTGTTGACTCACAGGATAGTTGTGCAAGCAGCATGATCGACCATCTCCACATTTGCTTTGGGCTTTTCACTCTCCAAGATATGGCCTCATTGTATGCCTAGTTATATTGTGACTCAGGCTGTCTCAGAGTATGAGAAAATCAGAAGTTTCTGTTCACACTCAGGGAAAGACCATCTTATCTGAAGCATTTGACCCTTAAAATTTCCAACATCCTGGTATTTAGATCAGTGACCCTAATGTCTAGTTGGACTCATATGAAATCAGCCAGAAAAAAAGCTATATTGGCCAACATTCTTCAAAGTCATTGCCCATATACATGGGGAAAAGCACTTTAATCAACTACATAGTTAAGACAAGGGATAAAGTTGAGAGTAGAGCAAGCTATTTTAGCCATTTTCAAATAGTAATAACTAGTTACTGAACATCTCTCTAACAGGGAAGGAATCCCAGACACTGGAGACCTTTTGCCTTGTTGAAGATTTAGAGTTTGCATGTTTAGGAAAAACACCGAATTACTCAGCAAAATAGAGGAAACCAAGCCATGCTTGAGAAACGCAGAATGGAGAACTCATTTGCTGAGTGAACAAACTGAGACTTTAGGGAAGAGAAGAGAAGATATGTTGTGGGAAATGTTATACCTTGTTTCCTTACCAGAGTTTTAATAAGTAACACATTACTTAATAATTACCTTGCTGCTAGCAGTTTAGGGGACATGCAGAGGTGTTAAGGTTAGTAAGAAGAAAAACTATGCTACATCCAGAGACTGCCAGAAATCTAGAATGTCAGCATGGTAGTAAAGATGTCTATGTGTTCACCTGCTGCCATGTTTTGCAGACCCTCAATACTTCTCATGGAGAAAAAAAAAAAAAAAGCAGCACCAAAGAAATCATAATTTGACTTAAGTTGTCATCCAATACCCGTTTTTTTTTAAAAAGATTTATGCACATTGTCCTTTGAATCTTGAGAGAAAAGATAGATACACATCAGTAATTTGTGTCCCAGATAAAACCCAAACAGTGGTTTTTTTTCAAGAACAATTTTCGTGGAAAGTGGAGCAAAAATGGTCATACACTGGCACCCCATGAAACCCAGCCAGTGTGTTTACCAGTTCTACTAGTAAGCCTTCATCCCTTGGTATTCCTTCTAAATCTTTCCATTTTACCTCCCCATGTCCTAGATCCCACGAAGGAGAGAAGCTGTACTAGATTGTTAATAATTGGTAATAAGCAAATATATTTACATATTTTAGAGACATTTACATTTGAAGTTCATATGAACTGAATGTTACCCCCAGAACTTGAGTGAAGTACACCATTTATTTGTCTTCTTCAAGTTAAATTGTATATCTGAGCTTAGAGAGTTCTGGAATATGCCACAAGGAAAAGAGTGTGTCCTTTTATACCGTTATTATTCAATTTTCATTATATGCATTCATTGTATTTGTTACTGTGTTACATAAGGACATTTTTATATAACCACATATTATATTTCAAGTATATTGCCTTCACTCAAAAGTAGAATCCACCCCCAAAGAATTTAACTGTTATCATTTTATCCATGAAGTTTTCATAACCAGACAAATCTTTCTTTTTTTGTAATATATGAAGGTACTTTGCATATATATCCACACAGTATGTCTGCTGTGCCCTCAGAGGCTAGAGGGCATAAAATCCCTAGCATCTAGAATACAGACAGTTGTTAGCAACCACATGAGTGCTGGGATTTGAATTTGGGTCTTGATCAGCCAGTATTCTTAACCACTGTACCATCTTTCCACCACCAAGACAGACTCTTTTCACCAGAGAGAAGTTGGCATCAGGATAAAAAAAAATTCTTCTGGATAGACATCACTATAAAATTCCCATTATCTCCCATCTTTTCTCTGAAGGGTTCTCCTACTTTTCCTAAGATTAGTTTGCTTTCTCATGAATTCTCCTTCCCTTGTCCCTGTTAAGATGGAATGTTAGCTCCAAATTCTAGCCATCTCTTTCAGCCACATTTTTTTCTGTGAATTTCCACATATATATATATACACAGATAAGAAATCTGTGGTGTCTCTTGAAATTCTTTTTGCTAGTTTATTTTGCAGGCAGTTAAGTGGGTAGACAGTTAGTTTTTTTTCTTCTTTTTTTTTTTTCTGACAAGCCTCTGCTAAGCTGAGAGAGAAATTCAACCTTAGTCATTACTGGTGTTGACACTAAAACATAGCTCTTACTCCAAAGGAGTAAGAGATCATTTAGTCTGAGCCAAAATGAATGACCAAAGATATGGAACATAGATTCAGTTTGCCCTGAATAACATGCTCCTCTGTGGAAGAAGGCACATGTACTTTTACTTGCAAATACTCTGGTAGGACACTAGGCAAGTGGACTACAGAAAACAGGATGAATCTCTTCAGATTCACAAATGCTGTAGCAGTCTTAGCTTTGGGTTAGTAGTGGTGAGAGGTCTACTAAGCTTAGTAATACATTCCAGAAGCTTTGCCTAATCATCACAGGAATATGAGGTCAGATGCAGAGGCTGAAAGCAAATGGCTAGTTGAGATAGCCTACAAAAATGTTGGCTTCAATCTGCATTCCATCTCTTTACCGACACAATATTGTGCTCAATCAATGCAGTCTTCAATATCTCCAGTTAGATGTGACTTCTTTAAGATTATTTAGGTCTACCTGGGATTGGAAAGGAGGAGGCTGCTCTTGGTCTCCAGCTATAATCCAGCAGTCTATTTCTGGAAGCATTGGAAAGTCAAACGTTGGTTCTGAGACACTCCTTTCCCAGTTAGTGTTGAGGTGACCCATAGTGTGTGCAGACAGAGTCATAGCTGACGTAGAGACCTGTGCTAGTCTTTAGTCTTTGGGTTCTTGTTCCTTCTAGTGTCTCTTCATGGTGCAGGGAATGAACACATCTACCTGCTGTTTCAAAAGCTGCCCTTCTTAAAGTACTTATTTCTCTCCCACCTCCCTAATATACTCTCCTCATAAGGACTTCAGTCCTCCCAGTCGTAAAAGCCAGAAAGAGTCATTGCTGATGGTAATGTTTGCTTTGTATATCCACAACACACTCTTCTACCTAAGCAAATCCTTCCTGTGGGAAAGAGGAAGACATAGTGCACTCAAACGACTCAGCAAGACACCCAGATGTGTATTTAACAGGATCCTTCAGGTATGGCAGTGATTTAGTCAAGTGGCTGTATTTCAAGTTTAAACAATAGGATCTTAAAAAATGGGCTCCCTGGCTTTCTCGGGTCTCACAATGACACCTCTACAGATAGATTAGTGTTGGATGTACAGTGAGCTTGAGAAAATATGGGCTTGTGCTGGTTCTTAGAGACATAGTTCTCATTTCCCCATGCTTCCCCTTTGTGTCAGTAGAATACCCAGAGCTAAGCTTGTAACCTTGAAAACAGCAACCGACAGGGCAATTTTGGGATCTACCATTGCCTCCTGAAGCTGGATATGCCCACCTTCCCTGTGGAGTTGTTCCCTGTCCCCACTCACCCCTGCCCACCTGGTGTGAGATGGGTCTAGTCTGCCAGGAGCTTTTCTGAGGAGTAAACATCTGGGGAACCTTTTCCTGCCCCACCCCTCACCTTCCAGGAGAATGTCAGCAATAATTCTGGATTAGCAAACCAAAGGCAGCCCTGGTCCACCTGGATCCTGCCAGAAACAGCAGTGGCCTTTGCACAAACAGCAAAAAATAGCAGCATGGGGAGGGAGGGACAGGAGCCCTGGCCCTGGGTGAACCTCACACTTCCCTCCTGCTGCTTGTTTACAGGAAGCCCAGAGAAGGGAAAATGAGGTCACTATGTGCTGCTGGGCACAAGTTACCTGTGATATGGCCTCCCGAACTGGACACATTCATCTACTGTGTTGGTCTCTCTGAAACCTAAACTCTGGCATGAGTGGGATTATGGATTATGTATATACCGTCATGCCCTGTGCAGTTTCATGACTGCTAGGAAAGCACTCCACCAGCTGAGCGACATGCCCAGGTTCGGGTTCTGCTTATTTTATAGGGCGTTGCTGTCACTTTACTTTAGTCGAGTCCGCAGCAGCCCTCACCCGCTAGTCTCTAACTTCAATTTGCAGATGCTTCTTATATACAAGCTGGGGGCCCGAGGAATGAGGTGGCTTTATCCGGCCCCACAAATAGTAAAAGTGTGTCTTTCATGATCCCAAGCTCAGATGGCTATTTTTCGGTGCCCATTTGCAGCCTTTTGGTGTGTCTATCTCATCAAGACCTCTTCAGATATATCTGTTAGTGGTAGATGGCAAAGGGGTATTAAAGCAACCTAACATAAAGAGAATCTGAGTTCTCGTTAGGAGAAGTAGGCATATACTTGGGAAATTCCAACAGTTGGTGTCTCCAGGAGACCCGGGTATTTTGTAGCTGAAAGTAAAATCTAAACTAGTCTATTATTTTACTAAACATTGCTTTCTGTTTATAGACTAGCTCAACTTAAGCACTACTGTGTATATTGGGTGTGTTTCTGTGTGTGTGTTAGAGGTGTCTATGGGGTAGACAAGCTTTAATAGAGAACAGGGTAAAGCCAAGAATAAGCACATTGTATATAACAGAAGAACTAGACTGTTCTGTAGCTCTGAAAAACACTGTGGCCAAACAAAATGTTCTGCCAGGGGCAACCCGGGTAAACTCTCTATCTTCTCACTGGGAACAGGTTATATTTTCCGGTCCTACTGGTCTTCACCGCCCAGCCTAAGGCACCATGTTCTTCTGTAGCTCCGTAGCCTGGTCAGGCCAACAGTTTTGTTTGGGATCTGAGGAAGGAAGATTAGAGTTCATATCCTTTGCAGATCTGCACCCTTTCCAGAGAAATCTTTAGCCCTCCAAAAGGAGCCTCTATGGATAGAGGGTGGAGGTATATTTTCTTTGAAAATTAAATTGTAACATTTTAAAATATTCTTCCGTGAGTTGAGAACTTCAATAGACCACACTATTAAACAATGAGCTACCATTACTGAATACGAAGGCACTAGTCACACACGTGATTGCGCCTAACCTCCAAGGAAGGTCATGACTAAGGTCCAGATGCAGAAATCAGAGTCAGAAACCAAACTAATTTGTTCAAAAGGACCCACTGGAGAGTGATGGAGCTTCTTCAGCCCCATAGTCTTGGTCTCCACCACTCTTTTTGAAACAGTACAAATCAGGCAAGCTCAGCCAGATGGAATCAGCAGTGGTTGGCACTAGACGACCAAGAAATAAACTGTGAGCAGCCGAGTTAGGCAACAGCTGAAATCTTGATCCAGATATCGAGACTTTGCTTCACTTCCCTGGCACTAGGAAGCACTAGGAAGCCCAGCGACCTGGGTACCACCTTCTCCAGAAGGAGGAAGAGCACAAATCCTTAAAAACAGAGCTAGCTATGGGCTTGAATCCTTTCTTAACCTTGGATTCCTTGTTCATACAATGAAACCAACAAGAAAATCCTTCCCCAGGGGTGGATTTTGACTAAGGACAGAATTGGTTACTTCATGGGAGGCACCTGACATGCGGTCAGCTCTTATATAGCAAGTCAGGACTTTTGTCACCATCCTAAAGAAGTCTGTTCTGATGCACTTTCTTGTTTTCCTTCTACTTCCCAGATATCTACAATTTTTAAATTTGCCTTGGTACTAAATACTTTCATTCCATTTTTTTTCCTGCAGCTTATGGCAAAGTGCATCTTTATGCAATGCTTAGTCAATTTTTCTGGTGGTTTCTGAACATAAAAATCGAAAGTAAAGAGTGTTCTATTCAGTAAATGATTCTTTCTTCCTTAAAAGCATGGTTGAAGTGGAGAGACTATTACCTCAGCGTGCTCCGACATTATTAAAAACAAATTACTCAGGTCAGTAAAAGAGGAGCAGAGAAAGTTGGGAGGCCCTCTGAGAAGTAGCAAAAGAATGGAACTCTTGTTGGCTCACACATGACATTATTTAGAAATGGTTTATTTTGCTAATGTGACCAGTTGGCTCCCAGCCATATATAAAAACACACCAAACTGTACTGATTTGCTTGACAAATGTCCCAGACTGAAAGGTGTGTGTCTACTTGAGAGTGAACTTTGTTCAAGGGCTTCATTGTCTGCTGAAGTAAAGTAGCCCTTGGCATTGGTAAAGTTCCAGTCTTAGAAGGAAAGGCAATTGGTTGAGGGGGAAGTTATAGGCTTGAATTTTCACTCTACTACTTCCTGGAGAGGTGGCATGAGCCAACTACTTCATTCCTTCATGTAAGGAGGCAGGGGTCGTAACTCAGCTTTCCGATAGGATTTAGGAAAATATTATGAAAGAAGATGAACTAGAACCAGATGTTTGGTAAAGCAAATATTAGGCAATATGTTTGCTGACTTAGTAGATGAACTTGGACACGTCTTAGAACTTCAGATCTTAGTTTCAAGAAGATCGATGTTATCACAGAATAAAACAATGTGGTAGACTTAATGTCAAGGGAGAAACTAAATTGAGAAGTGACTTCACACAAATTTCACAGCCCTTTTGATTCTTTTACAGTTTTATCTACTTATTTATTCTCTGTGTGTGCTTAATTATTTGTTCAGGGAGAGAAAGGAAGTGTGCTTGTGTGTGTGTGTGTGTGTGTGTGTGTGTGTGTACAAAACTTCTCCTCTACTACCAAGTCAGTTCAAGGGATAGAACTCAGGTCCTCAGGGTTGGTAGCCATCACCACTACCCACTGAGCCATCTCACTGGCTGTGATTCTTATTTTCTTGATGTACAAAATATCTTCTTCCTTTTCCTTTGAGGTGACACTGTATGTCACCAGCATTCATATTCTGCCTTTTATTTCCTGTTGCTAAAAGTAGCAACCATCGGTAAACTTGTGTTTGTGTTTTCCCAAATTTCCTAACTTCTGATGGAAACGATAGACTTTTAAGCATATTCCAGTGGAAGAATTATAGCCAGGCTCTGGAATTTTAATCTCCGCTGTGCAAAGACAAACAGCAGTTCCGGAGCAGAGTGACAGCCGTGATTAAGGTGATTATCTCTCTCTGGAGAAGTGTCACCCCCTTTTCTGACATCATGCTTTTAGGTTTAATGAGATGGAAGAATTATGCCACAGTTGAAATCCTGAAACTACCTTCACTAGAAGAGAGTCTGAGTCACAATTAATGAACACTTGAGACATAGAAGAATTTCAAAGCCAAGTGGTCTCACTGTTCGGTAAATTCAACGATAAGGTTCAGGAAACCCTGAGTTCCTTAAGGGTTAAATCTTCTGGGTGGTATTCTAGCTTGTAGAATATCCATTGAGCTTAAATAATATAGCCTGGCAAATAAAAAATCAGATTTTAGTTTCACTGAAGAGTGAATGCTTGAGGCAATTTACCTCGTGATCCTTAATCACTGAAACAAAAAAGAAACAAACAACAAACAACCCCTGCCCCTCAAAAAAACCTTCCTCAATGTTTAAGTAAAACATACATAAAAAGTTAAAACATTTACTGGGGGGAATGGAGGCACATCACATGTGTACCATGGTGCCTGTGTACAGGTCAGGCAACTTTCAGGAATCAATTCTCTCCCTCTACCAGAGGCAGGCTCTCCCTCACTTCTGCCAGGATGCACACACGAGGCTGGGTGACTCATGAGCTTCTGTGTAGTTCTCCTGTCTTATATCCGTCTTACTAGGAGTCCCGGAATTACAGGTGTGCACCACCAAATCCAGCCTTTCACATGGGTTCCAAGGCTCAGACTTGGGTTATCGGGCATGCACAGAGTTCTTTTACCCACAGAGACATCTGACTGGTCCCATAAATACATTCTTATTAAAAAAATTATTACTACAGATAACACTTAGGTCATCTCCATTTCCATCAGCTCTCCCCTTCTCAAAGGTGACTACTGTTATCAGTTAATTGTGTGTCTTCCAGAACTCTTTCCTCCAATACTCCTTCTATAAAATATGCTAATCTTAATGTGTACTCACACAAAAATAAATGATTCTATAACTGTCTTTTTCTTCTATAGTATTTTTCAGAGACAGTTACATGTGACTTTACAGATATCTACGTTTTCTTTTTGCTTTTTAACTGTTGCTTTCTCCCCCATAATATGGATGTCCTATCCCCCAGGTCTTCACTCATCAATTTTCTGTTGTTATGTCAAAAGACCTAAAGAAATTATCTTAAAAGGCCCATGGCTATAGAGATTTCTGTTCGTGACCACTTAGCCCAGTCCCTTCGGGCTTGTGGTAGGCACCATTTCATGGTGGCTGGATCATCAGGCAGAGAGGGGTACTTTACCTCCTAGAAGCTGGGAAACAAAGGCTGGAGGGAAGGCTAGGGTCCCAGTATCGCCTTGCAGGAACACACCAATGACCTAAATTCCTTCTACTAGTGTACCCCGACTCCTACATCCTAAACGTTTCTGCCATCTTCTGATAGCTAGCATGACAGACTGGTAACCAAACCTTTAGCGTAATGCCTTTGGGGGTCATTTAAGACCCCCACCCTAGCAGCTAAAAGTGACTAAAAGTGACTCATTTAAAATATTTTGCTCTTAGAAGTGTGACTGCAGTTTATATATTTTCCCATCGTTCTGCGTGTATAGGTATTTTAAACTGAATTACAGTTCAGAGGATATACATGCTTAAAGCTAGAATGCCATCAGATTACCTGCATTGATGTGTATACTAGCTTGTGCTTTTAATAGTACCATGGGGCTCATTTCTCCGTTCCTTCATGGACACCGGATAATAAATATTTCAGCATTTGCATTGAGCAAAATCCCTGTGCTGCTTTTAGTTGTATTACTTGAGCACCTTTTCTCAGTAAGATCCCATTAACAAGTACTAAGTTCTTTCTCGACTTTATTAGTTTAATTTATTTGCATCTTTCTACATAGAATGTTATTCATTCAGCATACTAAAATCTTGGGACAGATGGCTTTTATGCTCTCTTTTACTTTTATTTAACCAAGAAATAATAATGTATTTTGTGGTTACTTGTAATATCATAAAAGATTGCCAAGAAATATCTAGATCTCACATCACTGCTGTAATTAGATGAGAGATATTGCTTTCCACTAATTAGAGATGATGAAATAAAGCCCCACAAAGACAAAGTCTATTTTTCTTTTCTTTCTTTTCTTTTTTTCTTTTTCTTTTTCTTTTTTTTTTTTTTTTTTGAGACAGGATCTTACTGTGTAGTCTGGGTTAGTCTCAAATTCACTATCCTTCGCCCCTGTATGGAGATTATAGAAATGTACCACCACCGATACCACCACCACCCCAGCTATAAAAATCAGATCTAAAGCCCATCATCTTTGGTTCCAGACTTTCCTCCCAGGAAACCATTTGTAATTTTACTCAGGCTTCACAGCTGCGTTTCAGAGCTGAGCAGACTAAGGCGTGTCCGTGGGCATGGTGCTAGAACAGCCTTCAGGTTTCAGTTGCAGTTCCTTGCATTAGGCTATGTGGCTTTTCTGTGATGGCAGTATTTCGTAAACACAGTCTAGCGCTTTTTCCTGATAACCCACTAAAAGGAAAGGACTGTAGAACTACTGTCAAACTATTGCCAAATTTCATTTTCTTATTCATAAAATAAAGGGCAATAAGTTGTAAAAATTTAACACTAGACATATTAAAATTAGGGATCTTCTTTGTATTTATACTTATGCTGTGAGAAAACTAAAGGGGATTAAAACATCCTGAGGTAAATAAATTTAAAGATCCAAGTATTTCATGGATGATCATCTATGATTTGGATCTAAATGCACCTTCACAGGCCCATAGGCTAAATGCTTAATTTCCAGCCTTTGTTGCTATTTGGAGGTGAGGCAACCTTTAAAAGGTAGAACATAGCAGATTCAGGATAGGCACTTGCGGGGGGATTGAGGATTTCTGTGTTCATTCGCACACATACCCTTCCTACTGACATAAGGACACAGTCTCCCTTCACCACATGGTCCCACTGTTGTGATGGGTCAGTGGCTGTGGAACCCTTTGATACCATGAGCCAAAATAAATTATTGCCCTTTTGAGTTGATTTTCTTAGGGCTTTTGGCACTACTACAGAAGCTTAAGTAACTCAGATTACTTTGCATTGATAAGCACAAATGAGCAAACATGTTTCCACTGAGCTGCTGTGACTATCCAAAGCTCTCTTCGGGAATAGAAGGGCTTCAAACTCTCCCTTTGATTGGCATTTTCACCTCCTGGTTTTCTGCACTCAGGCCTAAGCATCATTTGAAGCTTGGATGTCAATAGTCATCTTGTTTTGCCCACCCATGCCTTTCTTAGCCAGTGCAGAGGACAGAATGGTTTACCTGTCTCACAAACTTCAGCAAACTAGTTGTAGCTACTCCAAGAAAGACAGAGATGGGAGCCTTAGCTTTGATGTCTTCATAACTTTGAGTCAAAAACGGAGTGGAAAGAGGCTAAACATTCTCACAAGACTTGACAACATGGTCTTGTTTCCTCTGTGGATAAGTGACATAGCAAGTGGAAGAGTCCACTGTGGAGTTATGAGCTACATAGATAGCCTCACTGAATAAATCCTAGTTATTCTTAGGTCTGCAGTTTGGTCACCTCGTAGCCTGTGTGTGCATTTAATTGCAATTCTTAGACAAATTCTTTAAGGTCTCTGGTCACATTTTTCCATTTCAGTTTGTTAGAAATATTAAGCCAGACCACATGTCTCAAATATCCTAAGATGTGAAACATATGTTCACAATAAGACCACAGAGGTAGAACCACAGAGCCAATGCCAACTTTTATTTTTAGCAGAGACTTTAGATGTCTGTTCAACACATTTATTTGAAAAGCAATTGTTGTTCATCCTGCATGTCAGGCTGTCACAAGGCATACTAAAGAAGAGGGCCAAGATTTTGCCTCGAGGAGCATGTGACGCCATCTCTCAATGCCCTTCCTTCAGGCCAGGAGAATGAAATTTTGAAGAACTAGAGGTTTGAAAAAGGTTATAGAAATAGAATTAAAAAGAAACACACTTTCCCCTTCAGTCTCAAATTGAAGGGGAATCACCACCAACTTCCTATGGGCCCCTCTATAATTCTGTAGAATAGCTATATAACCTGTCAATTATATATGGTGGTTCATAAAAATGTTCCTTCATTTTCTACAAGATTGCAATTCTACCACATTATTCCATATCAGACCTCTTGGGACTATGGAAACCAACCAGGAAGGAGGAAGCTTCCAGCTTAGATCCAGCTAACTTTTTTCTGTATCCAAGGTGTGCTGTATCTGCAGGATGGGGTTTTATAATTTATGAACCCTTTCTTTATGTACTGATTGTGAAGTCACTTTCCTGTTCCTTCTAGAGATCTCTGATCCCTAAATAATTCTACTCCTTCCTTCTCATCCCCTTCCCAGTTCTCTTGAAGAAGAAAGTCTAGTAGGAAACAATATTGTCAGGAGGCTCTGTGCTACGGTCTATAATCTATCACTTCTATTGAAACTTCAGTGTTCTTCATTGTAAAAGAAATGAGGATATTAACATGTAACCTAATTAGATTGGGGAGAGGATTAAGAAATATGAAATGAGTAGCTCCATTAGTATTGACTTCTGTTTCTTTTTCCTAATTAATTCTTAAGATTGTAGATCATCTAATTCTGATCCATAATTACATTTCATACTTTGGAAGAGCTCTATTATGTGACTGAACCAGTATTCTCTGTTCTGAGAGCATTGATTTCAAAGTTGGGCTCACTAGCTTTATCTCTTGATGAAGTCCAAATTTCCCCAGCATTACCATTACCATGAAGTCACTGTGAACTTTATACCATAGTAGAATATTTCCAGGAGTCCCAATCATGGAAGGCCCAGGTCTCACACGATATGTTGATTATCTGCCTGATTTATTGAGATGGATGAAGAGCTCCACTACCAATATGATGTAATTATTGCCACTATGTCCTACTTCCGGATACCAATGATTTAATAATAAGCCCAAGACTTATCTAAATATTTAATAAACCCCACAAGCTAGCAAATGTGTCTTTGTAACATGTGGCTGATGCAAGTTCCAGCTAAGGCATCCACCCTTCCCTTGGTCCAAAAGAGTTTCTTTGTACTCTATAACTACCACACGATTTCACAGGACACTCTAGTACATGCTGCTTGGGCATTAAGGACACCCCTAGTTTATAACTGATTTGAAATGCTGAAATGTTTGGCATGCCCTTGATGTCAATAAATTCTCCTTCCCTTGTTTGCTGGGGGAAAAAAAAGTCTACCTGCCATTTCAACTGGTATCCTTTGTCTGTGCCCATGAGAGACTGATTATTGGGAAGCTTTTTCTTTCTTTCCTTCATTCTTTCTCCCCATATCGGATCCAACATTATTTATTTAAACTCAAAGAGATGTGTACTATAGACTGTGTTGTCCCCGAATTTATATGTTGAAGTCTTAACCCCAAAAATGGTAGTATTGGGAAGAAGGCATTCAGAAATTAAGTATATAGGTAAAGTCTCTCAGAGAGAGACTCTTGAGAGCTCCTTGGCCCCCACAACTGCAATAACCTTTTTTTAATTTGTAATTACTAGGGCTATTCTGTTACATCAGCCCAAATGGACTAAGTAGAAAAAAATTACCCAAATTATCTTCATTCTCCACAGAAATAAAATTAAAGGTGACTCAATCAAACTCAATAGAACTAAATAAGAAAAAAAAGTGAAGATGCATCGGAAAGCACAAAAAGCAATGGTCTTTGTCTTTTACAACCTAGACATCAAGCTACATGACTCACTTGAATTCCAAGCAAAAGTAATCTAAGTTTTATAATGCTTACTGTTCTGCCAAATAATGCTGCAAATCTCCTTAATTTTCTAATTTTTCATTTCATTCTGTCAACTTTAGAAGAGTCATAAAAATCATCTTTCGATTAAGAGATTCCAAATTGGCTTCAATTGGAAAAGATTCTTGAATCTACTTAATATGCTTTGAGTTCTGGGGCTTTGTTTAATGGTTCAAACAGCATATTCAGCAAGCCTTTGGGGATTCAAATGATTACCTCATCGCAATTATGTCTATGTATCTCAGAGACATATGGCTGGTGGACCTACTTGATTTCAAACTACTATTATGAAATCAACTTCTCAAACCCAAGTTTCTATCCAGCTTAAATCCTTGAGATGATGCCCCAGTGCAGTCCTGTCCAGCACTGACCAGTGCGAAGGTGCGTGACCAACAGAGCACTGTAGAAATGTCCCTCAAGACATTGCAGCATCTGCCCTGCTCACCACTGGATCACCAGATGCTTCCACAGCCTGCAAGCACTCAGACCTGTGAAGAACAAGATGTGGGAAGGAGCACAATCCTTCCCAGTAGACCTGCGGCTACTCAGCAGGTGAGTGAGCCATCTTCAGAGCTTGTCCAGAAGCCCATTTCATGCCTTATATATCACTGTGGCTGACATCTTAAAGGAGCTCAGAACCATCCAATTAAGCAGTTCCTGGATTCCTGACCCCATAGGAACTATATGAAGTAAGAAATCTAGTTTTGTCTTAAATTGCTAAATTTAGAGCTGCTTTTGTTATTCAACAATAGGAAACTAATATGCACAGGTAGGAAATTTAAAATCAATATTTAGAGAGCTGCTGTTTACAAATCTGTCAGGATCATGAGTTCAGAAATGCTTCCCTTTAATCCCTGTGACAGACATAGTTGAGATTTTAAGAATTCTTGGCTATTGAATGTCCCTGTTTGTGAGGAGAGGAATCTACTTGGTTCTGGTAAGAGGAGGATCCAGAAAGGCAAGACAATTACTTATTTTTCACAGGTCTCTCACAGCTGGGGTTTGAACAAGTGCTCTAGACTCTTGACCAGCTAAGACCCTGAATCAAGAGTTAAGGATGCAGACAATGAGATGAGGGGAGGTGTCCAACACCCAGCAGTACTGTGGCAACTCTGTAATCTGTGACATTCCATGTGGTCTAGGAGCAGCAGCATTAGTGTCTTTCCTAGACCACTTTTTCCTCTCTCCATTTCCTGAGACTGAGATTCCAGCCACAGAGATCCTATGAGCAATCCAATATTCCTCAACAAACACCTTTGTTGCTTAAACAAGCCCTTGCTATATAACATACCATGCACTGGCAGGTGAAACACAAGTCACATGGGAAGAATCGGAGAAATCAAAATATCTGATGCCAACAGGAAGTGTCTCATTCTGGCTGACTGGATCTGTTTTCTAAACCACAACTTAATGAGCAAGGAAAAGCTGAGTCATGTTATAGAAAGATAAAGATTAAGAGGTACAGACTCTAAGCCATTATAGGCAAGCATCAGTGGGTACCAGCAGCTCATCAATGGGGTTCCCAAATGTCAGTGATTTATAAGTAGAATGGTCCTCAGTCTATGTGCCTCCCCCTCAGTAATTTTTTATTATACTTAAATGTTTGTTATCATGCTAAAAATAATTTTAAAACATTTCCTGAACTTCAAGAAGCAGAAGCATCAAGAAAACAAAAATTAACTTTAAAGCCTTTCCAGTTAAAGAAGAAGCATGAAGAACATGAAATTAATTCTGCACACACTATAGTGTGCTTGGAATCAGAAAGTATGAGCTAGTCATAAATATCAGAATTTATACTGTTTTCCAAAATAATTACGGAGACATATCCAGGACAGATCTTGGATGTAATGTTTCATTTTTCTCCTCATATGTCTTTAATAATTTCTGGTATTGTTAGGCTGCTAAGTAGGCCAGAAAATGAGCTACATGGAGAAAAAATGAAGTAATATCAAGTCACCTTGCAGTCAAATTGGGCAGCAACATCAGCTACATACTCTTGGTAGCTTCTAGCCCTTAATGCGACCTCTCTGTACTTTCTCAGCCAACCTTGGGGCTTTCTACCTTCTGCCAAGAGACGTCTTAGGTCTTAGGAACTACTTTCGACTATTTTGAAAGTGGGTTTTTATTACATTTCATCTATCTATCTATCTATCTATCTAATCTATCTATCATCTATTTATCATCTATCTTATCTATCTATCTGTCTATCTATCTACTATCTATCTATTGTGTGTGTTTGTGTGTGTATGTCCCTATCTGACTGTCTATCTTTGTCTTTATGTGTCTCTGTGTGTTATCTATGTATATACATGTAAATTTGTTCTCTCTTCTACCACATGGGTCCTGAGGATTGATCTCAGGTTGTAAGACTGAACAGCTAGTACTTTTACCCATTGAGCCATCTTGCCAGCCCTGAAGAAATAGATTTTGAAATATTTTAAGATATCTATACATATTTTTGCTTCAAAATTTAAGCATTATATATCAAACTTCTCCACTGTCTAGTACCCTACTTGTAATCTTCCAGATGTTTCTACACACACATACTGAATTATTTATGTGCAGGTAAAAAGCTCAGCTTCTACTCTGATTTAGAAAAAAAAATAAATTATTAATTACTCTCAGCCAATCAGTCCCTTACCTCCTCTTTTCCAATATGTATATCTCAATTTGCTAGTAGTTATGAAAGTAACTGGTTGGTCCTCCTAACTGTCTTGTCAAAAGAATTTAGGAAAGAAGCCTTCATTACCATTTGCCAGCTCTTTGGACCTATACTGACTTTGCCACGTCATGGCTTAAAGAGGTAAGAATCATCTTCTATTTTTAAAAGGCTGGACATGGTGGTGTGCATTTATAAGCCCAGCGCTAGAAAGAGAAACAAGAACTCTGAGGCTCACTGGCCTGCCAGTCTACTTTAATTGGACTGATGAGCTCCAGCCCAAAGAAAGATGTCTTAAAGGATGTGGACAGCATTCCTGATGATACCTGAAGTTTTACTCTGGCCTCCAAATGCATGCACGTGCGTGTGTGTGTGTGTGTGTGTGTGTGTGTGTGTGTGTGAAAGAAAGGGAGGGGGGAGAGGGAGAGGGAGAGAGAGAGAGAGTTTGTGTTGTTGTAATTTAGTTTTAGTTATGTTTAAAATAATTCTTTTGTGTACTGTTGGGTGAGGGACTTCCTAGGTCTTGGTGTTTTGTATTGTCTGCAGGTGCTGGATTCATATGGAGGATGTTTGATTGGTCATGATCAGCTATCAGTGCTATTAGTAGAATACTTAAGGAGTTCTGTATCAATAAAAACCCCTGAGCTCAGATGCTTGAGGCTCCACTGTCCAGTATGGCACTGGCCAGGATAGTGGTTCCTTCTGCAGAGGTCTGAAAGGGTATGTACCTATGAAAGTGCCTCCTTGTTCTGTTTGCTGAGCTGCCACAGCAACCTAACAGCTATATATGTGTGTGTGCATACAAATAACAAATAAATGAATAAAACTTTAAAAATTGGTTAAAATAAACAAATAAAAACATCTCCCTATAGTGCTTGTCAAAGCCAGAGAAGTCCTTCAGGGCCATCCACTGTCTTTTCGGTCAAAACTCTCTCTGGGGCTTTCACTGTCTGGGCTCCGCCAGGGAGAGGCAGCCCCTCCCAACCCCACACCCACAAAGGAATCCATACTCTCAGTCACCCTACATATCAGACTCCTCCCAGTTCTCAGTTGGAAGCAGTTCGGCTTTCTTGTTTAGAATACGGTATTAAGACAGGGAGGAGATTCTGAGTTCTTTGTTCCCTTAAAAACATTTGTACATTTGAAGACCAGACTTAAGAAGAGACATATAGATGGCAGCTCTACCTCTTGTCCTCCTGGTGTCTCTCTACTGATATAACAAACCTAGACGGCCAAATTGGAAATGGAAGTAGAGTGATTTGAATGCATTCTAAGACTAGTTTGTGCTTGCTCTACATGAATTTTGCCTTTCTCTTTAGCTTGCTCCTTCCTCCTTATTATTCTGCCTTGAGGATATTTCCACATTGTTATGTATACTTCCACCTTATTCATTTTCCAACAATTGATTGAACCTCTACTGTGTCAGATAATATACGCCAAAGCCTGCAATCTCGGACGGCACTTGAAAACAGACTGTCTCCACTCTCATCAGTCTCATGTGTTAGAGAAGGTGAGAAACAATAGCCAATAGCTGTGCATATCCAGTCCAACATGCTGGAGGGAAGAAGATTGTGCAGAAGGAGATCTCAGGCAAAGGGACACACAGAGCTTCTGCAAAGGCAACCTTACGCCTTCTGGCTACTTCATAGCATCCTATCCTTCTAAAAAATTATATTGATGATACTGAGATTAAGCCCCACTGGCTCTTCCTTTTTTGCTGTTATAAATCATGCTGTAATATTTACCTCTTGTGCGTGTGAATGGTTGTATTCAGTACATACAGAAGGTGGGACCCGTAGCCCATACCTGCAAACTGCTCTCTGCTATGTTAGCCTGTATTCTCATTAGACACTGCCTGTCCCTTCCCGTCTCTCAATAGTGGGTTCCATCAAAATTATTAATAGTATAATGTGACTTATAAAAGAAATTATATCTTTAAAACTGCCAATGCCTGGTGGAAAGACACAGCGGCAGACAGTGACAGACCTGCATGGTGGAATGAGATGGCACTTTTGGCCACAGCATGGAAGAGGCTAGTGGGGAGCAGAGACTGATAGAGCAGCACCTCCATAAGGCAGGCCTGTGGTACCCCATTGCTGCCTGCAAGACAGGGTACTTCCACTCAGCCCATGGATTAGGCCAACAGATTCAGCTCACCAGCCCACAGGTCCTGCGCATGGGATGGAACCAAGAGGAGAGCCAGAAATGGAGAAGTGAGGTGGAAACCACAACAGAGAGATGTCGGAGTGGGCCTGCTGGGCACTACAGCTACCTGTCAGGTCAGCACCTCCCCCAACCCCTGGGTGCTGCCCAAGATATGGCAAGCTATGGGGAGATTCAGGGATGGAGGGTCAGGGTCACAGGCAGAACTCAAGATGGCAGTGACCAGTAAGCAAAATCTGACAGGGCTCTGGCCACTGCCTATCACCCCCGCTCAGGTTGCTCAAGCTCCCCACATATTCTTGGATGGGGAGAACTACACCGGTGTCTAGTCGGGTGGGAGGAACTTTGTGAGTTATAAGTCGTTGGAGAGATGCAGGTCAGTAACACACCTGGAAAGCCAGTTTGCTGTGAGCGGAGAAGAGTATTGTGGAGTGAGCCAGCAGGCTCAGCCTTCGTGGAGGACACTGAACTGGAGACAGAGTCATGAATAGGACAGAGGGCAAAGGAGCTAAGTGCTCCTGAGAAAGAAGGGTGCTTAGGATGACCCAAGGCTGAGGCCACAACCTGGCTACCCGGCTGCAACCTGCCAGGCTGGAGCTGCCGCTCCGAGAATAAAGCATGCACACTGCAAAGAGAGGCAGACCTGGAGACCAGAAAGACAGGAGAATGGCAGCAAGCACTATTAGGAGTCACATGGCTGGAGGTGAGGACAGGCATGAGTGCACACCCAGGCAGACATAGGATAGGTCCTCAGACTACCTGCCACCAGACCATCCTGGGCTCTCTACTACAGGCCAGCTCTACTGCTCCTGTGGTTGTGGCTGGATGCCAGTTGCATTGCTCTCCCTGATGGGTGGCTGAAAGCATGCACTGCAGCACCACCACAGGATGCAGGCGCAAAGGTCAAGCGATGAGGGCAGGGTACAATGCAGCAGCCTGGAGCTGGACCAGGTCATTTTCCCAAACTAACTGCCAAGCCATAGGATCACCCTGCCCTAGGGCAACAACAGGATAGTCCAGCTGAAGAGCATCTCAGCTTCTGGAGTATCCATACAAGAGACTTGTCCTCTGGTGACCAAGAGACCCTCCTGGCTTCTTCACCACCCACCAGGCCTATTCTACCATTGCTATGTATGTGACTGCTACTTGTGTTGCTATTCCTGATAGGGTGGGGAGTGCATGGACTGTGGTGCTACCCAAGGGCTCCAAGCATAGAGGCCAAGAAAGCAGGATGAACAATAAGGGGTGTGTTGTGACCCCAACTGCTCTGCCTAACTTTAGGATCACCCTGATCCTGAGCAATAGCAAAATATCCCAGGTGAAGAATATTCCATACTGGTAGTTGGGTCTCCTCCTTTCAAGAGGGGTCTTAGAAGCCTCGAAATGCCCATATGGACCCAAGCAATTAGAGATCTGTCTTCATTACTTACACTATCAGAATTCACCAGGGGTTTGTACCTGGCTCCACTGGAGCACTCATTCTGGCAGGCTATTGGGTGCCTGAGTAAAGTTTGGGTGCTTGCCTGGAGTCCAAGAGCCTACATGAAGTCTGGGTGCCTACATGACATCTGGGTACCTGTAAGATGCCCAGGTTCCTGCAGGAGAACCAGATCCCCGTGGGATAGCCAGATCCCTGAAGGAGGGACAGATGTATGCAGAAGGCCTGGGTGACTATGGGAGGCCCTGGTGCCTGTGGGAACTCCAGATGCTTGTGGAATGGCCTGGTGCCAGAGGGAGGTCCTGGCTCTTTCAGGAGGCCCTGGTGATGGTCAGATGACCAGGAACCTGTGTGATGTCTGGCTGCCTACAAGATGTCTGGGTTTCTGTGGGTTGGCCCAGTGCCTGCATGATGCTTGGGCATTTGTGGGATTCTCTGGAGCCTGGGGGATGTCCTGGGACCCACGGGAAGTCCTGGTGCCTCTGGGAAGACCTGGTTCCTATGGGAAGTCCAGGCATCTGGGGGATGCTCTGGTGCCCGTGAGAGGTCCTGGTCCCTGTAGGAGGCCCTAGTGACTGCCTGATGACTGCCTATGTGATGTTGGGTACCTGAGGAATGGATGGGTGCCTGTGTGATGTCTAGGTGTCTTTGTGAGGTCTGTGTTCCTATGAGGTGTCTGCAGGATGTCCCGAGGCTTGTGAGATGTCTTGGTATATTCTGAGTTTCTGCCTGATGCCCTAGTGCCCATGGGATATCCTGGTGCCTGTGGGAGGCCCTGGTGCCTGCAGGATATTCAGGTGTCTTCAGGAGGCCTTGGTGCCTATGGGAAGTCCTACTGCTGTGAGGGGTGCCCTCACACCTTTCAAATGGAAAGTCCAGGCACCTGTGGCATGCCCTGGTGCCCACAAGAGGCCCTGGTACCTGTGGGATGTCTGAGTGCCTGTGGGATGTCTGAGTTCCTGGTATTCGTGGGATATTGGGGTGCCTGCTTTATGTTCTGGTGCCTGGGTGACGTCCACGTACCTGTTGATTTGGGCAGTGAGGTCTGACCTCAGGTGGAGCTTCAGTGTGTTTGGTCTCAGACTAGTATAGGCCAGGTGAATGCCCATCATTGGAAAAACCTGCTGCCTCCAGGATCTGTGGTGAAGCCTGTGAGCCACACTCTCCTATCACACTGGCTAGACTTAATTTTCTTTCTTTCCTATTTTTTTTTTTTTAGCGCACAGGATTGGGATGGGGAGGGCAGCAGAGAAGAAGAGGAAGAGGGTGTTGTCAAGATGCACTGTATGAAATTCAAATTATTAACAAAAGTATTATAAAAATAAAACAAATTGCTTTGATTATTGTGCAAGCTGAATATTATTTCACACTTGTTGGGCATTTATAGTTCCTATATTGTAAAATTGTGTCTCACAGCTTTTGTCCCTTTTTTCATAGAAAGGGATGGGCCACTTTGTATCTACATCAGTCAGTACCATCTGCTGACAGGCAGTTGGACAGTAATGTGATTTAAGATTTTAGTTGTAAGAGAACAGTGGAAAATGTTACCAATACTGACCTCCCTCACCCCTGCTGGCATGCCTGCCTTTCTCTGCACATTTTATGTTGCTGTTGCATGGGGAAAATAAGAAAAGACAGATGCTTCTTGCTGGCCTGGGAGCTGTTTAATCATTCTTTCTAGTCCCAAGACATTTACTGTAGCTTTTTGGAGCTGATAGCTTGGGCTGCTGCTTGGTTTTCACTGTCCTATAAATGATTTTGCCATTTTCCATTCCATTGCACAGCCAGGTCTGTGGGAGAGTTTCTTTAAAGGAAGCTTTAAAGCTGGGAATGTAAGAATTTAGACTTGGTAAACACACTGTGAGTTCTTGCAGTAAAAATCAAAATATATATCCTACCCTGGCTTCCAGGTCCCACACAGCCTCACTCTGGACTACAGAAGTGATCATGTCCATTGAAAGACTCGATGGCCACATCAGATGCATCTTCCTAATAGGTTCTGGGGAGGCCACGAAAATGTGGAATGGCAGGCATGATGCTGTCTACCATCAGGATGCTGTCTGGTAGACAAGATGTCTTTCAGAATGATGATAAATCTCATCTTAACCACAGACTACTTTCCTCTTGAGGCCTCTGGCATTCTATTTTCAGAAGAGAAACTGAAAAGTGTTATGTACTCAAGCATTTTTTATCATATTAATAAGCAAGAGTGTATGATCAGTCTCTCATGTATGACTCTGTCTCCCAGTCAGGATCCTGTTCTCGTTGACAGGCAAGCTATTACAGCAATTTAGAATGTGATTTGCCTTCTTTCCCCCTAATGGTCCCACTATTTAGTTGAAATTCACGATTTCCCCTGTTTTGATGCATTGTATTCCATTTACTTTTTGTGCCTATGAGCCTGTGGAGGACTTCTTGCTTCCTCTATTAGAGTTGTAGGTACTCTCCATTCCTGCTAGGACTTCCCTCTGCAATGCTGGATGCTTGCCTCTTCCCTCGACTAAATCTTTAGAGCTGCTGTGTGTGTGAGCTCTCATAGTCTTATATAAAGGGGGGCAGGGGTGAAGAAGAAAGCACTGAAATGTTTTCCTGTATGCTTGTGCAGACATGAGGACCCTTTGAAAGCTGAGTTCTAGAGGACAAGATGTGTTTCTGTAGCATCTTTTTCAGGGACATTAATAAACAGATAAAGACTATCTTCAAAACCTTTTCTTGAGCTGGCCTAATAGCAAGAATTGCCTTCCCATTTTATGGTGGGAAACCAAAACAGGGAGAAATACTTGAGCAATACCAGTGCCATCAGCTCAGAAAGGAAGCCCCATCTTCTCCCTCAACGTAATCCATCAGACCTACTTCCTGTCACAGATCCGTTTTGGTTCTCCATTACATTTGAGCCAGTGTTCTTGGCTCAACATTCAAATCAATGTTGGATCAATCAGTCAGAGGATTTGGATTTCCTGTTCTGAGAAATTTATAAATTCATCACAATTAGCTGGGTCTGCAGAAACTTCCTGGCATTCTTAATAACTATTTTCTGTTCCCAAATGAATTCATATAATGCAAGATATGTGTGAAGAAATACTGCAGCTTCTGTCACCTTGATAGGGACTCATCCTGATCCACCCAGGCCATCCTGTCTTCCTGCTATCCCTTTAGTCCCTGAGCTTGTTCTCTGTCAGATTCTTATGCATCTTTTAACTCAGTTTCGCCATCACCATATTCATCAGCAAGGCTTCACACAGATTCTTCAATTTTGTCTTTTACACAGTGTCCCACATCTCCACAGGGTCCTCTCCCATAAGGGCTTGTGCTGGTAAAAGACTGATCTTAAGCCCAACACTTCTCAGCTCTTCTCAGCTCTTCCCAGCTCTGCCCAGTTCTGCTGTGCTCTGCAAAAGGTCTAATAATCCTAAGTATCTTCCCTCTTCTTTTCCAGGGCTATCACATGAGGTTGGCCAATCAGACAAGAGAGATGAAGCAATAAGAGGCTTTTGGTCCTCATGAGTAAGATATGTTCCAAAGTAGAGATGACCAGTCTGGCTTGGCACTAAAAAGTAGCTGCCTTCTCTTGGTGAGAAGTAAAGCAGGGCAGCTGATTTCTTAGTAACACCCCATGATTACTGAATCTGAGAGTTTGGGTTTCTTCTTTTAGAAAATGGGGAAGTTGATCTAGTTTATCTGTAGCACCCAGCATTAGAATACCATGTGTGCCTCTAGATATGATGATGAAGCCATTGACACTAACAAGTAACTTTCTCCATCTGAAGAAATGAGTACTAATCTTGGCTTAACCAGGAAGACAATTTAATAATCCTCTTTCCCTCGAGTGTGAATATCCACTCCCAACTCATTTGGTAAACAAAACATTTCTATTAAAATTAAGTGAAAATAAGGGTACACATTTAGGAACTGAAAACATGCTTTTGTCCTTAAGCAGAAGCTTAGTTCCACCTCTTTTTGTAGTCATTCCAAACACCTAAGAAAAGCTAAAGACTTAGTGAGATGTAGGCTCGTTGTATGGGGGAAAAGAAATAAATAAATGCAGGATTGCTTTGCCTGAGGATAAATTGATCTTAGTTTGCTTCAAAATGTTAAAAAAGAATTAAGTCGAAGCACCATCTAGTGGTTCTCAACTGTGCTGTGCTCCTAGTTTCCCCCAATTTGAGAACATACTGATTTTTGTGCGTATATCTAGTGTTGGGATCAGATTGCCCTGTTCTAAGCTACACCATATTGTGGGAAAGGGTAATTTATCAGTCTGTACTTCATCCTGAGGGACTCCATTATGCAAGCAGCATTTGACTCCATTTTGAGTGCAAGGACGGAAGTAGGGTAAGCTTATTAGGATGGAAGCATCACCTGTCCGGCGCCACCCATTAGCACAGACTGATAAGCAAGTTATTCCTAAAAGCAAGCACGGCAGCACCTTACACTTTTATCAAAGCCAATTTGGGCTGTACGAGCACGTTAAAGTCACATTAGGAAAATCAAGTCTAAGGATTCATTGAATGGACCAGATTGAAAGGAGGTTAAAACATCCTCACCTGGATCATATAAGGAGGAGGGCACCTAATGCTGTGATGGCAACAGTCCCACCAAACTGTCATCCAATCACCCTGAGTCAAAGAACCAACAGGCAGAGAATTCCTGCCTGTACAAGGGCTTCAACTTGGTTTGGTTCCCACTACTGATGTGCCCTACTCAAACTGTCATCAGTCCATCTACCAGTCATCTGTCCGGACCATTTGCTTCTGCTGCTTCCCTGGTCTGGACCTTCCTTATACAGCTTGACTCAATTCTCAATCAGCTGGCCTCTGCACCTACAACTTGACTCTACAAGAGTAACAGCAGCAACTCTGGCAGGCTTTCAATGGTTAGTACTAGACTCTTCCTCTCCCTAAAGACGCTTCTGGTATCCTCATCAGTTTCTGTTTGTGCCACTCAGTTAAGTCTCTGAAACCTCTGAAAGTCTGCTATAGCTTTTTTATCCCATTTTACGCATTCTGTAACCTATGTAGGTAGATAATAGATGGTAGATAGATAGATAGATAGATAGATAGATAGATAGATAGATAGATAGATGATAAGATGATAGATGGATGTAACTAGCTAGCTAGCTAGATGATACATAGGAAGATAGATAGTAGCTAAATAGAGATAGATATCTGTGTATATAAACACACATACATTCATTCATAAATACATAGATATATTTTCTCTGTGATATGTAAAATATAATATGAAAGTGAATATTAGTACTTAAGATTGGAACAAAAGAACCAGGTTGCCTCAGCCAGCCATCAAGGGAATCGGTACTACTTGGAAAATTGATGCTAAAAGAACAGAGTATTTTATGATTTTATAGTTATTAAATAACTTCTAATATTATGAAAAGACATAACCATGTTCATCTAGTTTCTGGCATGAGGGAATCACAATATATAAGCATGCATGAGTATGTACACATATATAAATGTAGCTATGTGTGTAAGTATGTGTATTCAAAAAATGAAAGTGTTTTTTCACATCTGTGTAGAGATAGGGGTAGGACAAGACAGCTATGGAGCCTTTTGCTCTTCAGTCTAACACCACATCAAAAACTGTGGCAGTGGGAGTTGAGTAAAGAAGTCACATTTGTCATTATAAGTGATGGGGTCCACTCGATTTCCGTTCCTTTGTCTCCTCTATTCACATCCTTCCTGGGAGCCCATGACAGTGCTCTTCTCCCGAGTCCTGCAACACAGACATGTCCTCACATGTCTAGGGATCATTTGAGTGCTGGACCATCTTTTCACATCCTCAGATTTCAAGCAATTCCTACCACAAAACTTCCTTAATCCTACACAAGCAATAGTTCTCCTAAAATTATCTTGGAGATGACTCTTTAGCCCATTATTCCTATCTCCTGAAATTGTTGTTTCATTTAAGGGAAGAACAAAAGTAACTCATAACATGCACATAGAAGTAGAACACACCCAATTTTTATGATAATAAACTTACCATTGGTCACCTAACTATTTCTTTCCATTAGAATTAAACTCAGCTATGTGCGAACTAAAACCCCAAGTAGCAGTAGTGTGAAAAACATAGTTTATTCTCTATCACACTAAGACAACAAATAAATGGTCTAAGACTGGTGGGGCAACTCTATGGTCATCAGGTCCACAGTTTCCATTAGCAGCTTCCATCCTCAGTGTTATCCATGGCTCAGGTTGGCTCTGGGCATCCAGGCATCAGACTAGTACTTCAATTCCACAGACAAGTCAGAAAACAAAAGGAAATCCTCCTTTTTCTTTAAAGAGTTGTCCTAAAAATATCACACATCTCACTTGTCAGAGCTAATGGTCAGGCTCAGATGCAACAGAAACTTAAAGAGCCTATTAGCTATGAAACTGGAGTTATGTTATTAGGCAGTGTTTGAGCAATTACTTAATACCACAGATGTACTTACAAGATAAGCAACCACCAGAACGCTATAGCAATGACTGCTCATTTATTAGGGTCACCACAGGCTCGTGTCTGATGATCTTGTGTGGGGAGTCCCAGGCTCCACTCAGGAAAGGTTCCACAAACACTCCACAGAGGATGGTGGACATTGTGGAAAAATGACACGCACAGACATGTTTTTGAGGATGGCATGTAGGAGCGCTTTAACAGGGAGAAAAACTGACAGTTGTACATGCCAGGAAGAGCCAGCCTCACAAAAGAGTCAAAGTTTCTCTGTGGCTTAAATAGTGGACTGTGTGTTTTCTTTATTTAACAGTTTGCAGGTGACAAGCACATTTCAAAAGAACTCACATAGATACAATGTAGGCAGGAACAACCTTCACATATGCAACGCCAAGCTCTAATTCTCCAAGGTTTGTTTATACTTTCAGAAAACCTTTGACACAATGTCTCATTAACAGATATCTGGACGTCATGCTGGGTGGATTTATAATTGCCAAATATCTAGGGCAGATGAGCACAAAGGTTACCAAGGTGCCAAGGAAGAGGTTTTATGGTTTTTAAGCTTCTTCCTCTATTTACCGAGATCACGGTCATGAATTCCTAGCACTATATTTCCTTTTATCTATGGACTATTACTGATTTGGGAGGCTTTTGTATCTAAGTATACGGACTTGGGCAATCTCAGTGTCAAATAGCCTTCGGGAATATTTATATCCATACTAAGTTTGTATAAATTACAGCCTAAATGAGCTTACTATTTCTTCCTAGCAAGGGACAGGCATTTTCAGGGTTGATTATCTATTTATTTTTCCAGGTGTGCTAACTTTTCTTATCAAGGCTATTTGGCCTTTTGTCTACTGAGGGCCCTGTCTCTTTCTACGGAGGTCAGCATTTGGCCAGGAATAGATTTTTATGATATGCCTCCAGTAAACATGAGTTAGTTTTCACACATGCCAGGACTTGAGGGTCAGTAAGATTGTTACAATTATTTTTCAGTTGAAATCACGTATTTCCCTTTCCCAGTCAGCAAGAGCCAGCAATGTAATGTAGACACTATAAGAATTTTTACAACTATATCACAGAAAAGGATGAAGAAGAGACAATGGGCCACGAACTTCTGGCTTTTCAGCAAGCCGGAACCTTGTCTATGGCTTGCTTACACTGCCGTGATTGGTCTAGGCTGTAGCAATCTTGTTTGAACTTGCTCAAGTGTCTAAAAGAAAGCTGACTTTTGGATCCTTCAGCTGGTCTTAACAGAGAAATGAAGGGCTGGACTGGCATGGATCATCCTCCAACAGGCAGGCGAGTCTTTCATAAAATAGAAAGCAGAACACTCAGGACCTCTTGAAATCCACACTCAAAACTGCACACTCTATTTATGTAACTTTTTATTGGCCAAAGAAAACTACTTAGAGTAGATAAACAGGGCCCCTAAACTCTTTATGGAATGAATTTTGAGATCTACTAAAAAAATTACATGCCTAGAGAGGTGGGATGAAGATTCAGGGTTATGAAAAGAATTGTCTTCCACAGGTAGAATAGGGGAATAGACAATGGACCACACACCTCGCAGTCTCTTCTATTCTGTAATAGGTTTATATTACTAGATCTCTTCCCTTTTTATGTCTTGACTTTTAAACATAGATGTTGTAATAAAATAGGAGATAAAAAAGGGCTCATACCTTATATATGTGTTTGAGTGGCAATTATTAATTTATTTACTACATGACAAATAGTGATTTCCTACTATTAGAAAGGTATTTATCTTGACAATAGTAATGTTGCTGCTTTTTACGGTGAACAGAGATTTGCTAAGCGGGCACCAACCCTCATTCTTTGTCTTTAAGTCAACCAGCCTACATTGCCTAGGCTTCCTACAAGTTAGTGTGAGCATAAGATTGAGTACCAGTCAATGAAATCTGAACAGATGTGCTTGCTACTCCAGGCCAGGCCCATAAATTATCCCACATACAATCATCTCTTCTCCCTACTTCCCTGCTGAATAGAAACTACTCTGAGAACACAGTCAGAGAGTAAAACATAATCTTAGAGCAATACCCCTTTGTCCTCTGCCCTGGCCCCATCAATTAGAGTACGACACTGGCAGTAACTAAACTTTAATGTATCCTCTGAGGCTGCTACCCTGATATTCTCTAGCATCATGCACTCTCATTTTCTCCCTAGACTTTACTAAAAATAAAACTAATAGCCCAAATCACTTGGTACTTTACCTAAGAAAAAATTATTTTCACTAAAAAGATATTTTTTTTATTTTATTAATGGATCATCATCTGTATCACGTGAAGACGAGGTCTTGGTTTACAGTTGTTAAGGTTCACCATTATTTTAACCCTTACCCTCACTGAAACATAGCAAGTGCAGAGAGGAGTTTGGAATGCAGACAGAAAGGGAAATTAAGACACTTGGGCTGTAAACAGTAAGAGGATTTTAAGTGTCTCCATGGTATTGGCAGTTCTTTCTCTGGGCTAAACTTTTAACTTCTACATAAGTTCAGAGATACTGCTAGAAAAGTGGCGCCTAGCCATGTACTCAATAATTGATACAAAAGGCATCTGATCTGCTACCTAGCAGCAAGCAAGCAAGGTAAGAAGGGCAGCTGGTGGCTGACCCGACTATGGGGCTTTTAAATGTACCTGGCAATGCAATATTTACAATGACTTAAAATGAAACTAGGAACAAGAAGACGATGAAAGCAATTCCTGCTGTTGAACTTGTGCTAAGCCATCTTCTTCTTTGGCCTAAGAAGTGGGGGAAGGGAGAGAATAGATAGGCCATTTTTAGCATATATGATGGTAAGCACTAAGCTTTTGCTTATATATTCATACTGCATGGTTGTCATCTGTCACACGGATTCTAACAAACATGAAGACACCAGGAACAGGTAAGCTGGACTTCAATGAGAAAGTTGCTTGCAAATGGCTATTGTCTTGTACTGTGTCATCAGATGAATGGACTCCCAGACCTCTAAAGTTCATTTTCTAGAAATAAACAAAAACAAACAACATAAAATATAATTAAGCAGGAATGAAGATAAACCCTCAGGAGTCAAGAAATTTGTAAACAAAGTCTTCAAAAGTTCCAGAAATTTTATTTCTGCCCTGAATCCTCAAAGAGAGGGCCAGAGTAGGTTTCTCCTTGGTCAGAACTGAAGAAAGGTGAAAGCTCTAGCCAGATTGTGGGCAACTATGCCTTGGCTCTGTTGTTTAAAAAAGCCTGTTGCTGAAGAAGGGCAGACAGAAAAACAGTTACAGAGCCATATAACATGCTCTCCCAGACCACCAGGAACTCAAAATTATGACAATGTAGTCTCTCTAAGGAACTTTAACATTTCAGTCCTTGGTTCCTACCTGAAAGACTTTCTCTTCTGGAAGAAGACAAATCCTAGGATGAGCACAAAAATCCCCAAAAGGGAAAGTTTCACATAGAGAATGGTCATCAAGGAACCCAGGGTGCTGGAGGTACCTTCAATACAGGCAAGGGTAGAAAGTCAGGTCAGTTCAGTAATGGTTCTAAACAAGAAATCAGAAGCAAACAGCTTTAAAAAAAATTGTGTGTGTGTGTGTGTGTGTGCGTGTGTGTGTGTACAGTGAGGGAGAAAGAGAGAAAGAGAGAGAGCTTAGGATGGGCTTTAAAAACTAGCAAGTAGGCTTTCTACATAGTTTCTGCATTAAGATTCTGCTGAGTTGTTGTTTGACATTCCACTTTCTCCCTAGGTGGCTTTTGGCCGCAGTGCTTGACACAGAGCAAAATTAGAACATTTATCTTTCATGGAATAATAAGGTAGTATCAGTTATTTCTTCTTTTTAAAAAGGGGGCGGGGAGTGATACTCACCTCCATTCTGTTCCATGGACAGTAGCTTGCTGCCAGTCAAGTGGGAGACAAAGCAGATGACAACACGCATATAGTTCTGCTCCCAGCGGCATGTGCTCCTGACAGTCACAGTGCCATTGCTGTGTGATTCATTCTTACTGACACAATGCCCGTCTGGATTCCAAAAGATCTGTGCAGCTGGCTTGCCTGCAATTGCCTCACAAACTGCAGTTCCACTTCCCCCTGGAAACAGGGCTACTTCAGGGGGCACTGTAGAGATAGGAGGAGGGGAGATTCAGTCTTGTCACAAATTACAAAGGCATTTATTTGTGTGTAAACTCTAGAGACCACAGTATGTGATATTGTCACTTACCCAACACTTGGAGGTCATATGCTTTTCTTAACCCATCTATCTCACATGTGTAATGGCCATCATGATTGAGGGCCACTGGATTGATCTGAAGGTCAGGACTCTCGTAATGTGTTAAGGCAATTCTCGTGTCCCTGCAGTTCTTTTCAACAGTATCCTTCGTTTCTACTTCGTTGGATATTCTGCAGGAAGGCTGACCTCTGAAGGTTATTATCCATGTTACTGATTTTGCTTTTGTGAACGTAATGGAAGTGCAACTGAGCAAAGCCTTTGTACCTATCTGTGCAGACACTATAACGGTAACTGGACGTACACAAATGGAGGAGATGGAGAAAGAGGGGGAGGGGGAGAGAGAGGAGAAAAGAAGAAATGCTTTTAAAATAACTTCGTGTGTTCTCCTTACATACAACAGATTATACGAAATGTATTAGGGTATCGTTTGTTCTGGTAATCATATTCTAAAAAAAAAAATGTATGCTTAATAAATTTGAAGTTAACTCGGGAATTTTCCTATCCAGAGACAGACAATTGCTTCTTGGTCTTTAGGCTAAGATCAAATAAATCAGACGTGAAAACACAAGAAAATTACATTAAATTAATAAAATAGTATTCTAAGTCTAATGATTTGGTAGTAGGCAATATTGGTGTCCACAGTTTGTGCTCCTCAGGAAACAAAATGGAATACTCAGTCATGTGGTGGTCTCCCCTTTAGTTTTGATAAGTAGAAAAAATAACCAACAAGCCTACCCCTAAGTACTGAGATCACCATCGATGTGGAAATTATAAAAACACTGTCATCAAAAGTAAATCATGACATTCACATTGAACTAGATGAAAATGGATGGGTTTATTTTTATTTACTGATTACAAAGTGAAATCAGTTGAGTTTAAAAGATGATGTAATTTCCACAACCTGACCACCTGATGAAAAATAAAAAATAATAACCAGTAGATATAGAAGACACTTAGAAATATTTACTTCCATTAAAAAAGTATGAATGTTTTAAAAACTAAAATGTTACTGATAGTATGAAAATATATCAAGCGCACTATTTCAATATGTTTTCCTTACTTCATTCTAGGTAAGAGTACACGAACAGACAGTTCAGCTAATGGTTTTGCCCATAGATTTTCTTTCTGTATCCTCTCAGAACTACATGCACAAGTTGACCACTGTGCTCATCTATAGAAAGTTTAAATTAAACCCCAGAATCTACAAGCTTTTCCAACGTAGAACCTCATGCATCCAGTACATTGGCAAGTGCACCATGACTGATATGAGTTTGCTGAAGGGTGTTTATTCAATCAGAGCCATAGAACAGGGACTAGGACACCATGATCTTTCCATCACTCAAAGTTAACAAAGGCATAGAGGCAAAACAGGATGTGCCTTGTTGGGGAAACAACTAGCAGTCTGATTACCCAGGACCCATCATAGCACAGCACTTGGACCACTAGATGCTTCTACTGAGCTAAGACTGGGATGCTGCAGACAGGGTATCACTGCCTTTCTAACCAAGACCCGCTCTACATCTCCTTAGTGATGGTCACTACATAAGGAAGAATGTTACCTTCCTCCAAAGGAAGTGGATATTCCTTTTGCTCTGGATACTGTAACACCGAATCTAATGAGTCTAGAAAATAACCAAAGAAGAATAAAACTATTATATAAATTCACTTAGGATAACGGCCTTCTTTCTTAACAAAGCCTTATTCAACAGAATAAATATTCAGTAATCATACTAAAATTACGCTAAATATTCATTGAAAATGTAAATTAGATGTTATGACATTTGGGGATGTAAGTATATTGATGTTTTCAAAATCACATTTAAAAGGTATTAGTTAAGGGTTCCCCATTTATAAGACATTTATAATCATTTAACCAACAGTATTTTACAAAGGAATCATTTCTCCAGGCATGGCCTTAGTCAGTGTGAACATCATTCTCCACATACCACACTCCAATTATTTTGGTTTGATCATCACCTTACCTAGACAGTGTAGTGCTTTGTTCAATAAATTTTAAGATCAGAATTGAAAGTGAATCCACAGCATCTCCCTTTCTCCTTTATTTTTTCTACTTTCTAACAGAACAAAAATGAATAAATAAGGCAGAAACTGAAGGGAAATTGAAATGAGAATTCATGAGCACTTTGATTTTCCAGTTTCACTGCTCCAGATCCCGTGGGGAATTTCTGCCCTTGGGTTCTGTAGCACACTGGAAATCAGAATAGCCCTAATCTGTGCATTATGGCATTGCCTCCGTTTTCGTTGATTTTTGCAGTGAAGTCTATTTCTCTATTCCAGGGCAGCAATGAAGGCCTGGCCTCTGCTACTTCAGTGAACATGCTTCTACCACAGAACTCCACATCCCTTCTTGTCTTGTTGAAATTCTATCTTTTGAAAAATCATTCCTCTTCCATTCTCAGATGTTTGAGTTTCAGAGAAGAAGAATTTCAAATTCTATTCTGACAGTAGACAAAAGGCAGATAATTGTATTAATTTTAGGGAGAGAAGGCTTAGAAGACATCAAGGATAAAGATGGGCGTTGTATATGGATGCACCATCAATTCTCCTCCAAGAACCAAAACAAATCCGTAGCTAGTAGGTACCTAACTACAGGATGTCTAGATGAAGAAGAAAGCCTGTTTAGAAACTGCCAAAAAGAATATGGAAAATACACCTCTGTAGTTTAGAGTTTTCAATATCCCTCTTTCAAAAACGAAGAAACAGCAATAAGTATGAAATCAGACAAGGCATAACTAAACCTGCAGCATTTTCACCAGCTTACAGAGTTTATACTTTTACAGATGCACCAAGTTGGTGCTGGGCATCAAACCCAGGTTCTGAAAGAGCAGCCAGTGTTGTTAACCACTGAACCATCTCTCCAGACCAACATCAACACATTTTAATGATGGAATCAGCCAGGCAATGGTGGTACACATCTTTAATCCTAAGGCACAGTCAGGTGGTCTCAGTGAGTTCGCGGCCAGCCTGGCCTACAGAGTGAGTTCCAGAGCAGCCAGAGTTACAAAAGAGAAACCTTGTCTTCAAGAAAAAGAAAGGAAGTCAGAAAGAAAGAATGGAATCATATCTTGCCTTCCCCTAAACTATAAGGGAATAAACTAAACATAAATAATGCTAAGTGGACCCCAGAAGTACTTACAGGTGATGTTATGCCATTTCAAATGATAATTTAGTGGCAAAAGAAATATCAAGGGATTTTTTAAAATATTTTGAACTAAGTAAAAAGCATACATTGTCAAAACTTGCAGAATACCAAACAATAGTGAATAGAGGGAAAGTTGAAGCCTTGACATTAGCCTTGCATGCTTGTATTAGAAAAGATAAATTATCTAAAGTCAATCATTTAAACTCCAGTTTCAACAAGCAAGACAAAGCAGAGCCAATGATACTAAAAACAAGCAGATGAGAAATGAGGGCAACAGATCAGAGAGCACGAGAGAATAGAGAAAATCAACAAAACTGAAAGCTGATTCTTAAAGGGGTCAGTAAGGCTGATGATCAGCTATCCAGACTAATTAAGAAAACTGATCAATTTGCCAAACTAACAAAAAATAAAAACAGAAGATATGTAGTACTAACGTCAAAAGACAGAAGGAACATTACTTAAATTCCAATAAACATGACATGCTAACAGAGCTACAAACCATATGGAGTGAAGTTTAACTAAATTAGAGAGACATGTAGACTATTTAACAATCATAGGGGTTTTGACACCTCCACCACAGAACTTTGAAAAGCAGCATAGAAATGGAATATATTACTAATGGTATCAATTATAGTGACCAAAGAGACATTCATAAAACAGTGCTAATGTACAGAATATGTATTTTTTTCAAGTGTCTTACATGCTTTTATCAAAGTTGATTGTGTGCTGGATCACAAAACAGATGTCTACATTTACTAGGGTTGGGAACAGCAAGATGGCTCACATGTAAAACAGATGCAGCCAAGCCTGAGGATCTGAGTTTGAACCCTGAATCCCACACAGAAAAAGAGGACAACTCCTAGAAGCGGTCCTCTGACCTACACACAAATAATGTGCTGTGGCTTCACACACACACACACACACACACACACACACACATCAGTATATATTATTTACAAATATAAACAAGGCTAAATTAATTTCATCTAAAGGCCTGTCATGTTTTCTTAACTGTTGAAAATGGATTATTAATGGCATTCTTGATCTCAGACTTTATATATTACTTTATACATTTTGAAGTAGAAGGAAATAAACTGGCATTTTTGTAGTTGAATAAAAGTCAAGAATTGTGGTTCTGGCGAAACAGAACTAAAGACCAAAGTTCTACTTTAGCTAGAAGGCTTGTATGTCCCATCTTTGTAATGCTCATTTCATGACTCTGCTCCTCATCTTACCAGCCTACTTTCACTTGAAACTTCCAACAGCTTTACTTCAAATGCTTTAAGAAAGACTGTGATCTATGACACCAGTCTGTAAATTGACCTGAATTCAGACAATCCTGTCCCTCTTTCCCTTATTACACTGACAGTCTCTCTACCCAAGTCAGTGCCTAAGTCTTTCTCTGGATCTTACTGTTTCTTTCAGAGTCTCTCTCTCTCTCTCTCTCTCTCTCTCTCTCTCTCTCTCTCTCTCTCTCTCTCTCTCTCTCTCCTCTCTTTCTCTCTCTCTCCCCTTCTCTCTCTCCTTCTATCTCTTTCCCTCTCTCTCTCTCCTTCTCTCTCTCCTGTCTCTCCCCTTCTCTCTCTCCTTCTATCTCTTTCCTTCTCTCTCTCTCCTCTGTCTTTCTCCCCCCCCCCCACCCAGATATATGTCAACTTTAAAGAAGAGACAAGCAAGAATAAAGCAAAATATTTGTTTTTAGGCAGTCACTCATCTTCAAATTCATAATGACTTGTAGATTATCTATTGGTGAAATATTCGTAGAAAACCTGAATATTAAAAATAAATTGTACAGTGTTAAAATCATCCTACTAGTCTGCAACAATGCTGTATGCCTATAATTCCAGGAGTCCGGAAGCTGAAGCAGGAGGATCATCCACAGTTAGCCTAAAAGATAGTTTCATTTCCTAAAAATCTCAGAATATCAGACTTACCAGGCACCAAAATAGTGATGGAGATCAGTAACCTCGAAGCCAAAGTCCCCCAAGAGGCATGCATCTGGGTGGTTCTCCCCAGCGCGGACTCAGAGAATCTGTCGCTCTACGTCAACTTTGTTTATGCCCAGCACATCAGATTTAGGGTGAGTTCTCTTCCTCATATGCCTATCTCTATCTCCATCTCCATTCTAGGAGCTGTTGGATGATTCAGCCTGCACAGGAGAAACGGCAGTGATGTTTGCTGAGTGATAAGAAAGAAGCCAAAGCTTAACTCACCCATTCTCTCACAGTTAAAAATCTCAAGAGTCATTTCCGGGCAATTCCTTCTTAAAGCAGTACTTTTAAAAGAATAACTTATAATGGAGAAGGAAGAAGGAGCTAACCTTACATGTGCATCTACGTGAGTTTGGATTAGCATTTCTAAACCAAGGTGCTGACATTTTGCTACTCAAAGTTCCCACCAGCTCCTCCTTGGCATTCCTTCTCAAGAAGCAAACACAGCTCTAACCTCTCTCACCAGTTTCTCATTTTGTCAGTTAACGAGCATCACATAAAGAAAATGGTTTTACTGAGATCATCCCTGCATGCTGGTGTGAATGACTTACCAAAGAAGATACCATTAATTCATCAGTTTCTCTGTCAATTTGAACTGCTCTATCTGGTGAATAACAAAGAAAGCTTCTATGAGAATTCTTGATTTGCACATAACTTTTGGGCTCACTGTGCACCCATTTTCTTGAATGTGGATGTACAATAGAGGTGATGGGTGATAGGATAGCATGTGACTTTAAATAATAGATCCTGTTATGGATCCACAGGCCTGCCTGTGTCCCCCTTTCTATCTTAAAATTCCATCCCAATAACTGAGACCATAGCCTTATTTTAAATAAAATCATTTCCATTGTAATTAGGTAAAATGAAACCAAATATATTTAGAAGCTTTTGAGCCCTAATGCAATGTAACTGGTATTCATAGGAAAAGAATGGGCATAACCATGTATATAAAGAAATGGTCACTTGAAGATGAAAGCAAAGACAGAGGTGTGTTTTTTTGCAAGTTATTCAGCAACAAACATGGCCAGCACACCCCCAGAAGCTAGACAATAGGAAAGGACAAGATTCCTCCTTCCTGTCTTAGAAAATTTAAAGACTCTTGGGATGAAAAAAAACACAGCAGAAGACATTTGGAGAGCCAGTAGGCAGAATTTATAGCTCAAAGAAAGAGAAAGTTACTTATAGTAAGTTACTTAGAGCACCGAGTAAGAGAAAGTTGCTATGCAAATCACACAGGCCTTGCACCCAACAACAGGGAAGCATCAAGCTGGATCTGTAGGGGACAGCCACTGTGTGCAAAGAGGGCGGGCAGGCAGGCCTCCAGGAGTGTTTAGTTTGAATAATCTCACAAGATCCTGGACATGTTTTTCTGGAGGATGTTATTTCCCCTTTTATTAAAAATAGATTCTTTTCTCATACAGATTATCCTGATAACAGTTTCTCTTCCATCTACTCCTCCCAGTTCCTCCCAACCTCCTCTCCCATCATAATGAGTTCTCTTTCTGTCTCTCATTAGAAAAGAACAGGCTTCTAAAAGATAACAACAAAACATAATATCCAGTGCTCCCGAACAGGCCACTACAACCATCCCAAAGATCAGGCAGGATTCCCACAAAACACTCCCCTGGCTCCAGCCTTCTAGTAAGGATTAATTTATTTACTATTTCACAGAGTGATTTCCTACCACTGGTCAGGCATTTACCCTGACATTAGCACTGCTGCTGCTCTTACTGTGGACAGACATTTGCTAAGTAGGAACCAATCCCCAATCTATGTTCAAGTCAACCAGCCTATATTGCCGAGGCATCCTACAAGTTAGTGTGGTCATATGACTGAGTACCAGTCAATGGAATCTGAGCAGATGTGCTTGCTACTCCAGGCTGGGTCTGGAATTCATATGAAAATTAGAATGGGCATAACCATGCTTATAGAGAAGTGGTCACTTGAAGATTAAAGGAAAGACAGAGCTGTGTTTCCTCTACAAATTAAGCAACAACAAAGATTGACAGCACTCCTCCAGCGGCTATAGAACAGGCAAGGACCAGATTCTTCCTTACAGTCTTAGAAATTTTGAGACTCTTGTGATATCAAACCACAGCACAAAGACACTTGGAGAGCCAAAAGGCAGAACTTCAGTTACTTATAGCTTCAAGAAAGAGAAAGTTGTACCCAACAACAGGGAAACAGCAAGCTGGATCCACAGAGGACAATTGGTGTGTGCACAGGTAATGGGCAGGTCCCGGGGTTGTCCAGTTTGAATAACCTCACAATATCCTGGGCATGATTATCTGTAAGATATTATTTTCCCCATTTCATTAAAAATGGAATCTTGCCTTAATTAAATTATTCTGATTATACTTTCTCTTCCCTCTACTCCTCACAGTTCCTCCTCACCTCCCCTTCCATCCAGATCCACTCCCTTTCTGTCTCTCATTAGAAAAGAGCAGGCTTCTAAGAGATAGCAACAAAACATAACAAAATAAAATATAATATGATAAAGCAAAAGAACATCACGTTGAGATTGGGTAAGACAAACCAACACGAGGAAAAGCATCCGAAGGGAAGGAACACAAACCAAAGGCTTACTTGTTCTCCTACTCAGGTAGCCTATTAAAATACTTAACTGGAAAATAGACCCAAGCGACCCTTCAGGTCCTTCCTCACAGGTCCACTTCTTCCTTAGGGATAGCCAAGCAGTTGTGCACTGGCTCAGCCTCGAGGAGGAAAGCACAAGCAGGGACTCCTAAGTCTTTGGGTAAAGGCTGAGAGTGGACATGAAACAGACTTCCTGGGATACCGTGTCAGTGTATATAGCTCATTTTGCTGTTTCAGAGGCAGAGTATATAAGGGCTCCTTGAGGCAATAGATCAGCCCCTAATTGTTTATATTATAGGTATCCCAATTATCATATAGGGCAGAGTGAGGAAAGTGTAGGGTCACCTAGAGTTTGCAGGAGGTTCTGTGCCAGGGTCCTTTTCTAAATAAGGTCAGAAGGCAAGATTAGAGACACTCTCCAAGTAAGGTCAGATTGGAGAGAGGGAGCCGTGCTAACAAAAGAAGTCTTCCATTTAACTCCAAGCTCAGAAAGCTATCCAGACATGGTGGACTGAGACCTTAGCGGCAGGGCTATCCCAACACCACCCCCAGTCCTGTACCCACATCTCTTCCCTTTGTCTAGCCATACCCACCAACTCAAGCAGACATTCCCTGCTATAGAGCAGGCCACTACAACCTGCCATATGGTCAGGTAAGAAACCCAGTCAACACTCCCTCGGAACCAGCCCTCTGACAAATACTATCTTATTTACTACTTGACACAGTGATTTCCTACTATTTTACAGGTATTATCTTGATATTAGTACTGTTGCTGCTCTTTACTATGGGAAGACATTTGCTAAGTGGGGACCAACCCTCATTCTTTGTCTTCAATTCAACCAGCCTACATTACCTATGCTTCCTATGAGTTGGTGTGGTCATGTGACTAAGTAGCAGTACACTGGAATCTGAGCACATGTGTTTTCTGCTCAAAGCTAAGCCCATAAATTATCCCACACACAGCCCTTTCCTCTCCCTAGTCACATGCTGAATAGAAACTACTCTGAAAACAGAGTCAAAAAATAAAACAGAAACTTAGACCAATACCACCTTGTCCCCTGCTTTGGCCCTATCAATTCCATTACAGTGTGACATGGGCAAGAATTAATCTTTTAAAGTACCATCTGAGGCTACTATCATGGCACTCTCTAGTACCGTGCATCCATTTTCTTACTAGACTTTACTAAAAATAAAAGTAACAGTCAAAACCACTTGCCACTTTACATGAGAAAAACTTCATTTTACTAAAAGGATATTTTTTTATTTTATTATAGGATTATTATGTATCACGTGAAGACAAGGTCTAGGTTTACAGTTGTTAGGGTATCTACCCGTCACCCTCACTGATCCTTCCAAATCCTGAAATCCGAGTACAGACAGTAAAAAGAATTGAGACACCGGGGCTCATACCAGTAAAAGCATTTTCAGTGGTGTTTCCTGGATACTGATACTTCCTTCTCTGGGCTCAACTTTTACTTTCTACTCAAGTGCAGAGATGCTGCTAAAGAATTGGTTCTTGCCATGTACTCAAGGATTGATACAAAATGGCAGCTGATCTGCAACTTGGCAGCAAGTAAGCAAGGAAAGAAGGCCAGTTGGTTGCTGACTTGAAGAAGGGCTTGCGATGGCATCTGACAGTTCAGTGTTTATGATCACTGTAATGAACGTAGGAACAAGAAGTCAATGGAAGCATTCCTGAAACACTTGCATAAAGAAGCCCCTGCAAGCCCCCCTACACACACACACACACACACACACACACATGCTAGCACTACTATTCATTTTCATCTAACTCATCTTCTTTGGCCTGAGAACCTGGAAAGGGAGAGAACAGAGAAGTTGGCCCTAGCATATATGCTGGTGGGCACCGAGCTCTTCCTGTGTGTTCATACTGCATGCTGAGAGGGCAAAACAGGCGCTTCCAACTCTCCTATAAGTTCTAATGAACATGAAGGCAACAGGAACAGGTAAGCTGGACTTCCGATGAGAAAGAAGATTGTAAAAGATCGTTGTCCTGTGTCATCAGACTACTAAAATTCCAGACGTTTCAATTTTCATTTTCTAGAAATAAACAAACAAACAAAAAACGTAAAGTACAATTAAGCAGGGATGAACAGAATCCCTAATGAGTCAAGAAACTTATAAATGAAGTCTTATAAAGTTCCAGACATTTCATTTCTGCCACTGAATCCTCGAAGAGAGGACCAGACTCAGTTCCTCCCCTGTCAAAATTACAGCGAGGCCAGAGCTCTTGCCAGGGCTGTGAGCACCTAAGCCTGAACTCAGTTGTCTAAGAAACTCTGGTGCTGAAGAAGGGCAGACAGAAAAACAGTTACAGAGCCATATAACATGCTCTCCCAGACCACCAGGAACTCAAAATTATGACAATGTATTCTCTCTAAGGAACTTTAACATTTCAGTCCTTGGTTCCTACCTGAAAGACTTTCTCTTCTGGAAGAAGACAAATCCTAAGATGAGCAGAAAAATCCCCAAAAGGGAAAGTTTCACATAGAGAATGGTCATCAAGGAACCCAGGGTGCTGGAGGTACCTTCAATACAGGCAAGGGTAGAAAGTCAGGTCAGTTCAGTAATGGTTCTAAACAAGAAATGAGAGGCAAACAGCTTTAAAAAATTGTGTGTGTGTATGTGTGTGTGAGGGGGAGGAGGAGGAGGAGGAGGAGAGAGAGAGAGAGAGAGAGAGAGAGCGCTTAGGGTGGGTCTCAGGAACTAGCAAGCAGCCTTCCTCAATGGTTTCTGCATCAAGATTCTGCGTGATTTATCTTGACATTCCACTTTCTCCCTAAGTGGCTTTTAGCCACAGCATTGTAACAGAGCAAAATAATAACTTTTATCTCTGATGGTATAGTAAGGTAGTATCAGCTATTTCTTCTTTTTAAAAGGAGGAGGTACTCACCTCCATTCTGCTCCATGCACAGTAGCTTGCTGCCAGTCAAGTGGGAGACAAAGCAGATGACAACACGCATATAGTTCTGCTCCCAGCGGCATGTGCTCCTGACAGTCACAGTGCCATTGCTGTGTGATTCATTCTTACTGACACAATGCCCGTCTGGAGTCCAAAAGATCTGTGCAGCCGGCTTGCCTGCAATTGCCTCACAAACTGCAGTTCCATTTCCCCCTGGAAACAGGGCTACTTCAGGGGGCACTGTAGAGACAGGAGGAGGGAGAAGATTCAGTCTTGTGATAAATTACAATGGCTCTTGTTTCTACCTAAAATCTAGAGTTCTGAAGTCCCACAATATGTGGTACTTACCTAGCACTTACCTAGCACTTGGAGGTCATATGCTTTTCTGAAAAACCCATCTATCTCACACGTGTAACGCCCAACATTATTGAGGGCCACTGGATTGATCTGAAGTTCAGGACTCTGGTTAAGTATGATGCTGATTCTCCTGTCGATGCAGTTGTTTTCAAAAGTCATCTGTGGTTGGAATTTGTAGAATATTCTGCAGGAAAGCTGACCTCTGGGGCTTATTACCCATGCTATTGATTTTGCTTTTGGCAACAGAATAGAAGTGCACTTGAGCAGAGCTTTTGTACCTACCTGTGCAGACACTGCAATGGTGAAGGGGCGCATACAAACGAGGGAGATGGAGAGAGAGGGGAGGGAGAGAGAGAGGAGAAAAGGAAAAATGCTTTTAAAATGACTTGGGGTGTTCAAATTGCGTACAACAGATTTCATAAAATGTATTAGGTTATCTTTTATTCTGGTAATCACATTCTTAAAAAAAAAGCACGATTAATAAATTTGAAGTTAACTCAGGAAGTTTGCTGTCTAGAGACAGACAATTGCTTCTTGGTCTTTAGACTAAGATCAAGGAAATCAGACATGAAAACACAAGATAATTACATTAAGTTAATAAGGTAGTAGTCTAAATCTAATTATTTGGTAGTAGGCAATATTGATATCATTCAACTTGTGCTCCTAGTGAAACAAAATAGAATACTCAGTCATGTGATGATCCCCCCTTTAGTTTTGATAAATAGGAAAATAATCAACAAGCCTCTAACTGAGTAATGAGATCACCATTAATGTGTAAATTATAAAGACAGTGTCATCAAAAGTAATTCATGACATTCACATTGAACTAGTTGAAAATTTGTATGTATATTTTTATTTACTGATTACAAAGTAAGTGGTATAAATTGAATTCAAAAGATTATATAATTTCTACAACCTGACCACCTCATGAAAAATAAAACATAATAATCAATAGATATAGAAGAACTTGCAAATATTTACTTCCAATAATAAAATTATGAATGTTTTTAAAAACTAAAAATGTTACTAAAAATATGAAAATACATCAAGAATAATACTTCAATACTTTTTCCTTACTTCATCCTAGCTAAGTGTACATGAACAGATAGTTCAGATAATGGTTTTCCCCATAGATATAGTTTCTGTATCCTATCAGAATTAAATACACATGTTGACCACTGTGCTCATCTATAGAAAATTTAAATTAAACCCCAGAATCTACAAGCTTTTTCAACTTAGAACCTCATTCGTCCAGTACATTGGCAAGTGCACCATGACAGATGAGAGCTTGCTGAAGGGTGTTTATCCAATCAAAGCCATAGAACAGGGACTGGGACACCATGATCTTTGCATCACTCCAAGCTGACAAAGACTCAGAGGCAAAACAGGATGTGCCTTGTTGGGGAAGCAACTAGCAGTCTGATTACCCAGGACCCATCATAGCACAGCACTTGGACCACTAGATGCTTCTACTGAGCTAAGACTGGGATGCTGCAGACAGGGTATCACTGCCTTTCTAACCAAGACCCGCTCTACATCTCCTTAGTGATGGTCACTACATAATGAAGAATGTTACCTTCCTCCAAAGGAAGTGGACAATTCCGTGTATCTTGAGGTTGTGTCCCCCAAGTTGAACACCTTGAATCTAGAAAATAATGACAGAAGAGTGAAACTATGTTATATATTCATATAGAGTAAAAGCCTTCTTCTTCACAAAGTCTTATTCAACACAATAAATAATCAGTAATCATACTAAAATTATCCTAAAAAATCATTGTAAAACATAAATTAGATGTTATCACATCCGGGTATGAAAATATGTTGATATCTTCAAAATCACATTTACAAGGTATCAGTTAAGATTCCCAATTTATAAGACAAATCATTTAACCAACAGTATCTTACAAGGGAATCCCTCCCATTCCCCATATCCTAATCACTTCTCCGGGCATGGCCTTAGTCGGTGTGAACATTCTCCACATACCACACTCCAGTTATTTTGGTTTGATCATATGGTAGGCACCTTACCTAGACAGTGTGAGCTTTGTTCAATAAATTGTAGGATGTGAATTACAAGTGATTCTTCTGACATCTCCCTTTCTCCTTTATTTTTTCTACTTTCTAACAGAACAAAAATGAATAAATAAGGCAGAAACTGAAGGGAAATTGAAATGAGAATTCATGAGCACTTTGATTTTCCAGTTTCACTGCTCCAGATCCCGTGGGGAATTTCTGCCCTTGGGTTCTGTAGCACACTGGAAATCAGAATAGCCCTAATCTGTGCATTATGGCATTGCCTCCGTTTTCGTTGATTTTTGCAGTGAAGTCTATTTCTCTATTCCAGGGCAGCAATGAAGGCCTGGCCTCTGCTACTTCAGTGGACATGCTTCTACCACAGAACTCCACATCCCTTCTTGTCTTGTTGAAATTCTATCTTTTGAAAAATCATTCCTCTTCCATTCTCAGATGTTTGAGTTTCAGAGAAGAAGAATTTCAAATTCTATTCTGACAGTAGACAAAAGGCAGATAATTGTATTAATTTTAGAGAGAGAAGGCTTAGAAGACATCAAGGATAAAGATGGGCGTTGTATATGGATGCACCATCAATTCTCCTCCAAGAACCAAAACAAATCCGTAGCTAGTAGGTACCTAACTACAGGATGTCTAGATGAAGAAGAAAGCCTGTTTAGAAACTGCCAAAAAGAATATGGAAAATACACCTCCATAGTTTAGAGTTTTCAATATCCCTCTTTCAAAAACGAAGAAACAGCAATAAGTATGAAATCAGACAAGGCATAACTAAACCTGCAGCATTTTCACCAGCTTACAGAGTTTATACTTTTACAGATGCACCAAGTTGGTGCTGGGCATCAAACCCAGGTTCTGAAAGAGCAGCCAGTGTTGTTAACCACTGAACCATCTCTCCAGACCAACATCAACACATTTTAATGATGGAATCAGCCGGGCAATGGTGGTACACATCTTTAATCCTAAGGCACAGTCAGGTGGTCTGTGAGTTCGCGGCCAGCCTGGCCTACAGAGTGAGTTCCAGGACAGTCAGGGTTACAACAGAGAAACTGGGTCTCAAATATTAAGAAAAAAAAAATGAAAAAAAGACAATGAAATCATACCATGCTTACTCCTAAATTATAATGGAATTAAACTAGATATCAATAATAGTAAGTGGACCCCAAAAGTACTTACAGATGATGCTATTCCATTTCAAATAATAATTTAATGAAAGAAGAAGTCTCTAGGAGCTTTTGAAAATATTTTGAACTAAGTAAAAAATTTTAAATTGTCTAAACCTGTAGAATACCAAAAACAGCCATTATAGGCAAAGTTTTAGCCTTGACTGCTTGTACTAGAAAAGAAAAATTATCTAAAATCAATCATTTAAACTCCAACTTCAGCAAGCAAGAAAAAGAAGAAGAGCCAATCTTACCCAAAACAATCAGAGGAAAAATGAGAGCAAAAGATCAGAGAGCGCAAGAGACTTTCTCTAGTCTCTAATCAACAAAACTGAAAGCTGATTCTTAAAGGGATCAGTAAGGCTGATGATCAACTTGCCAGACTAATTAAGAAAATTGATCAATTAGTCAAACTAATAAAAAATAAAAACATCGGATATGCATTTCTAACATCAAATGACAGAAGGAACATTATTTAAATTCCATTGCACATAATGTAGTAACAGAGCTTCAAGCCACATGCGGCAAAGTTTCATTAAATTAAGGACATGTAGCTTGTTTAACTATCATAGAGGTTTTGACACCTCCACCACAGAACTTTGAAAAGCAGCATAGAAATGGAATATATTACTAACGGTATCAATTATAGTGACCAAAGAGGCATTCATAAAAACAGTCTCAATGTACAGAATATGTATTTTTTCAAGTCTCCTGGGTGCTTTTATCAAAGTTGATTGTGTGGCTGGATCACAAAACAAATGTCTACATTTACTAGGGTTGGGAACAGCAAGATGGCTCACATGTAAAGGCAGATTCAGCCAAGCCTGAGGATCTGAGTTTGAACCCTGCATCCCACACAGAAAAAGAGGACAACTCCTAGAAGCGGTCCTCTGACCTCCAAACAAATGATGTATTTTGGGTGCATTCATACACACACACACATACACACACACACACACACATGCACACATATGTCTATAATTTTAAACAAGGCTAAATTAATTTTGTGTAAAAGTTTCTCATGCTTTCTTAGTTGTTGAAAATGGATTATTAATGGTGTTCTTGATTTCAGACATTTTCTCTTATTTTATACATTTTGAAGTAGAAAGAAATAAACTGGTAATTTTGTATTACCAGTTTTCAATTTCAATTTTCAATTACCAAATTGAAAAGTCAATTTGCTTCGCACTGATGAGGCTATTTAGAATCTGTGGTTCTGGTGAAGCAGAACCATGGACCAGAGGTCTGCTTTATCTAGCAGGCTCATCACCTGTCCCCTCTTTGTCATGGTTATTTCATGACTCTGCTCCTTATCTTGCCCTTTCTACTTGCACCTGTAACTTCCGACAACTTTATTTCAAATGCTTTAAGGAAGACTCTGTGATCTATGGCACCAGTCTATAAACTGACCTGCATTCAGACCACCCGTCCCTCTTTCCTTATTATACTGACAGTCTTTCCTATGTTAGTCCATCTTTCTCTGCGTCCCACCGCTTCTCTCGGAGATTCTCACTTTTTTTTGATATATGTTAACTTTAAAGAAAGGACTAGCAAGAAATCTAGTAAAATGTTTCTTTTTAGGCAGTCACCCATCTTCAAATTCATAATGACTTATAGAATAATCTATTTATGAACTATTTGTAGAAAATCTGCTTATTAAAACTAAATTATAGAAAGTTAAAATGATCCTGTTAGCCTGTAACTAAGGTGTATTCCTATAATTCCAGGAATCCAGAGTCTGAAGCAGGAGAACTATCAAGAGTTCACAGTTAGCCTAAAAGATGGTTTCATTTCCTAAAAATCTCAGACTTACCAGGCACCAAAATAGTAGTGGAGATCAGTAACCTCAAAGCCAAGGTCCCCCACGAAGCATGCATCTGGGTGGTTCTGTCTTTGTGTGGATTAAGAGAATCTGTCCCTCTAAGTCAACTATGCTTATGTTCAGTACACCAGATTTAAAGGAGAGTTCTCTTCCTCATATGTCTATCCTTATCTTCATCTCCATTCTAGGTGCTGTTGGATGGTTAAGCCTGCACGGGAGAAATGGCAGTGATGTTTTCTTAGTGATTAGAAAGAATCCAAAGCTTTACTCATTCATTCTCTCACAATTAAAATCACAAGATACGTTTTATGACAATTCCGTCTTAAGGCAGTACTTTCAAAAGAATAAATCATATGATGGAGAAGGAGCTAACCTTACATGTACATCTACATGAGCTGGGAGAAGCATTTCCAAACCAAGGTGCTGACATTTTGTCTCAAAGTTCCCACAAGCTCTTCCTTGGTATTCCTTCTCAAGAAACAAACACAGCTCTAACCTCTCTCAATATTTTCTCATTTTGTCAGTTAATGATCATCACATAAATGAATGCCTTACTGAGTTTACCCCTGCATGCTGGTGTCAATAACTTCCAAAGAACATGACATTAATTCACCAGTTTCTGTGAATTTGAATTGCTCTATTTGGTGACTAACATATGCAAAGCTTCTATGAAAATTCTTGATTTACACATAACTTTTGGTCTGTGCATTTATTTTCTTGGATGTGTACCTATGAATAAAGTTGATAGATCATAGGATACTGTGTGATTATAAATAACAGTTCCTGTTATGAATCTACTTGCCTTTCTGTGCCCTCCTTTTTATCTTAAAATTCTATCCCAGTACCTGAGGATATAGCCTTATTTTTAATTATAGTCATTTCCATTGTAATTAGTTAAAATGAAAACCAATATATTTAGAAGATTTGAGTGAGCCCTAATGCAATGCAGTTGTATTCATATGAAAAGTAGAATGGGCATAACCATGCATATAGAGAAATTGTCATTGAGAGAAACAGTCATATGAAAACGAAAGCACAGCAGTGTGTTTCTTCTACAAGTTAAGCAACAACAAAGATGGCCAGCAGACCCCAGAAGTTAGAAAACAGGCAAGGACCAGATTCTCCCTTCCTGTCTTAGAAAATTTAAAGACCCTTGGGATGAAAAGCCACAGCACAAAGACATTTGGAGAGCCAGGAGGCAGAACTTCAGTTACTTTACAGAGTCAAGAAAGAGAAAGTTGCTATGCAGATCACACAGGTCTTGCACCCAACAACAGGGAAGCATCAAGCTGGATCTGTAGGGGACAGCCACTGTGTGCAAAGAGGGCGGGCAGGCAGGCCTCCAGGATTTAGTTTGAATAATCTCTCAAGATCCTGGACATGTTTTTCTGGAGGATGTTATTTCCTCCTTTTATTAAAAATAGGTTCTTTTCTCATACAGATTATCCTGATAATGTTTTCTCTTCCATCTACTCCTCCCAGTTCCTCCCCACCTGCCCACCCATCAGGATGCATTCCGTTTCTGTCACTCATTAGAAAAGAACAGACTTCTAAGAGGTAGCAACAAAACACAGTATCCCATGCTCCAGAGGGGGCCACTACAACCAGCCCAAAGATCAGGTAGGATTCCCACACAACACTCCCCTTGCTCCAGCCCTCTGGCAAATACTAATTTATTTACTACTTCACACAGTGATTTCTTACTATTAAACAGGCATTTATCCTGACATTAGCACTGTTGCTGCTCTTACTGAGGACATTGATTTGCTAAATGGACACTAACCTTCATTCTTTGTCTTCAAGTCAACCAGCCTATATTGCAAAGGCTTCCTACAAGTTAGTGTGGGCATATGACTGAGTACCAGTCAATGGAATCTGAGCAGATGTGCTTGCTACTCCAGGCAGGGCCCATAAATTATCCCACATACAATCATCTCTTCTTCCTACTCACCTGCTGAATAGAAAATAATCTGAGAACAGAGTCAGAGAATAAAACAGAATCTTAGGGCAACACCCTTTTGCCCTCTGCCCTGGCCCCATCAACTATACTAGAGTGTGACACTAGCAAGAATTAAGCTTTTAAAGTACCAACTGAGGCTGCTATCATGGTATCCTCTAGTATCATGCATTCATTCTCTCCCTAGCCTTTTACTAAAAATAAAAGTAATTGCCCAAATCACTTGCAACTTTACATAAGAAAAAATTCTTTTGACTAAAAAGCTTGAATAGCACCCTTTGTTAGTATAAAAGTTAGTCCTCAGAGAGTAGGTTTTCAGTTCAAATCACGTTTAGATTCCCTGAGTCCTCGGTTGACATGCTTTCCTTGAAAATTATACTCTTTTGAAAGGCATTGCTCTTTCTCATTTTTAAAAAATATTTTATTATGTGTTGAGAATTTCATACAATATATTTTGATTATATTCACCTCCAACTCTTCCTCCTAAGTCCTACCAGATCTACACCCCCACTTTTTTGCCCAACCAACTTTTTATTTTATTTTACTCTACTGGCTGTTCATATACTCCTGTGTAGGGACCTAAGAGAAGCAACTCCTTTAAAGATAACTGACTCTCCTGTGAAGAAACAATTAAGTGTACATAGATATTCAGTAGTCAGATTAGGGACTCATGAGTCCCTTCCAACTCTATGCTAGAATAGAACTGGTTTAATCTTATGAATATCATGTGTAGGCAACTATTTTACTATGAGCTTGTGAATTCAGAGACCCTGACATGTCCAGAAGTTGTTTTCTCTGATCTTCCCTGGCCTCTGAATTTTAAAATCTCTCTGCTTTTTCTTCCTTGACCAGTTGAGAGTTTCTACTTTAACTAATATCCACTGGGGAGAGAAACTGCTCTTAGAGTTATAAGCGTTACACGAATCTATGGGTAGAATGATGCAAATTTAGTGGGTAGTTTGATTCTATGTCCAGTTTACAGAATTATACCCTGTGATTCCCCATCCATTGGCTCTTGACCACATTTAAATACCAGATATTTGTTCCCTCCCATGGTCTTAAACCCAGTCAGAAGCAGTTAGCAGCCCCTATAACATTTATACCGTTATTGCCACCATAGGTATTATTAATTCGTCAGTTGATGGGCATCTGAACTATTTCCATGCCCTAGCTATTAGGATTAGAGGAGCTATGATGGGTGGGCATATATCTCTATAGAAGTAGCACTTTGTTGTATTTCTAGGGTGGAAGAGTTTGGTCAGCTCTCTCTCTCTCTCTCTCTCTCTCTCTCTCTCTATATATATATATATATATATATATATATATATATATATATAGTTTAGGTAGCTCCATCTCTAGTTTTCTGAGCAACAGTCTCATTGATCACCACAATGGCTGCACCAAGTGTTCTCCCATCACAGTGCATGAAGCTTCCCCACCCCCACATACACTGTCTTTTATTTTCTTAATACTAGCGTTGTCATTGAACTGAGATAAAAAATCAAAGCAGTTTTAATTTGCATTACCCCGATGGCTAAGGATGGTGAGCAGTTTTTAAATATTTCTTAGATGTTTGTATTCCTTCTTCTGAGAAATCTCTATTCATTTTCATAGCCCATGTTTCTTTTTTTCATATTTTAATTTGTTTTATTTTTCACTGTAATTGGGAGTCTTTTATAGAGTAGTTATTTTTCTCCATTTTCTACTTTGTTATTTTTCATTATTTTGTATTAATTATTCTCTCATACAATATTTCCTGATTGCAGCTTCCTCTCCTTCCACTCCTCCTAGTTTCCCCATCACTTCTTACCTCTTCCTCAGATCTACTTCTCCTTAGTTCCCCTTAAGAAAGGAGCAGGCCTCCCAGGGATATCAACTAAACAGGGTATAAAAACATACAATAAGTCTAGCCACAAAGCTTTATATCAAGGCTGGATAAGGCAACCCAGTAGAAGGAAAAGGGTCCCAAGAGCAGGCAAAAGAGTCAGAGACATCCCCCTGTCGTTGTTAGGAGTCCCACAAAAACATCAAGCTGACAACCATAACATCTATGCAGAGGGCCTAGAATAGACCCATGCAGGCTCTCTGCAATTACCATTTCAACCTCAGAAAGGCTCTGGGGACCTTGTTGAGTTGATTCTGTAGGCCATGTTCTCCTGGTGTGCTTGATCACTCTGGTCAGAGCCCATTTTTCAATTTGGTTGTTTGCTTTTTAGTGTTTAGGTTTCTTTTTAATACCTTCCATAATCTAGATGGTAATGCTCTGTCAAATCTATAGATGGGAAAAATATTTTTTTTCCTATTCTGTAAGCTGCCTATTCAGTTGGTACTGAAATTTTTAATCTCATGAAGTTCTTCCACTTGCTAATTTTTAGTTCCATTTCCTGATCAACCAGAGTCCTAATTTGAAAGTCTTTACCTGAGCCTACACCCTGCATGGAAGAAATAGTCCCTCTGTAGTCACAGCACTCAGGGAGGAGATTAAAGATGATCATGATTTTAAGGTCAGTCTTGGCTTCAAAGAGAGATCTAATCTCAGAAGAAGAAAAAGAAAAAAATGAAAAACAAGAAAGTAAAAGAGTTGTATGAGTCTGTGGATAGCTCAGGTAAATCACTTACTGTCAAGCCTGAGGAAAAGAGTTTAGTCTCCTACGGTGGAAGGGCAGGGTTGACTCCAGAAAGTTGTCCTCTGACTGTACATATTTACTGTGGCACATACATAGACTGGATAGATATATAGATATATATATAGAGATAGATAGATAGATAGATAGATAGATAGATAGATAGATAGATAGAGGCCAAAAACTATTTTAAAGAGGTACTCACCACCACTGCTCAGTTCTATAGAATGAGTCTGGTTGCAGTCAAATGGGACACAAGGCAGCTCACAGCAGACACACAGTTCTGCTCCCAGCGGCATGTGCTCCTGACAGTCACAGTGCCATTGCTGTGTGATTCATTCTTACTGACACAATGCCCATCTGGAGTCCAAATGATCTGTGCAGCTGGCTTGCCTGCAATTGCCTCACAAACTGCAGTTCCACTTCCCCCTGGAAACAGGGCTACCTCAGGGGGCACTGTAGAAGGGGAAAAAAGATTCAGTCTTCTCACAAATTACAAAGACATTTGTTTCTATCTAAAAGCCAGGTACCTGGAATACCACAATATGTGACATTGTTGCTTACCTAGCACTAGAAGGTCGTATCCTTTTAGGAAATTCCCATCAAGTGCTGCTATGTCACATGTGTAACGCCCACCATGATCAAGGGCCACTGCATTGATCTGAAGGTCAGGACTCTGGTGAGGTGTGGAAGCCCAGGTGATTCTCCTGTCCCTGCAGCTAGATCTATTGGTCTCCTTTGTTTCCATTTTGTAGGCTATTGTGCAGGAAGGCTGGCCTCTGGGAGTTATTGCCCATGTTACTAATATTGCCTTTCTCAATGGAATAGGACAGCAGCAGAGAAGAACCTTTGTACCCATCTGTACAGACACTGTGGTGGTAACTGGACACACACAGATGGGGGAGATGGAGATGGAGGTGGAGGGGAGAGAAAGGAGAAATGAAGAAATGCTAAATAATGGACTTGGTGTGTCCAACTTGCCTACAGTAGGTTATGTAAAGATGTATTAGGATGTCGTTTGCTCTGGTAATCATACTGTAAAACAGCACGATTAGTAAATTATAATTCAAAAACTATGCATTATCTTTTAAACTAAATTCAAATACTAGCCAATCGTCTTCTATGATGCATGTTTCTGGTGAATTGGGGTGTATTATCAAGTATTTGAAGGTAGCACAGGTGTTTTGTTATCTAGAGACAGATGATTGCCTCTTGACCTTTGAGATCAGACCAGGTAAACTAGACCTGAAAACACAATGAGATTACATTAAATTACAAAAATGGTAACCTATTTCTGGTGGTAGACAATATTGGTGTCATCATACAGTTTGTGCTCCTCGGGAAGCAAAATAAACTACTCAGTCATGTGACAGTCTCCCCTTACATTTTGATAAGTACCAACATAATCATCAAGCCTCCACCTAAGGCTTGAGATCACCACTAACATGAAAGTATAAAGACACTGTCACTAAAAGTAACTCGTGACATTCACATTGAACTGCTTGAAATTTTGTATGTCTATTTTTATTTACAGATTACAAAGTAAGTGAAATCAATTGAATTTAAAAAGTTATATAATTTCCACAACCTGGCCACCTCATGAAAAATAAAAAATAAAAACCGCAGATATAGAAGACACTTAGAAATACTTACTTCTAGTAATAAAACTATGAATGTTTTTAAAAACTAAAAATGTTACTGAAAATATGAAAATACATCAAGCGTAATACTTCAATACTTTTTCCTTACTTCATGCTAGCTAAGTGTATACGAAACAGACAGTTCAGCTAATGGTTTTGCCCATAGATTTTCTTTCTCTATCCTATCAGAATTAAATACATGCGTCTATAGTAAGTTTAAATTAAACCCCAGAATCTACAAGCTTTTCCAACTTAGAACCTCACGCATCCAGTACATTGGCAAGTGCACCATGACTGATATGAGTTTGCTGAAGGGTGTTTATTCAATCAGAGCCATAGAACAGGGACTAGGACACCACAATCTTTGCATCACTCCAAGCTGACAAAGACTCAGAAGCAAACAAGGTTGTGCCTTGTTTGGGAAACAACTAGCAGTCTGATTACTCAAGACTCATCACAGCACAGCACTTGGACCACTAGATGCTTCTACTGAGCTAAGACTGGGATGCTGCAGACAGGGTATCAGCCAAGACCCACTCTGCATCTCCTAAATGATGGTCACTACGTAAGGAAGAATATTACCTTCCTTCAAAGGAAGTGGACAATTCCATGTCTCTTGCTGCTGTACCCAATCTGAACAACTTAAATCTAGAAAATAATCAAAGAAGAGCAAAACTGTCTTGTAGAAGATTATTAAGTTCAGTGGTATATGAATAAAGACACAGGAGTCATGGTTAAAGGTACAAACCTGTCAGATATGAGCAGAGAGCACAGCACCCCATCTTCCAGCTTCCTCTCTCATCCTGGCAGTTTATTTTTATCTTCAAAGACCTTTCTGACTCATTCTTTGCAGTCTATTTACATGATCAAAGAGATACAGTAGTTTACTCCTCCCAATCCTTTGGCCTTTGAGACATGGGTATGTCTATTTTAAGGTGCCACCAATACAAAGGGGCCAGGCTCCACCATCTGAGCTATGTCCACATTTTATAGTGGGGTAACTATATAACAATAGGAGAGACCAGGCAATGCTTAATGTTGCCTCCAGTCTGGTGGGGCATCCAAATGACCTCTTTAGCAGTGACTCTATTTACATTAAGCTAAGAGAGAATAACTCTTATTTACATGAGAAAACATTCTGGTTCAGTCATAGAAATTACATCCTTCCAGGCTTCAAGCAACCACTGCAGTGAAACTTCAGTGAATATATCTGGAGATACGTTCCAATATTCTACAATACTATTTTATATATTCATATAGAGTAAAAGCCTCCTTTCTCAACAAAGAGGGGAAGAAAGGAACTAGAGCCTATAATAATATTAGAAAAGTCCTTCAAATACAAAAATTGTTACTGGAAATTTTAAGTATTGCACAATGTTAAATGTCATGATCACGTATACACCTAGAAATGAAGCTTCAAACCACATGAAGCAAAGTTTAACTAAATTAAAGAGACATGTAGACTTTCACAAGCACAGATGGAGGTTTTGATACCACTTCATCAGAAATGAATAAATCAGATCAAACAAGGTCTCTCCACTGCTACTCTGGCTATCCAGAAACTCACGCTGTAGATGAGCCTGACCTCAAACTCATAGAGATCCAACTTCCTTTGTCTCCTGAGTACTGGGGTTAAAGGCGTGGGCCACCACTGTCCGGCTCACTCGGAGCTTTTATAAATAGTATAGACACAGAATATATTAATAATATTTTGGAAATTGGAGGACATTTTGGTGGGAGTGGTCTGGGACGATCTGCATATTGGTTGTTTACATTTCAAATCATAACAGTGAGAAAAAAGTGGAGTTGCAATATTATGGTTGTGGATAACTACAACTTGAGAACTGTGTTAAAAGGGTCACAGTATTTAATAAGATTGAGAACCACTGGTTTAAAATATGTGTCTGCTTACCTAAAGTCTATAATTCTATAATGGTAGATTCTCAAAAGTCCAGAAATGTTTCCAGTCTCTATAAATTGTAGTTATGAGTTAAAAGTATTGTTTTAATATAACAGGAGTTTCAATTCAGAAATTACCTTTTAAGGCTAAAATCTAACAAGGAAAGCTAAAAAGCTACTAACTTACAAACTGCAATAAATTGATAATTGGAACATACACATTAATGGTCAGTCACCTAATAGATAGTTTAGTTCTTTAATGTGTACAGGCTATACTTGAGGTCATGCTAAGCGCCAGTATACACGAGACTGGGCTTGAGACTGACATCGAGAAAAAAAAAAAAAGTTTTGTTAACATAGAGATACTTAGAAGATGGTCCTCACTCTTCAGAGATCTGCTGAATATGGTTTTTAAATGTTCAATAACAAACAGAGACCCCAGATCCTAACAGTGACCCCAACACCTCCAGAGACGACAGATGGGGCAGAACAACCTCATCTGGATTGTGGTAATGCTAACCACTGGGCCAAACTGCACAATGCCTCACCTGCCATGGATCTGCTAAACCATGGACGAAACAGGACACTAGAGAGTCGATCACCCTGCTTTGCCTGGACAGAGCAGAGGTGACTGGTCCCTCTGAGTCCTTTTCCACAGAAAGGTACCTTCTGGCCTGGCAACTGAAGACTGACATTGTTTTGAGACCTCTGTTCCCAGTAAGACCACGGAAAACATGGGAGCCCAGAATCACCTGTCTAGGTATGGGGAAGTCTTTGTCATTTTAATTGACAAAGGATAATTGAGTTATACTTTCTGTTATGATTTAATATTCCCAGATCTCTGACTTTGATGGCTAACTGTAGTTCTGTTTATCAACAACAGACAACCAGCTCCTCCCTCCAAGGCTACAGCTAATAGAATTACCAGAGCCCCTTTCTGAAAAAGACAAACAGGCTTCTCTTACTAACAGGTTCCATATTAAATGATAAGCAGGTTTCAGATGTAACTTTTTTACTGTCCCTTTTTTTAGAAAAACTTGTCTTACAGTGACTGCTCTCAATAATGACTACTCATGTCGCTAGTAAATAGGTAGATTGAAAAAAAGAAAGTTTAAGGCCTAAGCAAAAAAGTATGAGGGTCTGAAAAAGTGTTTTGACGTTTAAAATATAGACATCTAAAAAAAATGATTTAAGTTTCAAATGTCTGAGAAAATGTTAAGGTGTGAAAGTTTGAAGGTCTGAGGATGTGAAAGCCTAAGCTGTAAAGGTCTGAGAAGGTGATCTTAGATGTAAAAATGTAAGAAAATGGTTTAAAGATTTCAAAGGTTCAGAGTTGTAACATTGATGGAGTTCTGTATATATGTTTTTGTAGAGTTCTGAATAGCTGGTCCTGCTATTAGAAGTCACAAGCTCACGATTTTAAAGTTCCTTTGGTTTTTGTCAAAATGTAGACTTGAGGTGCTTTTCATTGGCTAAAATTTTCTCCACCCAATTTATATATCTGGCTTTCTGAGTAAAAAAAAAAAAAAATGTTCATGCTTTAACCATAGCTTTTAAAAATATTTGAGGATATGAGTCTAGCCCAGCTGTTTAACAGACACCTGTTAGCTGTTTGTTAGTTTTTTTGTTTTGTTTTGTTTTTTCTACAATGTGAATTTCATAGCTGAAAGTTCCAAATGTAAGCTTCATAAACTTTAACTTCTGCCTCTAGTTTTTATCTGTCTCAACAGATTTCCGTTTGGCTAACAGACACCATCCAGGAATCAAACTGCTTCAGCTACTGTGAGTCCTGGACTTGCTGAGAGCTGATCGTCAGTCCAGCTGATGTGACCACCCCTGTCCACTCAGCTGGATCAGTGAACCAGATGTACCCCACTGCCTAACCCCCACAGCTTTTGACTAGTTACCAGTCTTTATGTGGCCTCTGACTATAGCGTCCAGTTTCAGCAGGAAGCAGTCTAAGAGATTACAATGTCCCATTTCCTCAGGCTGGAACTTTTAGTTAAAAGAAGACTCCCTGGACTGGGGAGATGGCATATATAGTGCCTATTGGCATACCAAAAAGTTACCTGTTAAGACCAGAAAGACTCAGATTCATTAAGCTGACAATATGATTGGACATTTTCTTAAAATAAATTACAAAGAGAGGAAACTAAAATAAAATTAATGACTTGTACCCTTTATCATTTTTAGGCTCCCCCTGGATAGTAACTCTAATATCAGCCGATGTAGGGCCTTTAAACTTTCTGTTTCCACCAATTACTGTAGGCTCTGACATCATTAATGCCTTAAATCACATACATAAACCTGGTGATTATTAGATCCCAATTAACCATATCTATGGCATCAAGGATTTGACTCAAAGGGGGAATGAGAGGTCCAGCACCCCAGTGGCAGAGGCCCTCACCTCACTTCTCTGTTTAATGTCAAGTAGTCAATTTCCCAGATTTCCCATGATTCCCCATGACATTTAATGAGCCAATCCAGCATTCAGGTTCTGACCAATCAGAGGGATCCACTGTTTCCTTTAAAAACCTACATGACCAGCTTTCTGGATTGCCATCTTGAGAAATGGCTGACACTTATGCATAGGTTCTTTTTTTTCTTCCTGGAAATGTACCCTTGCTGATTGCATATGTGAGTGGTGGTCTATGTGTGGTGATTTTGGACACAGCAAGACCTACCATGTCAGACCTACCAGCTGCCAAAAGAGTGATGGAGAACAATAACCTCAAAGCCAAAGTCCTCCACAAAGCATGCATCTTCAGTGGTTATCTAGTCAACACAAATCACCATGAACCTCTGCGTGGACTCAGTGAACTGCGTCAACTTTGTTTATGCTCAGTTCAGCAGACTTCAGGGTAATTTCTCTTCTTCATTTTGCCTACAGTTATCTTCTTGTCCATTCTAAGTGCTGTTGGATGATTTAGTCCACACAGGGAAAAGAGCAATGATGTTGGCTGAGTAATAAGGAAACCAAAGCTTAACCCATTCATTCAATCGACATATTAAAATCTCAAGACACTTTTTATGGGAATTCCTTTTTAAAGCAGTGCTTTTAAAAGAATAAGTCATATACTGGAGAAGAGGCAATTCTTCCATGTACAGCTGATGAATCTGTACATCTATGTGAGCTTGGAGAAGCATAGTCAAACCAAGGTGCTGATATTTTGCTATACAAAGTTCCCTCCAACTCTTCCTTGGTATTCCTTCTCAAGAAGCAAACACAGCTCTAATCTCTCTCACCATTTTCTCATTTTGTCAGTTAACGAGCATCGCATAAAGGAAATGCTTTACTGAGTTCATCCCTGCATGCTGGTGTGAATGACTTACCAAATAACATACAATTAATTCATCAGTTTCTCTGTAAAGTTGAATTGCTCTACTTGGTGAATAACATATGCAAAAAGCTTCTATGAGAGTTCTTGATTCGCATATAACTTTTGGACTCTCTGTGCATCCATTTTCTTGGATGTGTGCATACCAATAAAGGTGATGGATCAGAGGATAGTGTGTAGCTTAAAATAAAGATTTCCTGTAAATGGTAAACTTGCCTGTGTTCCTCCTTCTTTTTATCTTAAAAATCTATCCCAATACCTGAGAATATAGCCTTATTTTGAAAAAAATGTTATTTCCATTGTACTTAGTTTAAAATGAAGGCCAATAAAGTTTGAAAAAGTTTGACCCTAATCCAGTGTAACTGGTGTTCGTACAAAAAGTAGAATGGGCTCAACCATGCATACAGAGAAATGGTCATGTGAAGATGAAAGCAAAGACAGAGCTGTGTTCTCTTCTACTAGTTAAGCAACAACAAAGATGGTTAACATACTCTTAAGAAGTAGAAAACAGGCAAGGACCAGAATCTTCATTCCTGTCTTAGAGAATATAGACTCTTGTGTTAACATATCACAGCACAAAGACATTTGGAGACTCAAAGGGCAGAACTTACGTTACTTATAGCTCTAAGGAAGAGAAAGTTACTATGCAGATCATACAGGCCTTGCATGCAATGACAGGGAAACACCAAGCTGGATCTGTGAGGAAAAGCTGATGTGTGCAAAAAGGGTGGGTAGGCCTCCAGAGTTATTTAGTTTGAATATCTCACTAGCTCCTGGGCATGGTTATTTGTAGGATGTATTTCCCCCTTTTTTAAAAAATAGATTCTTTTCTATTTCTATACAGCTTATACTGATAACAGTTTCTCATCCCTCTAATCTACCAAGATCCTCCCCACACCCTTCCCATCCAGATCTACTCCCTTTCTGTCTCTCATTAGAAAAGAATGGGCTTCTAAGAGATAGCAACAAAACATAAGAAAACACTCAGGTGTCCTATAAAAATACTAATCAGGAAAAAAGATTCATGCCATCCCCAATCCCACACCCAATCTTCTCCCACTGCCTATCTCACCCAACAACTCAAGCAGACATTCCTTCTCCAGAGGAGGACACTAAGACCACCCAGAAGATCAGGTAGGACACCTACCCAACACTCCTCTGGACCCAGACCTCTGATAACCACTAACTTATTTACTGCTCGAAACATAGTGATTTCTTATTTTTCGACAGGCATTTACCCTGACATTAGCACTGCTGCTGCTCCTACTGTGGACAGAGATTTGCTAAGTCATCACCAACCCTCATTCTTTGTCTTCAAGTCAAGCAGCCAGCATCGCCTAGGCTTCCTACAAGTTAGTGTGGTCTTATAACTGAGTATCAGTCAGTGGAATCTGAGCAGACATGCTTGCTACTCCAGGCCAGGCCCATAAAATATCCCATATACAGTCAACCCGTCTCCATAATTGCCTGCTGAATAGAAACTATTCTAAGAACAGGGTTAGAGAGTGAAACAGAATCATAGAGCAACACCTCTTTGTCCTCGGCCCTGGCCCCATTACCTACAGTAAAGTATGACACTAGGAAGAATTAAACTTCCACAGTACCATCTAAGGTTGCTATCATGTTATCCTCTAGTATCATGCACTCATTCTCTCCTAAGACATTTACTAAAAGTAAAAGGAATACCCCAAATTACTAGCCTCTTTATATAAAAAAAAATCTGTAGATGAAAAACTTAGGGTTTTTTTTTATTTTATTAAAGGAATATTATGTATCACATGAAGACAAGGTGTCGATTCACAGTTGTTAGAGTTCACCAGTATCTATCCCTTAATCTCAATGATCCTCCCAAACTCTTGCAAGTCAGAATGCAGACAACAAGGAGAATTAGGACACTGGGGCCCTAAAGAGTAAGGAGACTTGCACTGTTGCATCCATGATACTGTATGCTCCTTCTCTGGGCTCAACTTTTAACTTCCACTGAAGTGCAGAGATGCTGCTAAAGAAATGGCTCATGTTCATGTGCTCAGTGACTGATACAAAAGACAAGTGATCTGTTACTTGGCAACAAGCAAGCAAAGAATGAAGGCCAGCCACTGGCTGAATAAAGATGGGGTTTGTCATGGTGCTTCAGTTCAATGTTTATGGTCACTGTAATGAACCTAGGAACAAGAGGTTAATGGAAGCCATTCCTATAGGACCTGATGATGAGAACCCCCAGCATTGCTGTTCACCTTCTGCTAAGTCATATATTTCTTTGGCCCGAGGAGTGGGAAAGGGAGAGGACAGAGAGCTCAGCCCTAGCACATATGCTGGTGGGAACCTAGCTTTTGCCTGTGTGTTCACATTGCATGCAAAAGAGAGGGCAAAACAGGTGCTGCCAACTCTCATAAAAGTTCTAGTAAACATGAATGTGACAGGAACAGAGAAGCTGGACTTCCAACAGAACGTTGATTGCAAATGGCTGTGATCTTGTATTTTCTCATCAGACTAATGGACTTCCAGACTTCTAAATTTTCATTTTCTAGAAATAAAAAAAACAACAAAAATACAATTATGGAGAAATAAACATATACCCCCGAGGAGTCAAGAAACTTGTAAACAAACTCTTATAAAGTTTCAGCAATTTCACTTCTGCCACTCAATCCTCAAAGAGAGCCAGACTAGGTTCCTCCTCAGTCAGGATTGCAGCAAGGTCAAAGCTACTGCCAGAGCTGTGGACACCTAAGCCTGGGCTCAGTTGTTTACAAAAGCCTGTTGCTTAAGAAGAGCAGAGGGGAAAGCTGATGGAGCCATATAAAAAGCTTTCCATATCCACCATTAACTCAAATTTATGTCAGTATTTTCTTTCTAACCATCTTTACCATTTCAGTCCGTGGTTCCTACCTGAAATAATTTCTCTTCAGGAAGAGGGTGAATCCTATGATGAGCAGAATAATTCCAAAAAGGCAAAGTTTCACATAGAGGATGGTCAGCAAGGAACCCAGGGTGATGGTGATTCCTTTAAATATAGGCAAGGACACAAAGTCAGGTCAGTTCAGTAATAGTTCTAAACTGGAAATTAGAGCAAACAGCATTGAAAATCATTTACAATATTCCCATAGTTTTAGAGAAAGTCAAAATCAGAAAGCCTTATCAGCCATAATTCAAATGCTACTCATGTATCATTATTTCATGATCAAGTTGAGGGATCAATTCTACCTTTGAACTTGGTTGATATTAGTAAATATTTTTCAAGTGAATAAAAGTACACTAAGTAATTTTACTACTTCCCAGGTATAAGAAAAAAGGGGCCATGCAATTTTTTTTATTTTTATGAAAGCATAATTGCATCATTTCCCCCCATTTCTTCTTTGCTTCCCCAGCCTCCCCCCATGTCTCCGAAACACCCAATGCCTCCCTCTCAAATTCCTAGACACTTCTTCTTGAATTGTTATTGTTAGATATTTATACATAGCATATAAATGCAATCTGCTGAGCCCGCTCAGTGTTGCTTGCATGTGCGTGATTCAGGGCTGATCATTTGATATTGGATAACCAATCAGGGGATCATCCCTGAGGGAAGACTTTCTCCCATTCTCATCATACCTTCCTTAACTATAGTTCTTTATCTAAGGGTGAAGGCCCATGTAAATTCTCCTTTTTGCTTGCTTATCAACTGGTGCTTTACTTGTTTAGGTCTTCATTGAGCCGCCATATTATTGAAGTATTGTGGGTAAAGCCTCCCTGTCATTTCTAGGACACAGATATCTTTACAGCAGATTTTCTGGCTTCAGGCTCTTATAATGATTCTGCCCCCTCATCTACAATGTTCCCTGAGCATTAGCTGTAGGAATTGTGTTGTAGATCTACCTATAGGAGCTGGACATGCCAGGATCAATATTTTCTCCTTTTTGACTATTTTTGCTTTCTGTAATGGTTTTTATCTATTGCAAAGAGAAGCTTCTTTGATAAGGGTTAAGAGCCACATGTATTGGTGGGTGTAAGAGTGTATAGAATTGAGATAGGCATTATGCTGGTTTAGGAAAGGGATGTAGTTTGTTCTCCTCTAAGATCAATGACCTCAATAACCCTGAGTAGTTGTCTGGGTTACCAGTACGAAGGATGATTTTCCTCCTGTTGAGTGGGCCTTAAATATAATTGGAGAGATATTGGTTGCTGCCAAGATGTGATTGTCACTAGTGCACCTTAGGGATATCTTGCCTTGCTGGCCATTGCTTTGGCTCATAAGTTTCACAGCTAGGTAGGACTATGAGTTGCTCACTCCTTTTACAGCTTGAACACCACCTTTAGTGAGTATAAATATTAGTCTGCAACCATTTATGGTGGTGCACACCTTTAATACCAGCACTTGGGAGGCAGAGGCAGGCACATCTCTGTGGGTTTGAGGACTGACTCAACTACAGACTGACAGGACAGCTAGAGTTACAACAGAGAAACCCCATCTCAAAAAAAAAAAGTAGTCCTCAGGGAAAATGTTTTCAAGTCAAATCAAGTTTAGATCTCCTGAGTCCTCTGTCTGACATGCATACCTTGCACATTTCAGTATTTTGACAGGCATTATTCTTTTTCATTTTTAAAAAATATTTTTGAGAGTTTCATACAGTGTATCTTTGTCATATACACCTCCAACTCCTCTTGCTATCTCCTACCTAATCCACATCCCACTTTGTTGTTCCACCAATTTTGTGTCTATTTTTTGTACCCCACTGGCTCTTGTTTGTGTTGCAGATTGACTCCTGAGTTGGGACCTGCCAGGAGCAACTCCCTTAAAGATAACTAACTCATTCTTGTCAAGAAACCATTAAGTGTCCGAAGCTCTTCAGCAAGATAGGCAGGGACTCTTGAGTCCCTTCCAACTCTATTCTAGAATATTGATTGGCTTGACCTTGTGAATGCCCTGTGTAGGCAACTATTTGGCTGAAAACTTGTGAATTCAGAAACCCTGACATGTCCAGTGTTGAGGGGCGGTGATATCCAGGTTGTGGACAAAACCAGCTTGACAAAGATCCTGGTTTTTCCTCTTTGCTAGGAATTTGAAGCCCACCAACTGCTTTACCCCTTTCTCATCTTTACTGTATGGTGGAAAAAGCCTTTCATCAATAATATTAGGCCAATATCTATTTGGTCTAATAGTTAAAACTCAAATCAATTCCTGGGTTGGCTGGGAGAGGGACTCTACCATCTCAGCTCTAAGTAATTGTAACAGTTTTACTGACCTTCAAGTCTTGGCATGTGTGAGAACTATTCACATTTCTGTAGACATATCATAAAAATTATTCCTGGTTTAACTGACCTTCTCATGGAGACGGAACCATAGTTAAGATCAGAAATGAAGAGTCTAGACATTAGGTCAGCAAGCTTGAAAAAGCAAATAGATAATTCACCCCTGAATGCCTGCCTCCTTTTTAATAGTAAGTATACAGACCTAAAATCAGCTATTCATTAATAGGCTATTGTGTTAACACTACTCACTAAAATTAACCCTGAAAATTAGAGGCCTGCATCTGGGAGGGGTGTGATCAATCCCTCTGGTAATAGCCCATTTTTCAACTTGGTTGTTCGTTTTCCTAATGTTTGTGTTTCTTTTAATGCCTTGCATAATCTATATATTAATCCTCTGTCAGATCTATAGAAAGGAAAGATGTTTCCCTCTCTCTGTAGGATGCTTCTCCAGTCAGTAATTTTTTAATCTCATGAAGTTCCACTTGCTGATTTTATTGCCTGAATAAAAAGAGTCCCACTTGGAAAGTCCTCACCTGAGCTATATCTCAGTTGGAAGATATAGTTCCTCTGTAATCCCAGCACTCAAGCAGCAGATTAAGGAAGACTGTAAATTTAAGGCCAGTCTTGTCTACAAAGAGGAACCTTATTACAGAAGAAGAAAAAGATAAAGAGGAAAACAAATAGAAAAAGAGGTGTGTGGGCCTGTGGACAGCTCAGCAGGGAAAATCACTTGCTCTCTAGCCTGAGGACCAGAGTTCTATTCCATATGGTGGAAGGGCAAAGCTGGCCACAGAAAGTTGACTTCTGACTCTTCATACTTACTGTGGTGCATGTATAGACACGATAGATAGATAGATAGATAGATAGATAGATAGATAGATAGATAGATAGATAGATAGATAGAAAGAAAGATAGATAGATACAAAACCAATTTTGTTAAAGAGGTATTCACCACCACCGCTTGTTAAAGAGGTACTCACCACCACCGCTCAGTTCTATGGAATGATTCTGGTTGCCAGTCAAATGGGACACAAAGCAGTTCACAGCAGACACATTGTTCTGCTCCCAGTGGCATGTGCTCCTGACAGTCACAGTGCCATTGCTGTGAGATTCATTCTTACTGACACAGTGCCCTTCTGGAGTCCAAAAGATCTGTGCAGCTGGCTTGCCTGCAATTGCCTCACAAACTACAGTTCTATTTCCCCCTGGAAACAGGGCTACTTCAGGGGGCACTGTAGAGATAGGAAGGGGGAAAAGATTCAGTCTTGTCACAAATTAAAAAGGCATTGGTTTCTATCTAAAATCTAGTGACCTTACATACCGCAATATGTGGACATTGTCACTTACCTAGTACTTGGAGCTCATTTCGTTCTTGGAAATAACCATCAGGTGTTGCTATCTTACATGTGTAATGCCCATCATGCTCGAGGGCCACTGCATTGATCTGAAGGTCAGGATGCTGGTCAGGTGTGGAGGCCCAGGTGATTCTCTTGTCCATGCAGTTGGTTCTATCTGTCTCCTTTGTTTCCACTCTGTAGGATATTCTGCAGGAAGGCTGGCCTCTGGGGGTTATTACCCATTCTATTAATATTGCACGTCTCAATGGAATAGGACGGCAGCAGAGCAGAGCTTTTGTACTCATCTGTACAGACACTGTAGTGGTAACTGGACACAAAGAGTTTGAGGAGATAGAGAAGGAGGGAGAGGAGAGAGAGGAGAAAAGAAGAAATGCTTAATAAAGGACTTGAAGTGTTCACTTTACCTACAGCAAATTACATAAAGATGTACTAGGCTATCTTTTGTTCTGGTAATCACATTCTAAAACAGTACAATTAATAAATTCGAAATCAAAAACTATGTAATATTTTAAACTATATTCAAATAGTAACAAATTGCATTCTCTAATATACATTTCTGGTGAATGGGGGTATGCTGGGAGCCCCAATACCCTGGTAACGTGGTTGAAGTCTGCTTGCCAAGGTTCCAGACTCCCTGGCCAGGGAATTTCGGCTCACTAGCCATTTTGACCCTTTCACTCCTTTACTATAATGGCGACAAAAAGCCTTTCATCAATAAATAATGTTTAAATAGCCTAGTAATATCTGAGCTGGCTGCTGCTGACTAGGAAGGGGACACACCCATGTTTTACTCAAAAGTAATTGTCATTGTAGAATACCTTGCAGGCTTCTAAGTCCTGGTATGAGTAGAGCTACCTATTCATACTGATAGTACATTGTAAAGGCTATTCCTGGAGTGGGTGTTGGTCCTCCCAGGAAGAGACAAGCCTTTAACAGATAGAAGCAAAAAGCGCCTAGATAGAGAAAAATAAATATGCACCAAAGAGCAAAAACCGTAAAATAAAAACCTTCTTTGGTGCCTACATGGCTCCCTGCTCTGTTTGAGGCTGATGGAGATATTATTCAGCTAACAATAACATTCCACCAATTATGGGTTATTGAGTGCAATGTTTTTTCATAGTAAACAAGATAACCTTGAAGTTTGTTAGTCGCAGGAGGGAGGACACCCTGCTCCTCCCTGGATATGATGGACTTCTAGGAGTGACTATATCTGCATACCAAACCGGTTCCTCTGGAGGCCAGACCAACATTTGCATATCAAAAAAACTGTACTTGGCTTTATAAAGCGTTTTGCCAGAGCAGTGCTCTCTCTTTTTCTGGCATGGTTCTCCCCTGGTAATGTACATTGTCAGTCTCTGCCTCCTTCTCTTCTTGGTGTGGGTTTTTTCACTGGCAAGGTGCAGTGTCAGTCTCTCTCTCTTGTCCCTCTCTTTTCTTAAAGTGTATACTGTTAATTCCCCTATTAAAAATGCTCCTGCGTTTTACTTCTATAGCATGTTCCATGTGTCATCATTGAGCATGACTGTGTGTGCCATTTCCTTGGGTTCCATAAAAGAACGAACTACTCTATTTGTTTGTCATTCCTCATTTTTCCTGCACTCGTACTCCCTCCTGAGTAGAGTTTTCGTGAACCCATTTGTGGAAAAGGCTGGATCCCTCCGCAGGGCTATATTATAAAGTATTTGAAAGTAGAGACAGACAATTGCTTATTGGCTTTTGAGCTAAGATAAAGTTAACTAGACCTAAAAACACAATGAGATTACATTAGTTTACAAAAATAGAATTCTCAGTCCAATTTTTTTAGAGAACAATATTTTTGTCGTCACAGAATTTGTGCTTCTTGCTGGAGGGTGGAGGGGATAGGATACTTCGTAATGTGATGGTCTCTCCTAAGTTTTGATTAGTACCAAAATAATCAGCAAGCCTGATCCTAAGGATTAATCAATTTTCTTCTCTTATAGACATTTCTGGTGAATTAGGGTGTGTTTTTGTATAGACACCAATAAAAGATTTTAAACTTTAAGGACAAATTTTAGAAGTTTTTAACTGTTTTAAAATGACTTTGCTAATGTCTTCCCATTTGAGATCAGCCTTAAAAGTGTGTTTAAAACTGATATTCTTTAATTATACATTAGTCCTTTTATAACATTAATTTTGGACTTATTATTTATGCTCTAATAATTAGTAGACATTACCTATTATGCTGATGTTAAATTGGTATTATTAAAAGCTACAACACCCTAATACTATGCTTTACAAGTATATAATATTACAAATATATAATATTATAGTATTTAATACCATTTATTATTAATTGACTTAGAGTCACACAGGGTGCTAAAATTCTTTAATGTCTTCAGATATATAATTATGCAAAATGCTAACTGATTCAATTAATCCCAAAGTAAGCTTTATTTGGTCTTTTGTTCTGTATTTTATAGTCATTTTAATTAATTTCACCTCTTGTAATTTATAGTCTAGTTATGTAAAATACTAATTACTTCCAAAAGTAAACTTCATTTAGCATTCTATAAATGTTTTCAAATTTAAGTCTAAGACAAGTAGCTAAAAACCAATATATACTTAACATACAGAGATATACTTATTAGCTTATAGATAACAGATTATGGTCCTCAAATCTTTCAGAGATCTGCTCAGATTATAGCCTATCTTTCCTCAGATCCCTGAGGGCTACAGTTTTAGCTAAAACATCTACTGACTCCTCCCTTCTATAACTCCTCTTGCAAGTATTCAGCTGCCTCCTCATTTTCTCTTCACATCTAAAATAAGGATCTCACAAGAAAAGGAGAGCTGGCCTTGTTCCCAGACCCTAAGGAGGCAAAAGTAACTTTTGCCATTCCTTTATTCAAAGGAGTTTGTCTTATAATGTCTACACCTCTCTTTTGGTAAATGACTAAATCAGGGTCTATATAAGTTCTGAGGTTCTAAATGATGTTTCTAAGATTATACAAAAACACATTGTAAAGGTATTAAAACATATAAATGATCGGTCATATTTAAATTTCAAATGTTCAGAGTTTAAACATTGGTAAAACTCCAGATAAGTGCTCTTAATGGTGTTCTAATAAACTGGTATCACTGTTACAAAACTTTTAATCTCATTTGATTATCTCCAAAATATAAACTTAAGAGATGCTTCTCATCAAACTAAAATGTTTCAGTCTGACTTATATACCTAGTCCTCTAGACAGACAAACTGTTCATACTTTTGGTCCAAAGTCATAACATTTAATAACTCAAAGGTATAGATCCACATATGTCCAAATGTTTTTACAAATGCCTAGTAGCTGCTCCTTCCATAACATGTGCTTTGATACATAGCTTTTGCTGTAACTCAAGCTATATGTCTACACTTCAATACAGATTACAAACAGTGGTAACCTGTAAGATATTTATCCCCTTTTGTAAACTTAAGTTTCAAAATACCGTAAACAAAACACACTAAATGCTCAAAAATCAATTTAAAAAATAAAAATGGGCAATTTCTCTCCTATATGTATTCAGTTATTAACAGCCCTAAAGCATGGCCTACTAGATGGAACGTGAAGAAAACCCCTCCTCCCCAAAGGAAAAGGTTTTTTTTTTTTTTTTGTCTTCCCACAGAAAGCTACATTCCAGCTATTCAACAATCCACACTGACCTAGAAGAGGCCCCACTCTCTTTAAAAGAAAGAAGCACCTAAACAAACTTCACCCCAAGGCAGGAACTAGGTCACAAAAACATTCTTCAGCAGGAAGTTCGAGTCCAAAAGGAGATTCCAGCCATGCCTTCCTGGCTGCCTTACCCACTCTAATGCTCGAAATGTTTCTTGCCAAGGGTCCCAGCCCATTACCCTCTCTAGACTGGAAGCTACAAAGAAACAATCCCCTGAGACCCCCTTTCAGAAATGTGCCTCCCTGTCTGCATCTCTGGGTCCCACTTGACTCCCAATTCCCAGTGGTTTCTTAAGGTCACCAATTCATCTCTGTGCCTCTCTTTCTCATCCACTTCTTGCAACTGTGCCTACAAAAAAATCTTCAATGCTCCCTTTCACACAGATGCTATAAGATATATGTCTCTTTAACATCCTTCCTCTCTGCCTTACCAACTCTTCCCCCCCCCCTTAAGTTTTACTCCCCCCTAAGGATTATTCCACAGGTTTATAAGAGCCCAGCAGCAGAGAAAAGATTTAGAAAGAAAAAAATCATCTCCTTTCCTGTCCATTGACTTTTGCTGAATCTACACTTGTCCAGAGACACCTACTTTCACATCTCTCCATGGACAGACAAACTGCCTTACAGGGATTATACTGGACTTGCTAACCACTGGACAAAGGGAAACTTGTGGGAGGGATTCTATTCTTATGTAATGACCCTGGGCTGGTAAAATGGGACATACATGTACCCCCAAAACATGCACTGAGGACTATACTCCCACTATACCCCTAATGCCCTTATGCCTTGATATTCAAACCCTCTAGTGGTTTGGCTCCTTCCTCTCCTTGACTTATCTTGGCAATTGGGACCTTTTCTGCCCTAGCCCCTTGTGTCATACACTGCTTACAGGGGCAGATAAACAACTTTATCTAAATTGCCACACATTGGGCTCTAATACAATACCAAACCATCTATCGAATAGGGATTGACAAGAATGATTATAAATTAAAAAAAAAACCAAAGAGAAGAGATGTGGGACTGTCCTAGAGCTAAGAGTGGGTCAAAGTGTGCCTTGAACCCAGGATTTCTCACCCTGACAGCAATAGGAGTTCAGTTGCTGTGCACTTTCTTAACCATGGCAAAACCCAGCTAAATTCTAAATACTGCCTGCTTCACAGAAGGTCATTAGCAAAGGAATGTGGCTTTTTGGTGCTTAACTGTGCTGTAATTATAAGCCTAGGGCTAAGCCCATTTTCTGATAATGTGTCTTTATCTTTTCCCTGTGAGACCACAGCTTATGTAGAAGGTACCCTTGCAGGACTTTGTCCCTTAGACTTGAGCTCCCCATGCAAATGGGGCTGTTCCAGTATCCCTGTTTTAACCAATGGCTTCAGTCCCTGGGTACTAAAGACTCTCTGTGCCTTTATGCTATATATGTAACCACCCTTGCTTTAATCAATTGAGATGTTCCACTGACAACCTCTCCAGAGAATCCTGTCCATTCATGTGGGCTCACAGGTCTCTGATATAAGACAGGATGGTTATGCAATAAGACTCAGGCTCCACAGCAGCTTATCATCCTGGAGCAAAAATATTGTTATAGTTGGTGGCCAGTAGGCAGCAGAACCACTGCAAAGGACCAGGAAGCTACAATGGGATGCTGATTTTTTTTTTTTTTACTACAACATATTATAAAGTATTTGAAGGTAGCACAGGTATTTTGCTACCTAGAGACAGACCATTGTCTCTTGGCCTTTGACCTAAGATCAAGTAATCTAGACCTGAAAACACAAAAAGATTACATTAAATAAAAACCTAGTATTCTAAGTCTTATTATTTTGGTGGTGGAAAATATTGGTGACATCATACAATTTGCTCCTCAGAAGGCAAAATGGAATACTCAGTCATATGATGATCTCCCCTTAAATTTGATAAGTACCAACATAATCAGCAAGCCCCCTCCTAAGGATTGAGAAAAGCATTGATGTGAAAAGTATAAAGACACTGTCGCTAAAAGTAACTCAAGACATTCACATTGAACTAGCTAGACATTTTTATGTTTATTTTTATTTACAGATTTCAAAGTAAGTGAAATCAACTGAATTTAAAAGATTATATAATTTCCACAGCCTTACCATCTCTGAAAAATAAAAACAATAATCAATAGAAAGAGAAGATACTTAGAAATACTTCCAGGAAAATGCATGAATGCTTTTAAAAACACAAAATACTTAAAATCTTACTGAGAATATGTAAAATTATCAAAGGTAATAATTCAATATATTTTTGTTCCTTCTTCCTAGGTAAATATAAACTCACAGACAATTTTGCTATGAGTTTTACCCATAGAATCTGTTTCGGTATCCTATCAGAATTAAATATACAAGTGGACCATTCTGTTCATCTACAGAAAGTTTAAATTAAACCCCAGAATCTATAAGTTTTTCCAACTTAGAACCTCATACATCCTGTACATTGGCAAGAGGCACCATCACTGATATGAGTTTGCTGAAGGGTGTTTTTAATAGAAACCATAGAACAGGGACTAGGACACCATGATCTTTCCATCACTCCAAGCTGACAAAGACATAGAGGCAAACAAGGTTGTGCCTTGTTGGGGAAACAACTAGCAGACCGATTACTCAGGACCCGTCATAGCACAGCAGTTGGACCACTAGATGCTTCTACTGAGCTAAGACTGGGATGCTGCAGACAGGGTATCACTGCCTTTCTAACCAAGACCCGCTCTACATCTCCTTAGTGATGGTCACTACATAAGGAAAAATGCTACCTTCTGCCGCAGGAAGTGAATAATCCCATGTCCCCTTCTCCTGTCCCAAAGCTGAATAGCTTGAATCTAGAAAATAATCAAAGAATAAAATTACTTTATGTATTCATATAGAGTAAAAACCTTTTTTCTCAACAAAGTCTTACTCACCATGATAGATAAACATTAAAAAAATCATTGTAAAACATAAACTAGATATTATGACATCTGGGGTTGTAAGTGTATTAATATCTTGAAAGCCACATTTACAAGTTACCAGTTAATGGTTTCTCATTTATAAGACAACTCATTTACTAACAGTATTTTACAAGGGAACCCTTCCCTTTCTGCATGTCCTAATCACTTCTCCAGACATGGCCTTAGTCAGTGTGAACATCTTTTTCCATATACCACACTCCAATTATTTTTGATTGATCATATGGTAGGCACCTTACCTAGACAGTGGGGAGATTTTTTTCAGTAAGTTTAAAGATCAGAATTAAAAGTGATTCATCTGGCATCTCCCTTTCTCCTTTATGTTTTTCTACTTTCTAAGAAAACCAAAAAAAAAATAAGACAGAAACTGAAGGAAAAGTTGAAATGAGAATTTATGAGTATTTTGACTTTTAAATTCCATAGTTCCAGATTCCATGGGGAATTATTTCTCTTGTGTTCAGTAGAATACTTGAAAATCAGAATAGTCCAAATCTATGCATTATGGGATTGCCTTTGTTTTTGTTGATCTTTGCAGTTTGCAGCTGCTTTTTCTCTTTTCTAGAACAACAATGAAATCATAGCCTCTGCTACTTCAGTGGACATGCTTCTACCGCAGAACTCCACCTCCCTTCCCCTCCTGTTGAAATTCTATCTCTCAAGAAGCCATTCCTCTTCCATTCTCAGATGTTTAAGTGTGAGAGAAGATGAATTGCAAATTCTATGCTAAAAGTAAAGAAAAGGAAGATGATTGTATTAATTTTAGATACAGACAACTTGAGATCAAGAAAAGATATCAAGGATAAAGATGGGCATTGTATAAAGATGCACCATCAATTCTCCAAGAAGAAATGTGAATGCTTAGCTTGTAGGTACTTAACAACAGAAGCTCTAGATGAAGAAGCAAACCATGTTACAAAATGCCAGAAAAAAATATGGAAAATACACTTCTGTAGTTTAGAGATTTCAACATCCCTCTGAAAAAAATGGAGAAACCAACAATAAGTATACAATTAGGCAAGGCATAAGTGAAAACAGCAACTCCAGTTCATATGATTTATATATTTACAGATGACTTTCTATAGTAGAAGAATACATATATTTTTCAAACTCAATAAGAAGCTTTCAAAAAGCTAAGACTTTAGCCTGAGCCATAAAACATATATAAAAATCTTGAATTTTATTTTAAATGTGTAGGTATGTTACTTGTATGAATTTAAATGTGTGACTTACATGCCTGGTACCTCCAGCAGAGGACACTGGAAACCTTGGAAGTGGAGTTAAAGATAGTTGTAAGCCACCATGTTGGTGCTGGGAATTAAGCCCAGGTTCTCTGAAAGAGCAGTCAGTGTTGCTAACCACTGAACCATCTCTTTTGCCCAGTATACAAACAAATTTTAAAGAATGGAATCATATCATGCCTCTCCTTGACTATAATTGAATTAAACTAAAAATAATTAATAGTAAATGGGCCCCCAAAATGTTTAGAGATGATGTTATGCCATTTTTATTAATAATTTGGTGAAAGATGAAATCTCATAAGAATTTTAAATATTTTGAACTAAGGAAAAAATATAAATTATCAAACCTCCAGAATATCATAAAGCAGTGATTAGAGAGAAAGTTTTAGCCTTGACTGTTTGTATTAGAAAAGAAAAATTATCTAAAATCAACCACTTAAACTACAATGTTAAAAATACTAGAAAAAGTAGTTCCAATCATCCCAAAACCAAACAGAAAAAAAATGAGAGCCAAACATCAGTGAGCACAAGAGAATAGAGAAAATCAATAAAACTGAAAGCTGATTATTAAAGGGATCAGTAAGGCTGATAATTAGCTAGCAATACTAATTAAGAGAGTCAATCAATTAGTCAACTAAGGAAAAAAACAGAAGGCACACATTATGAACATCAAGTAACAGAAGCAATATTATTTGAATACCAGTGAACACTGGAGAATACTAGAAAATACTGTAATTAATGCTATCCCACAAACTCAATAACCTAGATGAAACAGGCAAAATATTTGAATGATGCAATCTGCCTAAATTTATATGAGAAGAAACACATATATGTATAAATGAGCTAAATAAAAACTACAAGTTCTGAGACAAAAAGTGCCAGGGCCTGGTGCACTCACTGATGAATTTTCTATAAGCTTTTTCAGAAGATAGAATCATAAGAAAAATTCACTAATTTACTTCATAAGGATGACATTACCCAATACCATGATAAAGGCATCAGAAAAACAAAAACTATGCAGAGCAATCGCTCTTCTGAATGCAAGTGAAAAACACACATGTTCACCAAGTTATTAGCCAATCAAATTCAAGAGCTTATAAAAAGAGTCATACAACATGACCAGTGGGGTTTATCTTAGATATTCAAGCCTGGTCCAACATTCAAACACCCGTCACATCAACAGGTTAATGGAGAAAGGTCATATGATCATTATCAGTGGATGGCAAAGAAGCATTAGACACAATCTAACACTAACACATGAAGAATCTCAACAACCTATTCAAACACTTTAGAAACCAGTATTGAAAACAGGAAAGATAATTTGAACAAATACTTCACAAGAAGAATGATAGTCAAATGGCCAGTACATGAATGAAAAAGATTAGTAACTATAAAGGAGTGCAAACCAAAAAAAAAAAACAGTAAAATGATCACTACATACATAAAAGCATGAAAAAAAATTTAAATGGCTGGTGATATGTGCATGCATATGGAGTGCTGGTAGTTACAAACATTACAAGTGATACTGTAACATACCATTTAACTACATCAAAAACTTCCGGCAGTCAAATAAACTTCACACAACAGTGGAGGGAGGAGGGAAGGTGAAGAGAGAAGGAGATGGAAAGAAAGGAACTAGAGTCTATATTAAAAAGAGAAAGATTCTTCAAATACAGAAACTGTTACTAGAAATTTTAAAAATTATAGAATGCTAAATGTCATGATTAAATATATACCTAGTAATATTTGCTTCAAACCACATGAAGCAAAGTTTAATTAAATTAAAGAGACATGGAGACTGTACAATCATAGATGGAGAATTTGACACATCTTCCTCATAAATGAATAGATCAATCAGAACTTTTAAAAGTAGTATAGACATAGAATATATTAATAACAGTATCAGTAATAATGACCAAACAGACATTTATAAAAACAGTCCCAATGTACAGAATACGTATTTTTTCAAGTCTCCTAGGTGTTTTTATCTGCATTGACTATGTGCTGGATTACAAAACAAATGTCTACATTTACTAGGGTTGGGAACAGCAAGATGACTCACATGTAAAGGCAGATGCAGCCAAGCCTGATGATCTGAGTTTGAACCCCTGACCTATACAAAACAACTTCTACGATTTGTGCTCTGACCTCCAGACAAATGCTATGTCATAAGTGAATTCAAAACACACACACACACACACACACACACACACACACACACACACACACCAGAATATATTTTTTACAAGTTATAGGAAAGTTAAATTAACTTAAATGTAAAGGCCTCTCATGTCTTCTTAGTGGTTGAAAAAGGATTATTAATGGTGTTCTTGATCTCAGACTTCTTATCTTATTTTATACATTTTGGAGTATAAGGAAATGATCTGGTATTTTGGTATTTGAAGAAAAGTCAATTTGCTTTCGCTTTGATGGGTCTGCTTAGGAGCTGTGGTTCTGGTGAAGCAGAACTAGAGTTCTACTTCAGCTAGCAGGCTCACCACCTGTCCTGGTTATTTCATGACTCTGCTCCTCATCTTGCCCTGTCTACTTCCGCTAGTAACTTCCAACACCTTTACTTCAAATTCTTTAAGAAAGACTGCAATCTATGGCACCAGTCTATAAACTGGCCTGCATTCAGACCACCCTATCCCTTTTTCCTTCATTATTTCGACTGTCTTTTCTACTCAAGTCAGTGCCTCCATCTTTCTCTGCATTCCACTGCTTCTCTCAGAGATTCTCCCCACCTTCTTCATTCTGAGTGTGTGTGTGTGGGTGTATGAGAGAGAGAGAGAGAGAGAGAGAGAGACAGAGAGACAGAGAGAGAGAGACAGAGAGAGAGACAGAGAGAGAGAGGAATGTCAGCTTTAAAAAAAGGACAAGCACTCATCTTGAAATTCATGATAAAGACTTATAGAATAATCTTTTTGGTGAAATATTAGTAGAAAACCTACTTATTAAAAATATTCAGCTTAAAAGTAAATTGTAGAATGTTAAAATGATCCTATTAGCCTGCAACAAAGATGCGTGCCTGTCATTCCAGGAGTCAAGAGGTTGAAACAGGAGGATCATCATGAGTTCCAAGTTAGCCTGAGAGACAGTTCATTTCCTAAAAAAAAATTCTCAGATTGTCAGACTTACCAAGTACCGAAAGGGTGATGGAGATCAGTAACCTCAAAACCAAAGTCCTCCACAAAGCATGCATCTGGAATGCTTCTCCAGTCAAATACAAACCATCATGCACCCCTTTGTGGGCTCAGTGAATCTATCCCTCCAGGTCAACATTGTTTATGCTCAGTTCAGCAGACTTAAAGGTGATTTCTCTTCCTCAAATGTCTATCTTTATCTTCATCTCCATTCTATATCCTGTTGGATAATTAAGACTGCACAGGAGAAATGGCGGTGATGTTTGCTGTGTGGTAAAGAAAGAAACCAAAGCTTAACTCATTCCTTCTCTCACAATATTAAAATCTCAAGACACTTTTTTTTTTATCTCAATTCCTTTTTAAAACAGTGCTTTTGAAATAATAAATCATATACTGGAGAAGGAGCAAATCTTCCATGTACAGCTGATGAATCTGTACATCTATGTGAGCTTAAAGAAGCATTGTCAAACCAAGGTGCTGACATTTTGCTACTCAAAGTTCCTACCAGCTCTTCCTTGGTTTTCCTTCTCAAGAAGCAAACACAGCTCTATCCTCTCTCATCATTTTATCAGTTAATGAGCATCACATAAATGAAATTCTTTACTGAGTTCATCCCTGCATGCTGGTGTGAATGACTTACCAAATAATATACCATTAATTCATCAGTTTCTCTCTCAATTTGAACTGCTCTATTTGGCGACTGGCCTACATAAAACTTCTATGAGAATTTTTGATTTGCACATATCTTTTGGTCTGTCTTTGTGCCCATTTTTGGATGTGTACTTAAAAATAAAGGTGATGGATCATAGGATAATGTTTGACTTTAAATAATAGTTGCTGTTATGGGTTAGCTTGCTTGCCTGCCTCCCTTCTTCTTATCTTAAAATTCTATCCCAATACCTGAGAATATAGACTAATTTTGAAATAATGTAATTTCCGTTGTAATTAGTTCAAAATGAAAACAAATATAGTTGGAAAAAGTTCAGACCTAATCCAATGTTACTAGTATACATTCAAAAAGTAGAATGGGCTCAACTATGCATATAGGGAAATAGTCAGGTGAAGATGAAAGCAAAGACAGAGGTGTGTTCTTACTGCTAGTTAAGCAACAACAAAGATTGCCAGCATACTCTCAGAAGGTAGAAAACAGGCAAGCACCAGATTCTTCATTCCTGTCATATAGAATTTAGACTCTTGTGATAACAAATCACAGCACAAAGACAACTGGAGAGCCAAAAGGCAGAACTTCACGTACTTATTGCTCCAAGAAAGAGAAAGTTGCTATGCAGATCATACAGGCCTTGCACCCAACAAGAGGGAAACATCATGCCGGATCTGTAAGGGAAAGACACTGTGTGCAAATGGGGAGCACAGGCCTCCAGGGTTGTCTAGCTTCAATAATCTCACAATATCCCGGGCATGGTTATCTGTAAGTTATTATTTTCCCCTTTTATTAAAAATAGATTCTTTTCTCATACAACTTATCCTGATAATAATTTCTCTCCCCTCTACTCCTCACAGTTCGCCCCATTTTCCCTCCCATCCAGATCCACTTCCTTTCTGTTTCTCATTAGAAAAGAACAGGATTCTAAGAGATAGCAACAAAACATCACAGGATAAAAAATAATAGGTAAAACAAAACCCATCACATCAAAATTGGACAAGGCAAATGAACAAAAGCAAAAGATCCCAAGAGAAGGCACTGGAATCATAGACCTACTCATTCACACACTTGGATGTCCTATAAAAATACAGAACTGAAGCTCTAATGCATACACAGAGGACCTGCCTGAGGCAGACTCTGGAGCCCTGTTCTTGCTTCTATAGTTTCTGTGAGTTCACCTAAGTTTGCTGAGTTGATTTAGAAGTCCTTGTCCTCCTGGTGTTCTCCATCTCCTCAAGCTTTTATACTTGTTCCATCTTCTCTTCCCCGAGGTTCCCTGAGCTCTGTGTGGAGGAGGGAGTTTTTTGAGTTGTGTGTGCTCCACGGTCTGTCTGTCTGTCTGTCTGTCTCTCTCTCTCTGTCTCTCTGTCTCTCTCTCTCTCTCTCTCTCTCTGTGTGTGTGTGTGTGTGTGTGTGTGTGTGTGTGTGTGTGTGTGTACGTGTGTGCAGTGTCTGGCTATGTGTTTCTCCATTTTTCCTATCTGCTATAGGAAGAAGTTTCTCTAATGATGGATTAATAAGGCACTGATTTATGAGTACAGTAAAATATCATTGGGAGTCATTTCATTCTTCCTTTTGTTTTAGACTAGTAGTGTTTGCTTTTACCTTAGGTCTCTGGGCAATCTAGTCTCTGGGTCTTGGTCATCCAAGTAGTGACAGTATGAGTTTTGTCTCTTGGAGTGGACCATCAGTCAAATCAGACTTTGGCTGGTTACTCCCACAAGCTTTGTGCCACCATTGCCCTAAAATATATTGCAAGAAGGACAGATTGCACATCGATAGTTTTGTGGTTGGATTGGTGCTTACATTTCTCTTTTGGTGCCCTGCATACCCCTGCATGCTCTTTGGTGCCCTGCATATGCCTTCCCATAACAAAGGCACTAGAATGTAGGGGTAAAGGTTCTCTGTAGGCATCAGCTTCACTTCTTCATGGTCAATGAGTTGTGTGTGTGTTATCTTCAACAATGGGGCCTTGCTGTCAGTTTGTAGGGAACAATTATTGTCTTGGCAACAGCCTGGGTTGTTTGGGGTTTTCCGTGGGACCCCTTTGGCCAACAATTCATCTGGATGTTTTAATATATTTTAGGAAGTTTCCACTGCACTAGGATGATGTACCACCCTCAAATGTCCTTCAATTCTAACTGCCTTTTCCCACATTCTGCCCCTCAACTCCATCCCTACTCCACCTCCGCCGCATTCTGTCATTCCCTATCACTCCTGCTGAAGGCCACCCAGAAAATCGGTTCTGTTTCTTTCCAGGGAGATTCGTGTTTCCTCCCTAGTCCCTTCCTCTAGACCTAACCTCTCTAGGTCTAAGGATTGTAGCTTGATTATCATTTACTTAATGGCTAATGTCCACATGCAACTGAATAGAAGATGTAGCATATTTGGGCAAGGGACTTGGGTTAACTCACTCAGGATGCTTTCTTTTCTTTTCTTTTTTTTTTTTTTGAGTTCAATCCATTAGCATGCAAACTTCGTGGTGTCATTTTAACAACTGAGTAATAATCCATCGTGTAAATGTACCACATTTTGTGTGTTCATTCTTCTGCTGAAGGACTACTTGGGTTGTTTACAATTTCCAGCTATTATAAAAACAGCAGCAATGAACATGATTGATCAAGTGTCCTTATTGTAGGATGAAGTGTCCAAACATCCCCAAGAGTGGTAGAGCTGGATCTTGAGGTAGATCCATTCTCAGCATTCTGAGGAATCAGCACGCTGATTTCCATAGTGGATGTACAAGTTTGCACGCCCAACAGCAATGGATGAGTGTTACCCTTATTCCACAACTTCGCCAGCATAAACTGTCACTGGTATTAGTGATCTTAGCCATTCTGACAGGTGTAAGATGGAATATCAGTGAAGTTTTGATTTGCATTTCCCTGAAAGCTAAGAATGTTGAATATTTCCTTCAATGTTTCTTGGCCATTTGAGATTCCTTTATTGAGAATTCTCTGTTTAGAACTGTACTGTCAGTCCTCTATCAGATACAGAGTTAGTGGAAATCTTTCCCCATTCTATGGGCAGCAAATTTGTCCAAATAACCTTATACCTTATAGAAGATTGTTGGTTAATGGCATCCTATTTAGTAATTGTTAATTAATTAACTTCTTTAATTATATCAGTTTATATCAATTATATTAATTTATATTATAAATTAATAAATAATAATTAATCTTAGTGCCTGAGTTCTCCATGTTTTGTTCAAAAAGTTGTCTCCAGTGCCAATGAATTCAAGGCTATTCTCCACTTTTTCTTCCCTCAGGTTCAGTATATCTGGTTTTATGTTAAGGTCTTTGATCCATCTGGACTTGCATTTTGTGCAGGATGATAAGTATGGATCTATTTGCAATCTTCTACATTCAGACATCCAACCAGACCAGCACCATTTGTTGGAGATGCTTTCTTTTTTCCAGTGCGTATTTCTGGCTTCTTTATCAAAAATCAGATGTCTGTAGGTATGTGGATTTATGATGGATTTTCATTCCGTTCCATTAATCAACATGTCTGTTCTTATGCCAATACCATGTTGTTCTTATTATTATAGCTTAGTAGTACAACTTGAAATCAGGAATGATGATACCTCCAGGTATGATTGTTCAGGATTGTTTTAGTTATTCTGGGTTTTTGGCTTTTCCAAATGAAACTGAGAATTGACTTTTCAAGACCTGTAGAAAATTGGATTAGAATCTTGATGGGGGACTGCACTGAATCTGTAGATTGCTTTTGATAGGATGGCCATTTTTATTATGCTACTGAACCATGAGAGTGGGAGACCTGTACATCTTCTGATACTTTCTCCAATTTCTTTCTTTAATGACTTGAAACTTTTGTCACACAAGTCTCTGACTTGCTTGACTAGAATTACCCCAAGATATTTTGCATTTGAGGTTATTGTGAATCTTGTTTCCCTGATTTCTTTCTCAGTCCACTTGTCATTTGTATATAGGAGGGCTACTGACTTTCCTGAATTAGTTTTGTATCCGGATACTTTGCAGAAAGTGTTTATCAGCTATAGTGGGTCCTTTGTGGAATTTTTGGGTCCACTTATCATCTAAAAATAAAGATGCTTTCACTTCCTCCCTTCCTATGTGTACCCCCTTAATCTCCTTCAGCTGCCTTATTGTTCTAGCTAAGAATTCAAGTGCTATATTGAACAGGTATGAAGAGAGTAGACAAGCTTCTCTTGTTCCTGATTTTAGTGGAACTGCTTTGAGTTTTTCTGGGGTGGGTGATCTGATAGGATGCAGGGAGTTATTTCTATTTTCTTACATGTGTAAAGACTTCTTTTGGGTCTGAATATGTCTGTCAGCGGCTCCTTACAGAGGCCACACAGGAAGCTGCTTCAGCTCTGAGATGGTTCTAAAGAGGAATCAATAAAGTCCCTGTGCCAACTCCTTAAAAGGCCACTAGACAAGTCAAAGTGCGCAGATACAATCACTTAGCTATTTATTAGCACACAAAGAATTATGTTTCCTTGTGGTTGTTTTCCAACAAAATTTGCTTTTGTTTTTTGCTTCCCCCGAACCCTCTTCTTCTTCATCCTCCCTTATGATCTCCCACCCTCAGCAGTCTTTTCTCCTCTGTGTCACATGTGACTCCCAACACATTCTTAATGCTTCCTGCTCCTTTCCCATGCTCTCCTATGTACATGTAAACAATAAAAGTTAGGATCTCTACATAAGATAAAACATGGTCTTTGACTGAGTTGCCCCGCTTCATATACCACATCCTGGCTCCAAACTCAAGCAGATTTCGTTTGTCTTTGCAGCCGAATAAAATCCCACTATGTGAACATGCTACATTTTTATTACCTTCATCTGTTGATGGGCATCTAAAGCTAGTCCATTCCTAGTCCATGGTATATGTGGGTCATATGGTAGCTGCACTTACATATTGGTTTCCATAGTAACCACTCCAATGTACACTCTCACCAGCAGTGAATAAAGGTTCCACTTTCCCATATCCAAGTCACTACTGGTAATGTGTTTACAAATTACATTCCAGCTGGGATGAGATGGAGCCTCAAAGTGGTTTTGATTTGCATTTCTCCGGTGGCTAGAAATGAAGGACAGTTCTTCCAAGAAAGGTCTGCTTCCAGTTCAGTGATAACTAGACAGCTAGGAAGAGGATAATAGGCAGGAGAGTTTAAATGCCAAGCCCTCCACCCCTGAAGCTCAAGAGTACTCCTCTGATTGTTTATACCAAGTCTCAGAGTTCCAAAATTGTGAATTGGGGGCAGTTCAATTGTTGCCTGTGGGAAAGGGTAGAGTTTTAGAGCTTCTGACTCCACCATTTTTGACAATGTGAACCAACAGATTTGATCTGAAATGGTTTGGGGCCATTTCTACACCACTGTTCACGACAACTATCTGTATTTTTGAAACCCCTGTAGCCTTGCTATCCTCAGAAGCTAAACACTGCTATTTATATGGGAGATAAACTATCTCCTACATAGAAAAGGGTGTTCACTTTTTGGGGTGACAGCATTTCACCACATATGCCTTAGCCAACCTGTATCACCATCCCCACTACTCAGGGCAGCCCTGTGGCCCTTCTTCACCTGTTTCTAAAAAGTGAACCATTGGACTCTTAGTTACCCATATGGATTTCCTGTTCTGGATGATGTTATCACACATATTTGCACCACAAAATGTCAGAATTTCATGGATCAACATTATGTATGAGTGAAAATAGCATGCATACATGTAAATCAGAAAATCAGTTAGCATCTTGTGATCACCTTGAGGTTGTTGGACCCAGCTTACCCTAAAATACACTGCCCTTCATCCAATCAGGGGCAAGTACACATCCTTATGTACTTCCTGTGCACATATCTCCCACCTATGTGTGATCAAGCACACCCAGTACAGTTGGATCAACCAAGCTTGTTTACAGAAGTAAAACCATGTGGCTTGTTACCTTACATGAACAACAGCATTTCTAGCATTTCAGGAAGTACATGTCTTTGGGCAAGTGGGCTTACAGGTTAGAGACACTTTTGTTTTATCGATCTCTTAGGAACAGTAATTAAAACTTAAAACATAAATTTAGCCCTCACATATGTGCTGCTTTCACAGAGGACCTGAGTTTGATTACTAGCATCTACAACAGGTAGCTTTCAAACATCTGCCACTCCAGTGCTACTGACACCCTATTCTTGCCTCTTCAGGGACCTTCACACACATGGTACCCATACATAACTTGCAGGAAAATACACATAAAATAAAAATAATATAAAACAATTTATTAACTTTGGTGATCTGAGGTCAATGGATATTGTGTAAAGGTGAAAATGTATTCTTACAAATATACATTGACTTAATTTTTTAATATGTTTCACTATCTTGTTTTTGTGTTTTAGAGAATTTCATTAGCCAATCTAATAAAGTTACCTTTTTCCTTTAATATATACATATATATACTCCATATATCTGTTTTATTAAGATATGTGTTTTATGTAGATGTCCCTATTTAACATGGCCCTTTTTAATTTGTTGAATATCTTACATATTATAGTCGGCCGGAAAATCAGTGCTGAATTGAAATTCATTAGAGAGAGGTGGATAGTAAAATGAAGTGGAAAGCACAAAGCATTTCTAATACCTCTGCTCTCCGTACAAGCATGGTGTCCCCACCTTCAGCATTACTGTTAATTGGAAGATGGACACGAGTCGTGAGCTAAGAGAAGCAGATCATGAAAGACAGTTCAAGGCTCACTCCTTGCCTGCACAGACTGACAACCTATAATAAAACTCCGGCCTCAACTTCATAATAAAGTAATGAGTCAGGCAGTGGTGGCACATCTTTAATCCCAGCACTTGAGAGACAGAGGCAGGTGGATCTCTGTGAGTTTGAGGCCAGTCTGGTCTCCAGAGTGCGTTCCAGGACAGCCAGAGAGACAAAGGACAAATCTATTCTTGAAAAAGAAGAGAAGAAGAAAAGAAAGAGAAGGAGGAGTAGAAGAAGAAGAGGAGGAGAAGAAGGAGAAAGAGAGGAAGGAGGAGGATGATGAGAAGGAAGAGAAGAAGAAAAAAGAAGAAGGAGAAGAAGAAAAAGAAGAAAAAAGAAGGAAAAGAAGGAGGAGAAGGAGAAAGAGATGAAGGAAAAGGAGAAGAAGAAGAAAGTATCAACTGTTAAAGTATCTATCTATTAAATGATAGAATGTCTTAACATAAGGTGGCAAATGTCTTAACAGTCATAAGATGCAGGAACAATAGTGCGACCTTGAGCAGTCCTGAGAAGTTAAACATGAGGTAACAAAAAAAAAAAGACAACTGCATTTTGATGTCTGTGTCTCTTGACAGTCAGAATAATCCTCCTTGAGGGTTCAGACATGTTGTTCACATTGCTGTATGAACTAATACTTTAATGGGGTATTTTCCCA
>JAMJFZ010003267.1:0-87843 GCA_026225945.1 Cricetomys ansorgei
CAAAAGTGAATATTAATATACATTAAGAACAAATAGTAATAATAATAATAATAATTGTAATAATCATAAAAAATTCCTTTCACCTGCAGCACTGACGTTTATGCAGTTCTATTCTATTCCAAAACAGAGCAGAGCACTTTCATCATTATTGATATTAGCTGATTTTATTATCATATGGTGGTGATAAATTAGATGCCTATTAACAATTTTACTCTCAGTATCATATAAAAGTATATATGATGTGATGAGTAGAGCTCATGGAGATGACTATCCACCATACACTCTGGTGTATGCCCTTGGGATGAAGGATCTACAGTCATTACTGGTGGAGACATACACAAATATCCAACTTAATTTTTATGACCTCAGTGCCTATGGAATTAGGCATTTGCATAGGTCAATATGATTACCTCTCCTGTACTAGAAGTTACTACATAAATAAAACTACTAGGGTTTTGCATTATTGTTAATGTTGTCAACTCACTGAAATTATAGATATTTCATAGAAAGAATAGATTTAGAATAGGAAATATATTCAGAACCTGATATTTACAGCTGCACTATAAGATATTCCTATTTGATACTATTCTCACAAAAATACTTGTCCATAGGTCATGTTTCAAAATGTAATGTATAACATGTTTTGGCTCCCCTAAAAAAGAGGTAAATAAGAGAGCATTTCACAGGATTGGATAAACAAATGAAAAGTAGAAAGCTGCTTTTTAGACATTATATTCATTGAAGGAAAAATATGATGTAATCTCCCAATAGTAATATCCTGGACAAAGGTTGGAAGAGTAAAAAGATGGAGACTGGAACAACATGAAGAACTGACAGAGAGCAAAACACATGCAATTATCAAGAGCTAATATAGTGGGAGAATATTAAACAGTGAGTCTCTACACACACTTTACTAGATTCCTCACAAGAGATGGCTGTGACGCACAACTATGGACAATTATGTACAAATATTTATAAAATTGGAAAGGTAAATTATAAATACATTTGGCGAATCACTTTTTTCATTCATCCTTAAATTTTTAAATCTTTTATTTTCAGATATTTTTAAAGGATTATGATAAAGTACAATTGTATCTACAACTTATTCTCCCTTAAAATTTCCTCAAACCTGCCCACACAAGCTCTTTTCTAATGTAATGTATCTTTTCCAGTAATTTACTGAATCCTGTTAGTACTGCCCTTACATGCATGAATGTGGGGACATCCATAGAAGCATGGGAACCTTACCACCTGCCATATTCTCCAAAGGGAATTTCTTACTCCTTCTTCTAACAACTACTCACTGTCAGTAACAACTAAGTAAGGAGTTGGGATGGGAGATTGTCTACTTGACCTATGCAAGAGCTTTGGATGACATGATCTTGTGCAGTTCTTGTGCAGGTAACCAGTCATTGTGAGTTCATGAGTTCAATAGCCAAGTCATGTTCAGAAGGCAGCATTTCACAGCATTCCTCACATTCAGTCAGTCTTTCAGTGTTCTCTTTCTTCCTCATCCTCTGCCATCTTCATTGAGCCTTGTGGGTGCTGTGTTTAACATAAATGTCTCTTTTAGAATAAGAATCATTTAATCTCATTCTCAATCTCTTATTCTCAGCACTTTGTCCAGTTATGAATTTCTCCATGGCTATTGCCTGCAGCAAAAAGAAAGTTCTACCACAGATAAAAGAAGGTCTAAGGATAGAAGCACAAAATTTCATAAGGCATTCAGCATGGACATTTAAAAATAACAACTGTAGGTTTAGCCTAGTGTCTGTGACACCCCTATCCATGGGCTTTGGACAAGAATTATAGTAACAGGAATGAAATTCTCTTCTGTAGAAGGTTTCCCATTTATATTGAAGGTGATTTATTACCCCTAAAACTCTTGCAACTATTGTTTCAGAGGGAATATCTTGCCTAGCAGGTTGGTATTGCACATAAAGGATCTAGCACTGGATAAGATTTTATAATTACCTAGTAGTGTCTTTCTCTTTCTTTTTTTTCCCAGAACCTCTCATTTACTGCTGTTGTCAATTCTTTGTTTTAAAGAACTTTATATTTACTTCTGAGTCTGAGTTTTTAACTCTTTTCATTTTGTTTTGTATTATTTTGCTTTTGTTGTTTTATTTGTAGGTTCTTTCACATGAGGTATTAAATTTCACTAGGGGTATTGAAAGATCCTTTATACCGAGATTACTTTGAGGAGCTTTTTCTCATTTTGTCTATTTAATTTGTAATCCAAATATTCCATAAGTATATCCTGATTTCTAGGACCTGTCTACTGCTCAATTGCTTTTTCCGTAGCTGGCTTTGCACACTACTGTAGTGCAGCTCTCTTTATTAGATATCTTCCTGACCACACCTATTTTTATATATAGTTTAGTCAGCAATGAAAGACACTACTTGTCTCAATATATTATGTATATATGCAGTAAAAATGCAACAAGGAACCATAAAAATGTAACTATTAAAAAAATTACCTAGAATTGCTTAGTAAAAATTTCTGTACACTGTATATTATAAGAAACTGTTTCTAATACATTTTCTATCATCAGATTACAAAAATATTTCATTTTTAATTGAGAATTTTATAGATGCATATATATGCTTTGACCAAAGCCACCCTAACTACTTCCACTCAAATTTCTCTCCTCTTCCTCCATCACTTTCCCATCCCTATAGCATTTATTCCCTGTTTCTTAAAAAATAACATTGCCCAATTAGTGCTCCCTTGTATATGCATGAAAATAAGGCCATATATTAGAGCACTGGCACCCTCTGCAATCACCTCTTAATGGCAAAAGGCTGGACATGCACACAGAGCCAGCACTTAGTCTAGTACAGAGATGTCTTATGATAATTATTCCAGAGATAAACAATAGTGTAGCAAAGGAAAGTGCTGAAATAATAGGTCTTTGGCATCATATTTAATTTACATGTACATTATCTGTAAACTCATAGCAGTTATGAAGAATGCCAGTCCTAGCACTGGGAAGTTTAATGAAAAGCCAAATGATAATTAAGTGAAACCTGCTATATATCTTACTTCTTGTATACTTTGTAGTGAAAAAAAATGCTGTATTTTAATTCATGAGTGTAAAAGATTGATTTGTTTTTTTAGACTGACGTAATTTGCACAGTTCATTTTTAAGCATTATGTATCTAAATTAACTGATATTTTCTAATGAATTAAATTTTATTGATGATGTCACATAATGATGGATATTCTTACTATGAGAGAAGGAGTGATTCTCTGGAAATGTCTACCAAATTACTAAGAATCCTTGAAAAAACTATCATTTAGATAGTTTTTTTTTCAGTGTTCTCCTTACTATGTATAGGTTATCAACTGTGACTACATTTGAGAAATCAACAAAGAAAATACAACACAATAACAAATGTACTTTTAGTGTGTTTTAAAGTGTGCTGGGGATAAAGACACTGCTTGCACATTTAAAGTAACAGATAAAACTTAATGCAGACAATAAAGATCATCACACTTAAACCTAAGTTAAATACAGCAAATGATCAAACATTGCAATCATTTTAGTGACCATAGGAAAGTGGAGAATTTTTGATCACCAAATCTCTACATAATTTGAATTTCTCCAAAATGTCATATGGATACCACAGAATACATCACAAAAGCTAAATGATTTTACCAACAAGTTTTCCCAATGCTTCTTTCATGTCCCTATTTCTGAGACTGTAGATAAATGGATTCAGCAAAGGAGGAACCACATTATACATCATGGAAGCAATTGCTGTATTTCTGAGAGAAGTGGTCACTGCAGAGCTGATGTACACCCCAAAACCTGTCCCATAGAACAAGCAAACAACAGAAAGATGTGATGCACAAGTAGAAAAGGCTTTGTGCTTTCCTCCAGAAGTTGGCATTCTTAAAACTGAGGACACAATGTAAATATATGAAAAAACAATTCCACAGACAGGACCACCTCCAAGGATAAAAGCTTCAACAAATATCAATAAGTTATCAAGAAATGTATCAGAACAGGCAAGCCTGAGAACCTGAGCAAGCTCACAGAAAAAGTGGGGAATTTCTAGGTCTGTGCAGAAGGAAAGCCTCAGAATCATCAGACTGTGGAGTAGACCATCCATAATACTAAGTAAAAGGGAGAGTAGGATCATCAGGGCACAGTACAAAGGATTCATGATGACTGTGTACCTCAGAGGTTTGCAAATGGCCACATAGCGATCATAGGCCATCACTGCCAGGAGAAAATTTTCCATGTCACCACACATTGAAGCAAAGCAAACTTGAGAGAGACATTCTGTGTAACTTATGCTGTTGTCTTGTGCTTGTATATTCACCAACATTTTAGGCATTGTAACTGTAGTAAAACAGATGTCATTAATTGACAGAATGGAGAGGAAGAGGTACATGGGAGTGTGCAGTTGGGAGCCAGAGGTAATTGCCATTATGATGAGCAGGTTTCCCAGAACTGTGATGAGATACATACAGAGGAAAATGGTGAAGATGAGGGGCAGAAGTTTGTGATTGTCTGTCAGTCCAAGCAAATGGAATGCTGAAACTGCTGTTTGGTTTTTCAGTTCCATATTTTTGGTGGAAAATTTGGAAAGGTTAAGGTAAGAAGAAAATTATATTCATCAGCACCTGTGACAGAATCACGGGACTGTTAGAATAGTGTTAGAGTTGCTCTGGATAGAATATTATTCTATCTCTACTTCTTCTCTCTTGAGAAGGGATACATTTATCCAAGGAGAAAAATCAGACCTATACCTGTACAGATTATGAAACCAGGAAGCTAAAACCTTGATTAATATTGGGTTGAAAACATTTGATTATTCGACAGAGAAGAGACACAATAAGAGGATCACATTTTAATATTCAGTCTTCTTCATTTATTTTTTCTATTCATTAATTCAAGATGAAATTCTTGTAAGATATTTGCCTTATTATTGGAAGCTTACCTGAATATTGGAAATCGAATATGTCTCCTCAGGATCTGATATATTAAAAGGTCGAAGGGCTTCTGGTCCTGAGAGTGTAGATACTATGTTTTAAACTTATATCACTCACTGAATTGCACAGCCCCATATCTCTTAGGGATAATTAGCAAAGCTCCTCATTAGCCCAGTTATCTACTTCACTGTTATTCTAATCCCCGAGATGCCTACTGTTAAAAGCCAATGTGGTAAGGGAGTAGTGTTCCTATGGCTTTTTCTCTTACTCTGGATGCCAGATTGTGACATGTCTTTCTATTGCATCACCCTTGCTTCAGAGATGTAGCCTACAAAACAAATGTAAAAACTTTTCCTCTGCAGTCCTACAAAAATAATATCCTCTTGAAGTGTGTGGAACTAGACAGTCATGGACTGGCCTCTCTGAAACTGAGATCAGTTCTAAAATGTGTATTTTTCTGTGTTTTTCTCAGATATTTCAGTGCTAAGATAAAGAATTTAAGCATATACTCTGCACTTTTTCACATATCTATCATCAGCTTACATATTGCCTTCATAATCAGATAAATAAGTAGATATATGATGGTTAGGTAGGTATTTACAATATAGTATTACTTTATTTTAAAGGTTAGGTAATTTGACTAGTGTATGTATTCAAGATATTAAGTTGTTATTCAACACAAATTTGTGAATACAGTTTTTAGCTATGTGCTTTCTTAGACTTGATGCTTGATTCCATTTATGTACAAAAGTATTTAATTTTATGAAATCCAGTTTGTGAATTTTGGATGTGAAAAAACATATCAAAGGCAATTTCATGAGAGATTTTCTTTTTTTAGTAGTATGATAACTTTCCATTTTTATGTATTAAAATTTGAATATTTGGTATGCTTTAGTTTATGCATTTAGATGGTGATATATTAATATTTTTGCACAAGCTTGTGAATAAAGCTTCTTTATTTGAGATACATAGTTTGAGAGCTAAAGCCAGTCTAGGTTCATTACCTAGAACATCTGAAAAGATCTGAAAATATTTCAAGGAAGAACTTCACCATACTTGGATATGGATTTCTTATATTCAACGTGTCATTTTACTGATAAAGTTCAAAATACAAAATATTAGAAAGTAATTTCAAACTACCAATATAATCTGTTACTCCCGTAAAGAAATAAATGCTGCTTGACGAATGGAAAAAGTGACATAAAAGGGTATCACTTTCTAAGAACAAATTCTCAGAAACTTTAGAAAAGAAAGCAAGCTCTTGTGATCAATCGTGAAACTCCAATTTTCCTACCACAGCTTCTGACTTCAGATGAAATTACAGTTGTGGATCACAGGACTAGTATCATTTTTTTAATGGTATTTTTAAAAAGCGCATGAAAATTTTCAATTTTAATTCACATAAAATAGTAGTAATTATGGGATAGCATAGAAGCTGAGCTTCTGAAATGTATCCAACCTTCCTTATCACTTCTCTCTCAATTATCCTAGTCACATAACATAACATAACGTAACAAGATCACCATGCCACACACAGGTTATTTGCTAACCAGTCTGTGTTTGGTAGAGCCTTAGTGGTCCTCAGCTGTTCTAAATCTTAAGTAATCCAGTTGTCATTTTCTCAGTATACATGCTCTCTTACTGCAATACCCCTGTTCTTGATACTCCTAAAGCAGCCTGGTGTTGGGGGAAAAGAGTAAAATCTTTAATGCTGTTAGGAAACACATACAAAATTTCTACAGTTCAGTTATTATAAAAACCAATTTCAGTCATGATTTTTTTTTTCAATTTTTTGTGGGAAAGGTAGGAAAGTGCATATAAGATTTCCTGTGGAATAATGTATTATATCCATAAAGCTGGAGGGAAAGTTATCATATCATGATGTTTCACCAAGACTGGAGATCCAGAATGTGTTCATTATCATTAGATAGAAAACTTCTTCCAGCAGAACTCACTTATCTTTTCTTGCTGGAAATGCAAACAATCTGTTATAGTAATTAACCCTAAATTTATGTGAATATGATTGTTGGAATCTGTGTCTCATCCTAATGGAGCCTATTCTCATGAGATTTATTCTCACGACATACAATGCATGTCATTATACCATATAAACACACACCATAAAATATTTAAATATGGAAAACAAATATAAAGTCTCCCACGAAAATAGATCAGAAGGCAATCTTCTAGTGACAGAAACTAATCATATAATAGATCTAAATAATCAGAATTTTAAAAGAAGTATCCTTGTCAATAGTAATTGCCTCCCAAAGAGCATGGAAGTAGTTTGAAAGTGGTAATCATTTCTTCCAGTGTTAGATATATGCACTTGAAAATTATTATAGTTTCTTTCACTTTCTTATTGTAATGGGTAACATATTAAATTGGATGAGAAACCAAGTGTCCTCATGGAAACTGCTAGGTGGATGTATTTCCTATGGGCAGGAGGCAATCCCTTCAGTATTTGGACACTTTTCAATTTCACAATCACAGATAAAGAGAGTTGAAGAAGAAAACTCATGATAATGATGGGCTTTCATGCTGACCTTATATCTAGTTTCTCCCACTCCCTCCTTTCTAATTCTCTCTCTTTCTTCCTCTCTCTCTCTCTCTCTCATATATGTATGTATGTGCATGCATGTTTAAATGACCAACAATACTTGGCATCTATTAATTCTCAGAAATAATTGTTAAGAAAGAGAAATTCTCCAGTACAATGAATTCGAATTCCAGAGAAGAGTTCATGTGCTTTACCCACTTCTGGGAATCCTATATATGCTGGAAACTAAGCAAGTTTCATCAGTGACACAAATACTTATTCATCCTTCGTTATGAAATTGTATAAAACAAAGGAAATGTCTGATTTTCTAATTGAATCCACTGAGTCCTTCTGAGGATTTTCCTGATGCATGCTGTGATGTAGAAGGCATCACAGCAAGAGCAATATGAAGAGGCGGAGGAGAAAGAATATGTTCTTGGTAGCTTTACATCCATTTATAAGACTATCATGGAATGTCATAATCCAAGTCAAAGGAGGAGATGACTAGAGGAGATAGAGAAAGATATTCTGATAGTGACCCATTAACTGAAGTACAATTCATTTCATACTTCTCTTTCCTCGGTTCACTTATTTTGCAAGCCAAATTACTGTCTAAAACTTGGCTAGAAATCATTCTCACATCCTGTCCAGCTAAAGCCAGACATTTCTCTCATTAATATACTGAATGAAGACAAAGTCCTATGCATGGATCAAACAAAAGTTTGCAATACTTTGAGAAGACAGCCTGCACATAAGACTTCTTGTCCTCCAGAGTGTTTATGTTTCCACTGAATACACCGGAACTCATGGAGTAAGGCTTTCTTCTTTCAGGTAATATTGCTAGATTTTCCTTTGATGAAAAGGTTTGTTACAAAGCTGAAAACATAAATAAACATTAAAAAATATCACAAGAGGCAGGAAAAGAGAAGAGACTGACATTCTGACTGCAGTTTTAGACTGAGATGCCTAGCTGCAGCAACTCTCAAAGAAACACTGTTTACTCTCTGTCACTTAAAACAATGTCATGTAATGTATTTTGATCAAACTCACCCCAATTCCACTGTGTACACAGAGCCAAGCATTATCAGGTTGTCATGAGTCTCACACCATCCAACTCTGTTAAATTATTTTATTCAAACAATGATATACTACTAAGCATCTGAGAAATATTCAAACACTCCTAATGTAGCCAGAATGGAAAATCAGTTACTCATTATCCACAAGAGCTACGTAGTAAGACCTTGATTGCATGCTAGTAAAACAAGCTGACTGATCTGAAAGAATTCTTCCTGCTGGATAGATTTTAAAGACACTATGCAAGCAACTGCAGGAGAACTGCCATCTTCAGTTCCCTTTAGATGTAGATAATTTATGCTAGAATAAAAGATATCAGGTGACCATTGAACAATATTAGACCATGATAAAATTTATCCTATTCAGTGATAATTCATTCTGATCACTCTTCTATTATTTTGGATTAATCTCTTTTTCTGATATTTTCAGCTAATGGTAACCTTATCAAGTATCCTCATATTAAATATAGCAGCCATAATGAATTACTCACATCAACTGAACTTACATTTATGGAAATTTATTAGTAGGCATAATTCTTAGCATGTTGCTGATATAAATACTTTCATTGTTTCAAAATTATTATGGATTACATATATCTTCAACTACCACTTAACTGAAATTGCACTGTAATATTAAGGGAGAATGTACCTGAGTTATTTGTAGATGGTGCATTAAAGTATGACACTCTCTTATTGGCCATGGTGGCAAAGAATGTGTAGCCAGGAGGCTGTGCCTCAGACCTGAACATTTTTAGGCATGCAATATGACATGACAGGGTTAGGCATTCAGGCAATTCAATGAGACTATATCACAGGGTGTTTGGAAACTGTTGCCATAATAAGACTATCAGGATTACCTTCATCATAAAGGTCTAATATTCCCAAAAAAATCTTCATGCTGAAAAAACTGACAACTTCAATTCAGGGTCCACATTCTGGATGTCTAGTCTTTGTGAAACATCTAGATGTGATGGCTGCCCACCCAGGTCATGGACATAAGATATTATTCCCCAGGAGAATTTATACATCTTCTTACCTTTTCTTCAAAGAAATGAGAAAATAGATGACTGGCATGAGATTTAACCTGAACTGTAGATCTTGTATATGGTTCTAACAAGATTAAAGCTTTCAACTGCCTCCCACAAACAGCAGTGCCAAGCTGCCTTAAAGGAGTCAGAACCGGGACACTGCAGTGAGAGACTATGTATACTGAGAAATTGACAACTGGATTACTTAACATCAAGAGCAGCTGAGGACCACTATCAAACAAATACAGATTGGTTAGTAAATAACACGTGTGTGGCATGATGATCATTTTGTGTTAGGTGATTAGGATAACTGAAAAAATGAACCAATTATTTGAGAAGTTCCTTACATTTCCCAACTGTATGAAGGCACATTCTCATCCAGAGGTACCATTAAGTCTGTCACCTGTTCACATCCACCTCCTGATCCTCATATTCACACCAAGGCTCATTCACTCACTTTCCTTATGTAAGATATTCTAGTTTTCTTTCACTCTTTATTTTATAGACAAAATTATACTGATAAATGTTATTAAAAAGTCTGACAATGTGATTAAAATAAAAATATAATTGTGTATTTAAGTGTACATGTATGATTAATAAATGTGAATATAATATAAATAATACATTGAGAGTTCATATGAGCATATCTCAGTGAAATTAACATCTTGTTTTCATCCATATTAATAGTATATTATGAATGTGTTTGTCTGCATTTTTGTGAGTGTGTTTGTATTTCATTGGTAAAGAAAAGGATACTGTAACTTGGGGTGGGGAAGTGTGGGAGGACCACACTGAAGCTGAGAGCATTGAATGCTTTAGTTCCCAAGGGTTTATCTCACCTGAATGAGTCTCTACACCATCTCAGATGATACACTCCTGATTCCTACTCTGTGAAATTTTGCCTTTTCCACTTTTCACTGAGAAATTAACCATTCATTTTATGCTAAACTAACAGTGAATTTCTGTCAACAAAATGATAGGATAGACAATAATTATGTCCCTCAGGGCCCACCAATAGTAATCTCTAGACCCATAAACAGATTTAAGTCTCAAAAGACTGTTGGAGGGAAGGTAGAAAGTTTAGTTCATGAGAAGGCTTTCTGTACGACTAATGATTTTATAATTTATTAAAGCAGAAGACTGGGAAACATGTGAGAATGAATTTTAAGAGTGTGGGATACTGGTGACAGGCACCAAAAAACTGTATCAGGCTGAGCTTATTGATATGGGCCCACTGAGTAGAGATTCAGGATATAATATGGAAGCTTACATGGTTAAAAACACCCAGGTGCTTGTTTGAATGGTTGGTTGAGGCATTTTTAAAAAGATAGGCCTCCAAAAGGAGTTTGAGATGCCTAATATCCCTTAGCTTAGTGTTGATGAAGAGATGTTTAAGGCTAAGTAAAATTTAAATGCTTAAGTGGATATACTGCCTAAAACCTAGTCTTTCACAGAGGGAAGGACTTGAAAACATGCCCTTTACTGATGCTATGAGATGCAAGATGATTATGGGTTAATTTGGACCCCAAAATAACAAGGGCCTGGTTTGCAGCACTGAAACACAAAAGGATAGGTGATCATAGTTAGCATAATGGACAGAAGAGACAACAAATGTCCAGAAAGACCTAATCAATAGTATTCAGCCCAGGTAAAGAAAATTTTATGGTGGCATGATTTATATAAACCTTTGATACTAGATAATTAATAATGGTGTTTCCAGGCATGAAATATATAAGAAGACAAGCCACTTTTGTTTGATCTGTATAAATGGTAAAATTTCAAAAAAGAAAAAGAGTATATTGGATGGCTCCAAAAGGGAATCTCAGCCTGTGAACCAATTTCCAGACTTGAGCCAGTTTGAAGTCCCAGAACCCCTGAATCAATGGAAAACAAGATTGCCCTGAAGAAGGACCTTGATAAAGTAACTAAGAGTTTTACTGTTAGTCTTTCTCCAGTCTTTCTCCAAAGGGCCCTGTGGACTTTTACAAGGGTAACTGTACACTGAGGAAAAAGATATGGATTTTGAAATGACACTGAATCTGAGAGACTCCAAGAAACATTGAGGACCTCCAGTTAGAATAGGTGTTCATAGAGGTCAGGTGATTAATGAAGTTTAGGTGGCTGTCCAAATCACAGTAAATCCAGTGGGTCCTTGAACCCATCCTGTGGCTATTTCTCCAGTCCCAGAATAGAATAGATATACTCAGAAGTTGACAGAATTCACACATTGATAGAGTGAACTGTAGAATGAGAACTATTATGGTTGGAAAGGCTGACTGAAAGTCTTTAAAGTTGTCTCAGCCAGGGTAAATAGTGAATCCAAAACAATATAGCATCCTTTGATGAATTTCAGAAATTAGTGCCACCATTAAATGACTTGAAAGATGCAGGGGTGGTGGTACCCATTACATTTCCATTTAATATATGGACAGTGAAGATAACAGAAGGATCTTAGAGAATAACAATTGACTATTGAAAATTCAATTAAGTACTGACTTCAACTTCAACTGCTGCACCAGATATGGTACAGCATATTAACATATTAACATAATCTTGAGCAGATTAACACACCTGCTGGAACATGGTATGCAGCTATTGATTTAACAAATGCCTTTTTTTCTGTACCTGTCCATTAGGAGGACTAGAAACTTTTTATTACATTGACAAGACCAGTATTTATATTAAGTTTTATTTCAATGATATATTAAATCTCAAGCCCTATATCATAACTTAGTTATAAATGATATTGATCATTTGTCTCTTTCACAAAATATCACATGGGTGCATTATATTTATGACATTATACTGATTGGAAAAAATTGAGCAGGAGGTAACAACTACTTTGAACTCATTAGTAACATGTGGATCAGCGGATAAGAAATAAATGCAACCAAAATTCATGGGCCATCTACCTCAATGAAATTCTTAGGAGTCCAGTGATGTGGACATGCAAAGATATTTCTTCTAAGATGAAGGGTAGGCTATTGAACCTGACTCCTCTCACCTATAGAAAAGCACAATGAGTTGGCCTATTTTGATTATGGAAATAGCACATCCGTCACTTGAATGTGTTACTCTTGCTCATGCGTCAAGTGACTCAGAAATATGCTAGCTTTGAGTGGGACCTGGCACATGAGATTGCTATCTAAAGCTATCTAAAGTATATGGGTTGACCTAACACTTGGAGACTATGATCCAGCAGGCCCAAATGTACTTTATATGTCATTGGCATACTGTGTGGTGCCTCTAACAAGTCCTATATAAGTAAACCACAGAAGTAAAAGATAAAACCCTATAAGTAAACCAAAGAAGAAATCATTGGGATTTTGGAGAAAAGCTCTAACATCATTCAGAGACAACTATTCTCTCTTTGAGAAACATTTCTTGGTCTGCTATTGAGCCTTATTGGAAGCTGAATATTTTACAATGGGCCACCAAGATATTATACAGCTGAAAGTTGCTTATTATGAGGTGAGTGTTATCTGACTCACCAAATCACAAAGTTGGATGTAAAAACCAGCATTCAATTATCAAATGGAAGTGCTATATACATGATTGAACTAACCCAAGCAGGTTTTGAAGGCCAAAAGATGTTACATGAAGAATCTGCTCAAATGCCTATGGTTTCTATTCCTATTACAATGGAGTCTGCTGCCCAGTGTACACGTATTGCCTCCTGGGGTGTGTCTTATGATTAGTTGACTGAGAAAGAGAATTATAGTGCCTAAGTTAATGATTATTTTACATGGTATGAAGGGATCATCTAAAAGTTTAGAGCTGTAGCATTACAAACCCTTTCTGGAACAATTCTGAAAGTCACCAGTGAAGGCAAATCTTCATACTAGGCATATCTTTGAGGATTTAGTTGTACATTTATTTTGGAAGAAGAAATGACCAGATTTGTGATTGTTTACTGATTTATGAACTGTAGTATAGAGGAACATTAATCTTTTAGTCTAGCAACATGGCTCCTCTAGCAAAGGATTACATTGGAAGGCTTGTGTGATAGGCATTTGATCTCTGATCTGGCATCATTGCTGCTCTAGGTTAGAAAGAATGTTAGTACATGCCTTTAATCCCAACATAGCACATGCCTTTAAGCTAACTCAGAAGGCAATGGTAGCATACTCCTTTAATCTCAATGTAGCACACACCTTTAATCTCAAATCAGAAGGGCGAGTTAAGGAAATAGAAACAGAGTGTGGAAGCAGAAAGAGGGAGCAGAGCTCAGAAAGAAGTAGAAGCAGACAAGAAGCAGTGAGAGCTCAGAGTGTAGAAGACTGTGGGAGCAGAGCCTAGCAAAATAGACTTCAAACCAAAACAAATCAAAAGAGATGGGGAAGGACACTACATACTCATCATAGGAAAAAATCCACTTAGATGACATTTCAATTCTTACTATCTATGCCCCAAACACAAGGGAATCCAAGTATTAAAAATGAATGCTATTACAGTGTAAACCACATATTGCCCCTCAGAAAGTCATAGATGCTTCAATAACCCAACCTAACCAATGGACAGGTCATCCAGACAAAAACTAAACAGAGAAATGCTGGAACTAACAAACATTATAAACCAAATGGAACAAACAGATTTTTACAAAATATTTTACTCAAACACAGAAAGATGTGTCTTGTACTTCTTGGAACTTGTTGAAAATGGACCACATACTTGGGAAAAAAAAGCAAGTCTCAAAAGTTACAAATAATTTAAATAACTTACTGCATCCTCCCAGACTTCAACAGTTTAATGTTCTATATCATCAACAAAAGAAAAGTTACAAACTCATGCAAACTGAACAACTCTCTGCTAAAGGAAAATGTATCAGGTATGAAATCAAGAGAGAAATTAAAGACTTTTTTCAATAGAAGGAAAAGGAATAAACGTTATACCCAAACTTACGGGACACAATGACACTGGTGCAAAGAGGAAAGGTGACAGCACAAATTGTCTACATAAAACAAAACAAAAAACAAAACAAAACAAAACCTGGAGAAATCTCATAACAGAAGCATAACAGCTGAAATATTTAGAACATAACGAATTAAGCACATCCACGAGAAATAGACAATGAGAAATAATAAAACTCAAGGCTGAAATTAATAAAATAGAAACAAAGACTGTAATACAAAGAATCAATGAAATAAAGAGTTGGTTCTTAAGCAAATCAACAAGATAGACAAAGCCATATCCAAACTACAAAATCAGAAATGAAAAACAGCACTGAACAACAGACAATGAAGAAATCCAAAGACTCTAAAGTGTTGTTATTGATATATATGTAGATGTAGTTATAGATTCACCTGATGTAGACATTGACTCATGGCAGAGGATGGTTTATTCCTTTACTACTTAAATAACATTTTCTTCCCAGAGTCTTGGAGCCCTAGAGATTTTTGCTCTTTTTAAAATCTAGTCTTAATTCTTGAACTGGAAGTGTTCACCCTTTATACATTCTAGAACATTTAAACTGCCAGGCCAAACCTAGAAGGCTTCAGCTTTGCCCTCTGAGACCTATTACTAAGACACTTTGACTAGCTTCTTCTGACTCTGACTCTTCTCATTCAACTGACTCTTCAGCCTGCATCTCCACTGACTGTTCTGTCTGCTTCTCAAATGACTCTTCTTATTCAGTGCTTCAACTGACACACTCTGTCTGCTTCTATTAACTGACTCCAACCTCAGCCTCTGTCACTCCTCTCTAACTCACTCATCAGCTAACTGTAAAAGCCCTCAGCTGACTCTAAGTCCTATGTATCTCTCTTTAACTTAGCTGAGAGCCCATATTTCCTCATGAGAGTTTTGGGCATATCCTTACTCTGTTAACTCTCCCTGTGCTTAGTCACTTTGCCGTGCATCCTGACTCACCATGGATGTCACTTCCTATGTGACTCCTGAGTCTGCTTCCTGTGCCTGATTCCACTGTTTTTTCTAGCTATTAAAGGTATAGACCACCATTGCTTTCTGAAGACTGAGAATAAAGATGTGTCTACATTCCATCCAAACCACATAGGCCCCTGGAACGTAGACCCTAACTTTCACATGGCATTATTCCTTTGTGTATTCCTGCTTTCTGCATAAGATATAAATTGTACTTTGAAAATAACTTTTACCCAGTTCCATTATTACAATAAAAAAGATTATCAATCCCTTATGTTTATCAGTCTTAATGTGCTTTTAATGATCAACTTCAGCCATTGATGTGATGGTGTTCCATAATTGCAGCAGCTATCAGTACTGATCATCTGTCGCGTTCTCTTCAGCAAATGTCCATTTCATTCAGCATCAAGATTTTCCAGTCCGATGAACTATAGTTTCTCCTCGATGTAATGTTTTTGTTTTATACTAACACATTTTATTTTGTCATGTTTAGTTATCTCCTAGAAGTCTGCTTGTTTCTAAAGTGAGACAGAAATGGAGTGGATCCAGAGGGGAGGAAGGTGGGGAAGAACTGGGAGGAGTGAATGGAGGAGAAACTGTAACAGGCTGTGTTGTATGAAAAAGGAATTTATTTACCTATTTATTATTATTATTTTTTTTTTTTTTGGTTTTGAAAACTTTTGTAATCCTGGCTGTCCTGGAACTCACTCTACAGACCAGGCTTTCATCAAACTCACATAATCTGCCTGCCTCTGCCTCCCAGAGATGGGATTAAAGGTGTGTGCCACCACTATCTAGCTAGGACCTTATTTGTTAATTAATACAAAATAAATAAAATTACTGAAATTATAAAAAAAATAGTATAAGCAAATAAAGAATGTGGTGAACAGCAAAATAGCCTTCCATGAGGAAGAGCACACCAGCTGCTTAGCCAGTACCAAATGGTCTGCCCTGGAGGCAAACATATGTGAGTAATATCATGTAGACTTATTAGTTTTTAACACAGTATAGTTTGCCCTTTTTTCTTTCCTGGTTTATTCTTGATGAGCCTTTATTCTCAAGCTATTACTCCACTCCCAGAGCATTTACAGTTATTTACAGTTATATTACAATTAAGACAGGAATTTAATTTTGCTTCAGATATCAATGAGAAATAATATGAAATAAATGAAAGATTGAAGTGTTTTCAGAGTTTCAGTGTTTCTTTAATATTTTCTGTTATCAGTATAAGTTAAAGGATATGTAGACACAGAGCATGCTTACTTACACAGAATAAGATCAGAAACAGGAGCATGGGATGGAATTTGCTTTCTGAAAATATCTCCAAATATCTGAAAACCACTATGTGATAACCACTATTCTAAAACATTCATGGTTATGTGACAAGATTAATTAATTTTGCAGAAGACTCAGGAAATCTCTGTGGAGGTACCCAGCTCGTTCTTGCTCAACAAGGAGACAGAGGGAAATCCCAAGAGCAGGAGGCAATTTAATAAGTTCTAACTAGGCCAAATTTTATTTAATTTAGTGTCTTTAACAAGAACTAAGATAAATTTTACCTAAACAAATATAGCAATTTATTTCTAAAGATTTTGGAGTACCCTTTGATATATTTTTTAACAAAGGAAAATGTTAACATACATCACATAAGAACTGTAGTAATCATGATGAATCCTTGTCACCATCAGTACCGATTCTTATAAAAGGCACAACCTTATAAAGACACAACGTTTAGCACATTATTCATGTATTATTTCATAATGTTTATTAATTAGACATGTCTACTACTACATAGTACATCTTACTCATATGGTAATGTAAGTGTAAGTATAAATGCAAGTTGATGAATTATATATGCATGTAGATATCTGGGCTCTATGCTAGATAAAGATCAATTTTCAGGGAAGGTGCTGGACTCTATATGGTCATCTATTAACTCATATCATAGGACCTCAGTGCTTGCAGCATCATAACAAGTCAATGGGATTATATCCTCTGCATAGAAGTTATTGCCATAATAGAGGCAAAAGCATTGTATATCACTGTAAAAGATCTTTACCAAGTAAAGGTATATATAGACAGTATTTTTTTCTGCCAAGTATGAAAACATATTAAACTGCTAAACTTATGAAAGCAGTTCTCTTAACCAGAAAGTCTACAAGTCTTTCTTTTTTTCTTCTTCAGAAAAAAAGTACAAAACATGACTCAGACTCACCATAACAAGGAACTACATAGCAAAATTCAATATTTTTGGAATATATTTTATACAGCTTTGTTCATTAACCTGAAAAATTCCAGAAATACTAAATAACCCAGAAAAAACACAGATGGAAAGTTGTCCTGTACGAAGCATAACCAACACTGATCCATGAAATTATCACAAATTTGACTGCTACTAGCCTAGGAAAGGCACACAATTGAAAGGACATTCATCTTAGAATTCTTTATATAAATCATTGGTTTTCCATACCCATACTAAAGAATTATTTTTGTAAGTGTATAACAACAGTTGTGGGAATACTTGAAGTGACTTGCGTTAAGATTACTATGCCTTTTAATTGTATTGTTGCTGTAATTCTTAGAAGGAAACCTATTGCAATTGGCTTCAATATTTTAAATATATCCATATGTATACTATCACAGAGAGTTCAAAATAAATTAATAATTGAAGAAAACTGACAGAATCTGCCATACAATGAAATGAATAATTGGATGATATGGATGCACCCTATTACATTTGCATTTTAAAAATTTGATAAAGAAAAATTATTAAATATCTCTATGTTTGATAAAGCAATTATTTCTGTTTAAAAATGAGTAATTGGTAGAACAAACATTAACAATTATTAGAATTAAATATTGACTGTAATAATAATGCAATGTCCATCTCTGCTAATAAAATAACACCTGCTTTTCTTAGTTTATGGTGCTATTTTGTTTGTTTTGTAATGAAATTTAGACTAATAGTTCTACCATAATCCACGAAAAGGCCCTCTACTAAATCCTCTGTCTTTCAAATATCTATTCTTCACAATGTATCAAATAACACGATTTTCTCCTCTTTCTGATCAGTAAATGAGTCACACATTTAGGGCCAGCATTCAGCTCAAGTCAGAGATTTCCTCTTGTGATTATGGAAAAATTAATATAGCCATACTAAAGAAAAATTGAGCACAGATTTTTTTGTCATTATCTCCCCTTTTCCGCCTATATTTTCTGAAAAAAATATACTAACTAGAAGGAAACTCAGTACTGTTGTGAGAAAACTTTGTGAAGCGTAGAATGATAGTAATTGTTTCTAAAATGGTTGTACTTTTATTATTAGATACTTGTAATAAAAAGTAAGATATTTTGATAGTAGACTACTTGAATAACTACATTGATTATGTATAGATTAAGGTACTAGAAGGAAAGGGAGGAACTCCCTAGCAATGAAAAATAGAATAGATAGTTATAGATGGAAAAGGTGGGGGGACTGGAAAGAAAGGATCAAATAGAAGGGAGAGGGAAGAGAGATAAGTTAGGAAATACAAAGAGGAAGAACTACAGCTAAGGTCTATTTGAGATGAAGTATGGAAACCTAATACAATAGAAGTTTCTTAAAATACAAACATATATGAAAGAAATCTGTATGTAATCAACAAAAATTGGGTAAGACAGAGTCCCATGTGGACATCTCTTGTCACCAAATAAAACCTCTAGTGCTAAGAATCGGCTACAACTAGTTGAACATTTGTCCCCCCAGGCCCTATTGTAACCTGCAAACAAACGAGGCTGCTGCCAACATTTCTTTCTACAAAGTGAAGGAAAGTTTTTATTGCTAAAGACCGTTATAACTCATCAATCAGAGAGAAGTCAAGTGGTGCCTGTCTAGAATTTTCATTCCGACATATTAGAATTCGTGATACTAGAATGTTTTCTGTATGCTATCAAAGGATAAAAGATAAATACCACCCCATGTACAGACCTTTCAGTCTACAATTGTGACCTGTCTGTGAAGATGGAAATATTAATAACTTGCACAAGTTCAATAAAGAATAGAGACAATTCTCTGAGATGAAAGCCAGTACAACCTAGGCACTCAGTCTACTCAATTCAACACTGTACTCCAAACTCCAAACTAGCCTTCTTTCTGCTTTCAAGAAAGTTGAAGCCAGCTTATCCATACCCAGAAGCTGGTTCTAAAGCTAAGGAAGGTGAGCTTCTGGCAGCATCTCTAGCTGTTTAAGGTTCATATTATTGCACAGAAGTTCATGTAGCTTTACAATATTTGAGAAAAAGTTTAAATATTCCACTATATGCCTATAAGTTAATGATGATGCAACAGTGACACAAAAGCTTTGGAAGTAATCAACTTAGGGCTCACTCCATGAAATGGAGCCCAGGCCTTATATTGCTCTGTTGAGCAAGAACTTAAGACTAGATAGTGCAGCAGTTCCTAACTTGTGGGTCATAACTCCATTAAGGGTCAAACTGCTCTTTCATAGGGGTTGCCTAAGACCATCTGCATGTCAAATGTTTACATTGTAATTCACAACCATGGAAAAATTACATTTATGTATTAGAAACAAAAATAATTTTATGGTTAGAGTCACCACAATGAGAGGCACTGTGCTAAATATTTGCAGCATTAGGAAGGTTGAGAACCACTGAGATAGGGAGCAGACCTAAGGGAAAACTAAATAATACAGTTATGCCAAAGGTATTGAGCAATAAAATGACTACTGATGGCATTCTGCTATACTTGTAGATCCATCATAAGAGAAGTTTTTTTTTTTCCCTGCAGTATAAGGGAATAAAGACAGATACCTACATCTGGACAATGTGTAGAGAATGAGAGACTTTGGAATTCACAATCCTAACTGGAAGTTGCTGTCAAAGCTCTCCCCTAAAGAGCAGCTCATGGTACTCTACAGAAATGGAGGAATGATTGTTAAACCCAGTGGAGATGAAAGACACCAAGGGAAAAAAGCCTAATACACACAACAGGACTGAAGCAAATATTAATTCATAAATACTGTAACAACATGCACAAGACTTGCACAGGTCTCAGGAAGATAGATTCTCAGTGATGAGAAGAAAAGTGGGCACATTTACCCCCCATTCCTAATTCAGAAACAATTTTCAGTTGACAACCATTTGCAAAGATAAAATTAGTTCTGTCCAGTGAAGTATCACTGGGTGTACAAACCACACTTAAAGTTAGGACTCATGTCCAGCACTAGAAGGCAAATATGAAAAAAGTCAAAGATATTTTAGGAGGACATTTTATTTCATAATAATTTGTCTGGGCATTTTATTACTTGTTTTAAATCTTGCAGTATCCTGTTTATATAGAATGGTTTCCAATTTTGTGTTGCTATGGGATTTCTATGGTTGAAAATGCGTCTATGTTATTCTTCTGCTTTTTCTTTGGCTCATGATTTTCTATTTGTTTGCTCATCTTGACCTATTCTACTTTGTTTTTACTTTTCTTATTACACACACATACACACACACATACACACACACACACACACACACACACACACTACATATATATGTAATATATATTACACATATATATGTATATGTAGGTATTTTTGAGACAGGGTTTCTGTTGTAACTCTCTAGCTTTCCTGGACTTTACTCTGTAGAACATGCTGGCCTCAAACTCACAGAGATTCACCTGTCTCTGCCTCCTGAGTGCTGGGATTAAAGGCCTGTGCTACCACCTTCCAGACCCATATATTATATCATCATCATCACTGTTACTGTTACTTAGATGCCACTTAGATTTCTAATTAGAGAGAGAAGGAAACAGTTTGATTTGGGTGGGTTGGGATGTGGGGACTATCTAGGAGGATGTGAGGGCAGGAAACTGTAATCAAAATGTATTATATGAAAAGAATCTACTTCCAATAAAAGAAAAGTAAGACATTAATTACTTAATACACATGTTATTGATTTCCATATGTGGACTGAAAACACTTTTACTCCCATTTCAAGTTTCATGCATCAAAAATCACTAATATTTTCCAGTAAAGGAAATGTTGATGATAACATTTCATGCAATTGACGTTCTTACTGTTATCAAAGGATTGCCCATCTAGCTTCCCAGAATCAAAGTAAATCTAGTTCAAGCCTCAGGACACTAGCCATCCATCCATATAATTTGTTGTTTAAGCAGTAAGTATTCTTGTCCTGCATATCTTATCAACTTCGCTTGTTTTAGACATCCAACAAGAAAGTATGACACAATGACATCTTCAGGGTGACAGTCTGTGAATAAGTAATAATAAAATTGTGTTCTGTTATCTTGAGTAGTAAGTGAAACACAAAAGACTTAGAAAGAGCTAAACAGAAAGCTATGATCATATGCAACTACTGATCATAAAATCTAATCATCCCAGGAAAAAGAATATAGTAGCAGATCAATGAATAATTGTGGCTTACTATAATTTCTTTGAAAAGCAAAGTATATTTTAAGCACAAAACAAAATATTCTCCCCATAAGTTTTGTCAAGGCTTCTTCCTTATCCTGGTTTCTCAGACTATATATAACTGATGGAGAGGAATATTTAGGAAAATAATAATGAAATTAGGAATTTTAAACCAGGTTAAGTGTGGTGTGTAGAGGAATATTTAATCTTTTAATTCATCAGCATGGCTTCTGTAGGGTAGAATGTTAGTAAAATCTTTAATCCCACCATTTAGAAGGCAGTGGTGGCCTATACCTTTAATAACAAAGAAAAACTGAGTGTAGAACCAGAACTTAGTAAGGAGTCAGTGTTATGTAAGAAGTGACAGATGAAATGAGTCAGAGAGAATGACAGGTACTCGGACTAATCAGAGGAAGACTTAGCAGAGTAAGTCAGAGTGAGGATACACCCTGTAGTGATATATGAGGCAGGCTCTCAGCTCAGAGCAGGGACAGTCAGCAGCAGGTTATGGTAAGAGAATAACAAATTCAGTTATAGAGGCAGCCAGGGTTTGCCAGAGTTAGAAGAGCTGATTGAGAAACAGTAAGCCATGTCAGGTCAGTTTTCTTGTGAATCGGTTTGAGCCAGAACAAGAATGAGTTGAAGCAGAAGAATCAGAATTTAGAAAGAGCTACTCAGAGTGGTTCAGCCAATAGCAAGTCTCAGAGATTTATTAGAATGTACAGAAGTTTCAATGTTCTAGATTGTAAGAAGCCTGAAGCCTTTCAGTTCTAGTCTTAAGATCAGATTATAGGGAGGCAGAAATGCTCAAGGTCTCAAGGATAAAACTGGTGATTTAATTTGACAAAGAATAAACTACCTTTTGCCCCACATCTATGGCCACATGCAGAGTACTCTCACTGCTGTTCCTATGTATGTATGATTAGGTTGCATTGCTCTCCAGCTGAATAGGGCTGTTTATTGCCTTTCTCTCTTGGCAGCTTGCATAGCAACTTCAGATACATTGAGGGTGAGTTCTCAGAGAATAGGCTTCATGTCAGATTCAGTTCAATTACTCTGATTTCTGTATCAAAAAGTGTATAATAGTGCCTTCCTTTCATGTTCTGAGAAACAATTAAGAGAAACAGCAAGAAGTTACAAATTCACAAATGAATTGATGATAAAACAAGTATAGAAATCATACAGCATTTGTCTTTCTGGATCTGAATTACCTCACTCAGTAGAGGATTTTCAAGTTCCACCAACTTAGCTGCAAATTTCATGATTCTATTTTCTTTACACACCTGGAAAAAAATTATTTTGACTAGCATATTTCCATTATCCTTTCATCACTCGAAGGACAAGCAGTTGTTTTCATGTCCTATCCATCACTGTTTGGAGAATGAATGATTCAAGGATTTCTCAGAGTCCCTGGTGAAGGGAACTCATTCTGTGTTCTTGCCTAGGCAAGATCCAGTTTAGCACTGGGGTCCTGCCCTGGGTGGAGGTATACTTTCAGGTAATGGAAAATTGACAGCCGTCCCCATGTTCTGTGGTTATCAGTCTCAAGTCACTAAGTGCTCAGTCTGTGGTACACAGTAGATTTTCTGTGTTTCTTTTTCGCCATGTTCCTTGATTAGCTTCCTGCTTTCTTTTTCCCACTGTATGATATTGTTCTGTTGACACTGTCCCACTAACCCCTGCCCCACAAACAGTATGTAAGATGCTGTGATTCTTAATAAATTTGCTTGCATGAGTCATCAGCTTCTGCAAGAGATCCTGATTCCAAACTTCTGTCTTCTTTATTTTTTTATATCCTGTCGTTCTTCTCAGGAATGTGTCACTGAACAATGACCTGCTGGTCCAGGTCCATTGGCACATGAATAAGGATCTCTGAGAAAGAGAGGAAGAGTAAGTATGAATATAACATATGGATAAATAAAAGATGTCAGGTTAGAGTAATTGACCAAGATAAGAGGCACAATAATCATAAATAAAATAATATTGGATTCAAAAAAGAGTTTGTTTCATTTGCTTTCAGTCTTCTTGTTATTGGAATGTAGCACTAAAGCACATAGAAAAACTTCTTAACTTTAAGGCAAAAGATATGCCCTTTGTTCCATGTTTTTTAATTTTATAGACATAGGAATGTTTTAAAATGATAGGTGAATGTTTTAAAACAAAGACTCACCTATGAGGGTGATGTGAGTTTCTTACTGATAGCTTTACACTGTGAGATTTTATTAGAGAATTCTTAGATTCACAGCATGAGTACAATTCAAGTGTAACTCAACACCCCATATATCTGGACATTCTATTTTGAAACAGACTGTGAATCAAAAGATAGGAACAGAAACATCAAGAAATAGAGATAAAAGACCCTGAGGACAATGAAGCTGATGAAGCCTCAGTTCTCATGTTATTTTTCCTTCATGACACGCCTGAGGACAAGGAAGAAACTTCCTTCTTTAATGGTATTGTTATGAAATCACTTAATAAAGCCTTTATTGATTTAATTAAGTCAAATGTCCCCCCAATCTTCTATCATATATAGGATTATTAGATCATCTGTTAAAACTTTGAATCTTCAATTACAGACTCTGAGGAGAATGATCCTCAAAATAAAATATTTTGGACTGTACGGCTTGCTTGTTGTTGTAGGCATAAAGACACAGCAGAGCCTGCCATCGCATCACTGCAGTGGTAGGGACTCTAATATCCTTTGAGTCCTTGTTGAGTGGTACTTGTTATGACTTCAGGGGACTTTAGAAAATGGAGTAAGAGGAGTGAAGTAGGAGTATGGCAGTAGGCAGCACCACACTCAAGCCCCTATGAGGCAGAGCAGGGCAGCACCTTAAGCCAAAAAGCTCCCTGGGTTGTGGCACAGAGGCCCATACTCAGCCTAAGATCCATTCTAGACAGCTGAGGACAAAAGGCCCAGATGAAATTTGCCAGGAGAAAGTGCTTGCCAGGTGTCTGGTGGATGTTGACTCAAACAACTTCATAATTCAAAATGAATAAAAGATCTAAAGCATTTTCCAGCTTCACGTCTCTATTCTATTTCTGCTTCTGTACTTCATTTCTACATGTCAGGTATTAGTAGCTCAAACTTCTAAACCTTATTTCCAGAACTTTGTCTTAGAAAATGTCCTAATAAGTCCCCTCCCTACCATAAGTGGCCTTCTGCTTCAGATTGAGCATGTTTTTGTCAGAATAGCCTCTAAACTCCGACCATAGATCAGACTGAGCCATGATGCTGTGACATGAAAAAGAAGAAAAAAACAGCCTGACAAAATACAAAGAACAACTACAAGCTAGACCCTAGACTCTATGACTCTAGACAAGAAACTACGAACACCCTGCTCTTATTATGAAGTGTTATGGTAAAATTCCTGAGAGAGATTTGGGGAAAAAAGAGTTGAATACTCCTGTCCCTACTTGACCCCTTTTCCTCCTCTCCTTAAGTTCTACATCTCTTAAAAAAAATAGGCAAAGTTTCCTTGAGCTAAATATATATTTATTTTATAATTCAAATACTGTCTTATTTTAGTATAGTTTTTAATAGGTACATAACACTAATTTGCAAAAAGAACGAACATTTTGAGATTCACAGATTCTTAGTAAAGATTCAAAGGATATTTATAGCTCTTGCCATGAAGAGCTATGACAGTAGACTCTGCTGTGACTTAATGCCTACAGATATCATTGTTCCTATTCCAAAGCATGTATGTCCTATTTAATCTCCTGTTAGGAATAAAAGATTGTGTCTGTACTTTAATTATGTTCTATTTGTACAGATATGTGTATGAATTGAAATATTTAAAGAATTTAAAAATTACTTTTTAACCCTACAATCTTTTTAAAAGAAAGGAAATGATCTGGGTAGTGATGGCACATTACTTTAGTTGTGGTACTTAGGAGGCAGAGGCAGGTGAATATCTGTGAGTTTGATGCCAGCCTGGTCTACAGAGTGAATCCTAAGATAGCCAGAGATAAAACAGAGAAACCCTGTCTGTAAAAAACAACAACAAAAAAAAAAAAAAACAAGCAAGCAAACAAAACAAACAAACAAATAAACAAACAAAAATAAGCAAATACGTAAATGGGTTTTAAAGATCCAATACAGGACTTACACCTAATCTACTAAATTAAACAATTGCTGTTTTCCTACCTTCGGTTATACTTATGTAAAACGACCACAAAAAGTGTCAGATTTTAATACTATGAGTAACCCATTCTAATCAATTTATTTGAAAACATAAAAAGGACAGAGGTCTATCTGTATGACAGTAAGATATCCTTATCCACACTGTGTAAAGACTTTTCAGTGTGACTGCTTTTGGATCACCCACATTCCTATCAGTGACCTCTTACCAACCTCTGTAAGAAAGCCTGATAAAGTCATTGGATCCTCAGGATGAAAATTGAAATGTAATTTTGGTTTGTCACTGGGAGAGTATAAAAAAGGGATAGACATTGTTTAGTAGCCTCCTCTTAAGTTGAAAAAAATATTCTTACAATAAATATTTTTTTGTTAATGGTGTGATACCTCATGGAATTAAAAAATTTGAATGCTATAAAGAGATAAAAATGTATTTTTAAGCAGGGATTTATCTGTAAAATGATGAATTATTTTCTAAAAATTACATATAAAGGTTGAGATGGATATGTGTTTATATAATGGAAACCCAGAATCCTTTATAAGCTATCAGGTCTGAATAAATTATTTAAGGTATTTAGGAGAAGAGCCTTACAGATAAGATCTAATACTAAAGTTTCTACGTTCCAAGATCAACAACTGCCAAAAGTAGCTATTCTCATTTTTTTCTTTCTTTTTTTTGTCATTGATGAGTGAGCCTAGATGTGTCCCTCTCACCCAATTCACCCATAATGTCTATGGCTGTTGGGTCCTGAAGGGATGGGAAGACTGTTTTGCTGTGTTTTGTTTTTCAAATATCATCAATTATTTGTAAATTTAGTTATTTATTCTGTGATCACCCATAGTTTATCTCATTGGTGGCACAGTTGTCAGTATACAATGAAAATCTGGTACCTTAATTTCAGAACAGAATTCTACCTTGGTTATCTTGGTCCATGATCCTAGAGAACTCTGTCTTTGAATGCATGACCTTTGGTGCTGGTTGACTTGACTTGAAGGCATACACCTGTTCTGAATGAGAATGAATTTTTAGGACCATCCCATTGGCAATGAATTGCTCTGCTCTAATGTCTCCAATGGGGGGAAAAAATTTGAGCTGGACAATTGGCTGTTAGCCACAGGCCCGGAAATACTGTCATCTAAGGTACTTTGGAGAAAAGAATAACTATGGTATGGACATCCTTTCATGTCTAGACTCACTCTGTTAACCCACCACATATATTACTGACTGGGAGTCCCTCTATTCAAGAAAGTAGAGAATACTTCAAATTTTTTGTGTTTTTACTTTTCTAATTGTAAATATTTATCATTTCAACTAACACTTTTACTATAATTACAACTCTGTTATAGAATCTGGGGTTGCTTCCACAGTGGCCCTTAGTAAAAAAGTTATGGGCATTAAAAAATTTAAACATATTACAGTACTCAATCAGTATTATGACTGAAACACTTGTTTAAGTAACCTTTTTACAGTGTTAGAGGAATTTTTATGTTTAGGGAATATAAAAATCTCTTGGACACTAAAATACAAGTAACACTTCTGATCTTAAAAATAAAATGGGCAAAAAGTTGTTAGATGGGCAGATCCAAGGCTTTCTCTGAGTCCTGGATGAAATGGCAAAAGGAATGCAAGTACTGTGTACCTTCCCCGAAACAGACTTGCCAAGATTCATTTATCTCTGGAGGCAGGGTCTTGGGAGAGTTACGGTTTCAGAGCCAGGAAATTTGACACACCCACATAAGATTTGATAGACTCTGGCTGTAAGTATCAAGGTACTCAGTGCTCTGTCTACATTGCACTTGAGATAGTCAGTGTTACTTTTGAGCAACACTGCTTGGTTAGATTCCTGCTGACTTCATCCCATTGTATGATAGCTTTTTGGTGGCTCTGTCCCACATTACCCTGCAGACTGTATAGGAGATGCTGTTGTGCAATTCCTCCAGATCTCAAACTTAAGTGTCTTCTTTGTATTTCATCCCCTGGTCCTCCCTGTTAGATGTCTGTCACCGAGGAGAACCCAAGAGTACTTTAATACACTAAGATAAAAATGGGTGAGTAAAAAAATGATATAATCTCCCAATATTAATATCCTGAACAAGGTTAAGAAGAGAAAAAGAAAAATAGAGGGAAATTTTTTAGGTCATCAGTAATGGATGTAGAATGTTTTAGCTCTTACTCAATATGTCTCAAATAAAGAAGCTTTATGCAGAAGCATGTGAAATATATTAAAATGTCACAGAAAAGTATGAAATAAAAACTTACCAAATATTTAAGAGTTAATGCCTAGAAATGAAAAGTTATCAAGTGACTAAAACAAATCATTTAAAAACTTCTTGAAACTGCCTTTTAAATATTATTTCCCTAAATGCACAGACAACCTCGCACATAAACAAACAAATTGGATTTCATGAAATTAAACACTTTGTACAGAAATGGATTCAAGCATTAGGTCAAAGAAAGCACATAGCTATAGATTGTCTTCACAAATTTATGTTGCACAGCAGTTTAATATCCGGAAAACATATACTACCCAAATTTCTTAATCTTAAAAATAAACTGACATATTGTAAAAATCTACTTTTCTATCATCTACAAATTTATCTATTTTGTTACGATATGAATATTGATGAAAGATATGTAAAAAGGTGTTGAGTGTATCTTAAAGCTATTTAGCTTAGCTTTGAAGATATCTGAGCAAAACACAGAAAGAACACAAATTTCAGCTGTAATCAGTTTATGATCATAGCATCAGAGAGGGAAGTTATGATTTCCTAGTCCCGTATTTTTAGGGAGGGTATTATGGTTGCAGTACTAGGAGGCAGAGGAAAAGTTTCCACACTAGTTTTGTACGCTACATCTGTGAAACAAAGGTGATGCAATAGAGAGAATGAGATGTCACACATCTGGCCTCCAGAGTGAGAGAAAAAGCCACTAAGAATATTACGCCCTTAGCACCTTAGCTTTTAAAATTAGGCATCTTGTTCATTAGAACAACAGTGAAGTAGATAAGTGGGCTAATGGGGAGCTCTGCTAATTATCCCCATGAGATATAAGGCTGTGTAATTCAGTGTGTGGTATAAGTTCAAAGCATAGTACCTACACTCTCAGGATCAGAAACCCTTGGAGCTTTAAATATATCAGATCCTAAGGAGAGAAAATCAATTTCCAATATTAAGGGGAGCTTCTAAAATTAAGGCAAATATGACAATTTCATCCTGAAATAAGTTGAGTAGAAAAAAAATGAGGAAGACTGGAATATGAAAAGTGCCAGTCTTGATATATCTCTTCTCTGTCAAATAATCACATAAACTCAAATGAATATTAACCAAGGCTTAGTTGCCAGGATTCCTATTCTGTATGGACACAGGTATGAATTTTCCAATTGAGAAATACATCTCTTCTCAATAATAATTTCTCTTAAAATTATCGCATTTTCTTGATTTTTCATGTTGGGTAGTTAAATTTAGGGTGTACTTTAACAACTTTGCCTCAGAAATGGAATCTAGGTTTCTTTCAATAGAATACAATTATATTCACTGCTATTCTAACATTATTCTCAATGATTCTGGCACAGGTACTCATGATTCCAATTTCATTTTTACTTGATCCTTTCCAAAGTGTCCACTAAAAATATGGAACTGAAAAACCAAACAGCAGTTTCAGCATTCCATCTGCTCGGACTGACAGACAATCACAAGCTTCTGCCCCTCATCTTCACCATGTTCCTCTCCATGTATCTCATCACAATTCTGGGAAACTTGCTTATCATCATGGCAATTACCTCTGGCTCCCAACTGCACACTCCCATGTACGTCTTCCTCTCTATTCTGTCCATTAATGACATCTGCTATACTACGGTTACAGTCCCCAAAATGCTGGTGAATATTCAAGCACAGGACAACAGCATAAGTTACATAGAATGTCTCTTTCAAATCTGCTTTGTTTCAATTTTTGGTGGCACGGAAAGTTATCTCCTGGCAGTGATGGCCTATGATCGCTATGTGGCCATTTGCAAACCTCTGAGGTACACTGTCATCATGAACCCTTTGTACTGTGCCCTAATGGTCCTACTCTCCCTTTTTCTTAGCACTACAAATGCCCTAGTCCACAGCCTAATGGTTCTGAGGCTTTCCTTCTGCACAGACCTACAAATCCCCAACTTTTTCTGTGAGCTTGCTCAGGTTATCAAGCTTTCCTGTTCTGATACATTTCTTGATAATGTATTGATATTTGTTGTAGCTTGTACTGTTGGGGGTGCCCCTGTCTGTGGAATTGTTTTTTCATATATTTACATTGTAACCTCAGTCTTGAGAATGCCATCTTCTGGAGGAAAGCACAAAGCCTTTTCTACTTGCACATCTCATCTGACTGTTGTTTGCTTGTTCTATGGCACAGCTTTTGGGGTGTACATCAGTTATGCAACAAATTCTATCAGAAACACAGCAATAGCTTCCATGATGTATAGTGTGGTTCCTCCACTGCTGAATCCATTTATCTACAGTCTAAGAAACAGGGAGATGAAGGAAGCCCTAGGAAAACTCGTTATTAGAATTATTTATCTTGTGTGAGGTGTCTCGTGGTATCTATATGGCATTTTAAAGAAATTCAAATTAAGTAAAAATCTAGAGGCTATCAATTTTCTCAGGTCACTAAAATGACTACAGTGTATGATTACGTGGTGTACTTTAGCTTAAGGTGAAGTTTGCTGACATTATTATGTCAAGATTAAACCTCATCTATAACTTTAGATATATAGTTATATATCACATTTGATATTGTCTTATGTTTTCTCTGTTGTTTTCCCAAAAGTAGTTTTACATGGTAGGGATATCACTGAATCAAAACTAGGATTCTTAATAACCTGAGAATTGCAACTTTTTCTTAGATTCTGAGCAACTTGGCATTTTTATCCTGAGAATCTATCTTTCTGTCATAGTAATAATATGCATTATGATGTGTTACCATGAATTATATTTACTTTATTAAAATATCATGTAGGTTATATACATAATACTTGAAAATGGACATTGAAAGTGCCTTTAGTCCTAAAATATAAATCAATCTTTTACATTAGTGCATTAAAATAGAACATTTTGTTTCTTTACATGTATATAGGAAGTAATATATACAGTAGGTTGTACTTACTAATCATTTGAGTCTTTATTAATTTTCCCAATGCTAGGACTGGTATTCCTAATACCTGTGATAAGTTTAAGGATAATGTTATTACTCATGTCCTTTATATCTGCCATAGTTTTAGGGATAATGTAGATGTTAAATTCACTATGGTGCCAAAGAACTATCATTTCCACTCTTTCCTTTGCTACACTAATGCTTAACTCTGGAATAATTATCAAAAAACCTGTCTATGCTGGACATAGTGGTGATCCTACGTGCATGTCCAGCTTTTTGTCATTAAGATATGATTGCAGAAGTTACCAATGTTCCACTGTATGGTTCTGCATCATGCACATACAAGAGGACACTAATAAGCCAAAGGGTATTTTTTTAATAACCAAAGAGTAAATGCCAGAGAAATGGAAAAGTGGTGGAGGAAAAGGAGAGAAATTTGAGGGGAAGTAATTTTGGTAGCTTTGAGAAAAGCATATTATATGCATCGATATAATTCTCAATTAGAAAGGAAATAATTTATTGTAATCAGATCATACAAAATATAGTAGAAACATTTTTTAATATATGAAATACAGATAAACATCACTAAGCATTTACAGGTAACTTTTTAAATGATTTTATTTTAATGGTTTTTTGTTACTTTTTTAATGCATATGTGTATTTGATTTATGGAGACTAATGGCACCTTTAGTTCCTGATTAATTTTAAATAAAGTAAGGTGTTACCATGAAGATGTCTAACAAAGAAATATGTAGTGCTCAAGAGTGTACTTGTGTGAAAAGACATTGAGCAGAAAAAGGGGTCCTGGAAATCATGACATACTTGTGGTATCTTAGAATGCCAAATTAAATACACAAAATGAGAAAGAAGCTCCTAAAATTAATGTCAATGTAATAGATCTCTTACTACTCCCAGTGAAAATTAGCTCCTCATGAGACAGAATTAGACACAAAAAAAAACAAAACAAAACAATTAAAATGTCAGATTTACAAGAAAATATACATTTCTTTAAAAAATGGTACAGAACTAAATAAGACTTTCTAGATGGAAGAAAAGGAAGAGAAAATTAGCTAATTATAATTTTTAAGAGAAGTAATAATAATAATAATGGTTATTATTATTATGAAATTTCCATGTATGAGTATACTCTCTTGTACAAGAACAAATGGATTGCTAAATTAAAATCAGAGAACAAAACAGAGAACAAAAAATAATTTCTCTCTGTCAAGTAGGCACCAAGAAAATCCAAGATGTTGTACAGTCATTGGTTTATCTACCATAACTACATGCTATGACCCTATTGTACAAGCATACATTTTTAGATGCAAAGTACAGATAAGTTAATCTCCCACTAAACAAGAAGTTCCTACAGTGTAGATTAGTGTTCATACTGCTGAATGTTTTTATGCAGACCGATAGGAAGTGAGATACACTAATGGTCTTACTCAGTGCTAGGTCATATAAATACAATACCAATCTGTTAGACCAGATATGCTCACTTGAAAAAATAGTTGCAAGAGTTGTAAGGAATAATAATCTACTTAGTGGATGAATTTAAAGTCTCTCTGAAGAAGGAAATTGAATTTCTGCTACTGTAATTGTGGTTGATAGCCTATGGATAACTGTGTCATTGACCCTTAGCTAAATCCTGCTGTTGTTATTTTTAAATGTCCATGATGATTGCCTTATATGATTTTGTGCCTCTAATTTTAGACCTGATGTTTTTCCTCCATGGTCAGAGAGGTTTCATTTTGCTGCAAGGAGTAGTCAAAGGAGAAATTAATAACTGGACAAAGTGTTGAAAATATTTTGAGTTTTCATTCCTAAAGTGACACATATGTTAAAAACACCACCAGCGAAGCTCAGGGAAAATGGCAAAGATGAGGAAGAAAGAACATCTGAGGTCTGAATGACTATGACGAGTGCTATGAAATTCTACCTTCTGTAAATGACCTGGGTAGTGAACTCATTAACTCACAAAGACTGTTCTTACTTGCAAAAGAATTGTACAAAATAAAGAAGCAAACACTCTTGAATAGATCATGTAAACCATCTCCAGGCCTAACTCCTTATTTAGGAGTTACTGGCAGTGGCTAGTTTATGGAAGAGGGGAAAATCATTCACTTTGAGGGATGTGGCAAGTGGTAGTAATCGCACACTCCTGTGGATGTCCTCACATTCATGCATGTACGGGCAGCACTAACTGGATTTAGTAAATTACTGGAACAAGGTACATTATATTGGAAAAGAGTTTGGGGGGCAGATGTGAGGAAACTTGAAGGTAGAAATAGGGGTAGATATGATTATATGATATGTAATCGTTTATAAAATTTCTAAAAATTAAAAAATTAAAGAAAAATAGTGATTCATCAAATCTATTTATAATTTACTTATTCAGGTTTATCAATAACTATACATATCAAGAACATCACAACTATATCACATGTTACTTGCTAACCAGTCTATTTGTTAGATATTTAGTGGTCCTCAGTTGTGCTGCATGCTGAGTAATCCAGTTATCATTTTCTCAGTACATATGCTCTCTTACAGCAGCGTTCCTGTTCTTACTCCTTCGATTAGCATGGAAAACCATGAATTCACTACAGATAGGACACCAAAATGAAACAAAGAGATGCTGAAGAGATGGCTCAGAAGTTAAATGCATTGGCTGCATGCTGTAGGAGGATTTTTTAGTCATGTATAAAATGATTGTGTTATGCATTGTTGAGTGAAGGGCTTCCTGGAACTTGGCTTTTTGTATTGTTTGCAGGTGTTGGATTTATGTGGAGGATGTTTGATGGCTAATGATCTACACATGCTATCAGTAAAACACCTGAGGAATTCTGAACCAATAAAAACACCTGAGCTGGGATGCTCAAGGTTCCACTGTCCATTATGATGCTTGCCATGACTGTGGTTCCCTCTGATGAAGTCTGGTAGGGTTTGAGTCCATGAAAATGCCTCTGTGTCTTCCTTGCTGAGACACCACAGCAGCTAGCAACTACAGCTACTCTTCCAATCAAGAGGGTAATGGCCATGCCATGTTCCGGAGACAGCATTTCACAACATTCCACACTTTCTCTATTTCTTACATCTTTCATATCTCATCCTATCTCAATGTCATTAATATTTCCTAACCATTGGAAGGAATAAGGTAAGTGTTTCATGGGGGACTGAACACCCAATAGTCGGTTAAACCCAACCAAACAGAGGTAATCCAATTAAACTGATATTAGTTTTCAAGTAACCAAAACCAATTGGCAAAAACAAACAAACAAAGAAAAACTTCACTGACCAACATTAACAGTGGTAATAATCTGCAAATATATTCATAAATATTTAGCAAGCTATCTGACAGACACATTATATACAAACAGCTAAAGAGCTACAGTAACTTTCCTTTGGGGACCTATGACCTTCCAAGACATGAGATTATGACATGGCTTACAGCATCAAATGTAGGTTCTATCTTGTGGAGTACATGATAGATCTAATTAGAAGGTAAATTTCATCCTAAGTAACAGTGATAATATTGTTCAATGGTTACTTGATATATTGGTAGTCTACCATAAAAGATCTACATCTATGTAGGACTGAAATTGACAATTCTGTAGTCTCCATAGTGCCTTAAAAACCTATGATGTAGGGGGTATTCTTCCAGATATGTCTCAGCTTGAGCTATAACCTCATGCTACCATGAAATCATGGTCTTATTACCTAGTTCTAGGAGGCAATCAATGACTGATGTCCTGTTCTTACTACATTAGGAGTGTTTGAATATTTCTCAGATGCTCTTCTAAACCTAATAGTCGCTCAGTGGTTAGTATTATATTACCTTTCCAATAAAATATTTAGAACAAATCTGAAGGAAATTTTAGAAACAATGGGAATGAATGTGACTCCTTACAACTTAACCAGAATTCAGAAGATGTACGTACCAGAATTAGAGTTATGATTTTAAAATATATATTACATATTATTTTTGTGAAGGAACAGAGAGTGAATAGAGATTCTCCATATTCTTACTGTAGCTAGATATTTCAGTATAGAACTGTACTCAGAGAGACAGTCACATCTGTCTCTCCTTCCTCTTATGAGAATTTTCTTTCATATTTATCTACATTTTCAGCTTTGTGGTAGAAAGGAAATATCTACCAATGATACCAAAATGATAGCTACTCACTCCATGAATTCTGCTGTTTTCATTAAGAGTCTCAGCACTCTGGCTGACAAGAAGTCTGATGTACCCTCAAAGTGTTGAAAAATTGTAGGCTGCTCTCAATGTGCATAGAACTTTGCCTTCATAAAGTATGTTAACTAGACAAATGCCCGGGCTTCTATAATTGTAGGAAATGTCAGAATGATTTCCAGTCAGGCTTTAGATATTAAGTTGTCTACAGAACCAAAAGTGAATTGAGAATTGGAATGTGTGAAGAAACAGTACCTGAGATACATAGGTCAGTAACAGATCGTCCTTCTCTCTCTCCGCTACTCAGCTCCTCATTTGACTTGGACTATGACTTTCAATGCGGTTATTATGACAGGATGTACAGTTACCCAGTATATGGTCCTTCTCCCCCTTTTATTGCTCCTGCTATGGTGCCTTCTATATGACAACATGTTTCAGGAAACACTTCAGAATGGTCAAAAGAGGGTCAAACTAGAAGAGAAGACAGGGGAAATAATCTCCCAAGAGTTGGCATGTCAAATTACAGCCCATAGCTGAGATCCATTCTCTTATTTCTTTCACTGGTTGTTGAAATATTGTTGAAGTGAATGCACTTACACTTTCTTACTCTTTTAGAGGATAAAGGGGTGTTGTGGAAGACAAGAAAGATGAATTGCCTATTTAGATTCTAGATCACCTCTTTTGTTTTCTAAAATTACTATGCATAATCTATAAAAGAAACAGATATAGTGTCTATAGCATCAAGATCCTCATCCCACTCCAGAATTAAAAGTGTGTTCATTATGCTACTTATTTGATTATAAGTATGCACTTTCAATTACTTCTTTCTTTCATTTACGTTCCCCAAAACACACTGTCTTGAATGAAATGTTTCTTACACATACCTCTATATTGAGGATGTAGTTACAATTGCCTACTTAATTAGTTATCCATCCATATATGTATGTATAATGAATGAGTGTTTGTGTGTATCTACCTATCAATCAATTTGTGTTAAATATATATGTGTGTTTATATATACACATATATATAATAAAATATTGGGAAAATAGGAAATATTACTGTCATATTCTACAAATATTTTGCCACATATATTTTACAAATTATAACTCTCTTTTTTAGATTATTTGAAAGCATGATCCCAACATACCAAAAATCAAATGGAAATAGATGTATCAAAATTCTGAATTGTTTCAAGTAGGGAAAGATAGAAATGAAAAAAGTACAAATGAAATAAATAGCTTCAAACATGTGTCTATTATTTCTGGTAATAAAATACAAAAAGCTGGTTACTATATACATTTTTTAGCAGGTGATCCATGTATGCCAGTTCATAATCATTGTCATTAAATTCAGTCATGTATTAATAATCTGATCTGTAAAACATACTAAGAAGGACCAAATTTTATAACATTTTATAAAAACTGAATATTTTTTTCATATTATTTTTGCTAGATTAGTTAAAGTTTTGTGGTTTATATAACTAGTATAGCTTTACCATTTGCTCCTTTTTGCCTTATACAACTTCATATAGGAGAATGAATAAGTATTTGTGTTATTGAAGTAGCTTTCTTTAATTTTTTACATATACAAGATTCCTGTAAGAGGGTAGAGTACTTCAGATGTACACAAGAAATTCTCAGCAATTTGTATTCCTTGTACTGGAGTTCTTCTGTCTCTTTCTAGGAATGCTCCAATCATCTATTACTTCTGAAGATGTTAGTAAAGGCCAGGTAATATTGGTCACACAAACACACACACACACACACACACACACACACACACACAGATGGGAGGGGCGGAGAAAGAGAGGGAGAAGGAGAGATCAGAGAGAGAACTTGAGATTATACACAGGATCAACATGATGAAAGCCATTCATAATGATTTTTTTCTCAATGTTGTTTATATATTATTGTGAAATTTAGAAAAGTATGCACATTGTGAAGTGATTACCATCTTGCCTATAGGAAATATGTCCATTTTGTAATTCCCCTAAGTATACTTGGTCTTTTCTTCCAACTTAAGATGTTCATTTGTGCTGTTGTCATAGAGCTAAGAGTAGGTCAAAGAGTGCATTGAACCATAGAATTCCCACCCTGAAAGCAGAAGGTGTTGGTTGCTCCTGATTTTCTTAACTGTGGCAAAACCCAGCTAAATTCCAAATGCTGCCAGATTCACAGAAGGTCACTGGCAAAAGAATATGGCCTGGTTGGTGCTTATCTGTACACTGTAGCTGGAAGGCCTAGGGATGAGCCCTTGACTTTGACCCTTAGAAAATGATCCCCAACATGCAAATGGGGCTACTCTAGTATCCATGTCTTAGTCAATGGCCCTGGTCCCTGGGTGCCAAGACCCCTCCCTGCATTTTTCACTGTAAGTGTAAACACCTTGCTTTAATAAACTGAGATGTTCCACTAAAAACAGCCTCCCAGGAATTCTGTTTCTCAGGGCTTTCAGCCTCCATCCAAAGATCTGCCTAGATTCATCATATGGACCTACCCTCAGCTTTCTTCCCCAAAGCTAGCTGATGGCCAGCAGCTTAGCTACCACATGGGGAGAAGAGTACAGAAAGGCATCCACATTCCCTCATTCTAAAAGTCATTGGTAGAAACAATAACAATTTTAAACTGTATGAACCTAACACTGGAAGAATGATTATCACTGCCAAAGCACTTCTTTGTTCCCTGGGGGGAAATATTATTTCTTTCTAGGATGTCTGTATTAATAAGCCTATTTATTTGGATCTTTAAAATTGTTAGTCTTTGTCACTGAATAACCAGCAGTTGTTTGCACTCTGATCTGTTTTTGTAGGAGACTTTATACTTGTTTTCCACATTTATCTCTGTTAGAGTGTATGTTTATATTGTATGATGACATACTATGGATCTTGTGACAATATGTCCATTAGGATGAGACAGAGACTCATACAATTTTACTCACATGAATTTAGAATTAATTACTTTAACAGTTTTCTTGCATTTCCAGCAGAATAAGCTAAGTGAGTTCTGTTTAAAGACAACTTTTTGTAACTATTGCTAATGACCCCCTGGATGATTCCTTTCCACCTACTACAAATGATCTAATGGGTATAAGAGGGCATAGCTACCTACTACAAACTTTTGGCTATATTTAGTCAGAAACTGGTGTAATAAAGCAAATTGAAGCAATTTTAAATAAGCTTTCAATACATTTTGGTGAGCAAAATGCTGTTCTTTCAAGCATGAGAAACTGAGTTTAAGTCTAAAAACAACATGTTTTAAATGTGAAGAATATTGGTGTGCTTTTGCAATTCCAGCAGAAGGGAGGTAGAGATAGGTGGATCCCTGGATCATGCTGGCTACACAGCCTACACTACTAGCTGAATTCAATTCAGTACCCTGACTTTTTTCTACTTTTTAGTTTCTATTTTCCCAATCTTCCCCCATCTCCTGTTTTCCCTAGGTCAATTCCCCCTCTGTTTCCAATAAGAAAACAGTAGATCTCCCAGAAACTCCAACAAAACACTACACAACAAGATATTGTAAGGCTTGTCACAAGCCTTCACATCAAAGGCAGGGTTGCCCTGTACAAGGCAACCCAGGAAAAGGAAAAGGGCCCCAAGAGCAGGCAAAAGAGTTAGGCACACTCACCCAACAAAAACAACAAGCTCACACCTATAGCATATATGCAGAGGATCTGGCACAGACTCATGAAGGCTCCATGACAGAAGGTCTAGTTTCTGTGAGCTTCTATGAGCCCTGCTTAGTTGATTATGTGGGCCATATTGTCATGGTGTTCTTAACATTTATGGCTACTATATTATCCCCATCTTTCATGAGGTTCCTCAAGCTCTGAGGGCAGAAATCAATGGAAAACTCCAATTTAGTCTCTCAGTCTCTCTCTCTCTCTCTCTCTCTCTCTCTCTCTCTCTCTCTCTCTCTCTCTCTCTCTCTCTCATCTCTATCTCTATCTCTATCTCTCTCTGCCTACTGTTTGGCTGTAGGTTTCTGCATCTGCTCCCATCAGCTGTCTCAGGAAGCTTCTCTGGTGACCTTTGGGTTAGGCAGCGATCTACAAAACGCAGAATATTATTAAGAGTAATTTCAGTGGTTTTTCTTTTTTCTTTTTTTGACCAGTCTTGTTTGGTTCCATCCCAGGTCATTGAGCCATCCAACATCGAGATCCTGGCCATCCAGGCAGTGCTGACTATGGGTTCTGTGTTACTTAAAAAAATATTAAACAAAACATTACAAAATTGGGCAAAGTTTCCTTGAGCTAAATATATATTTTATAATATAATATTTTTGTCTTATTTTAATGTAGTTTTAAATAGGTACATAACACTAACATGCTAAAAAGTATGAACACTTTGAGATTCACAGATTCTTAATAAAGACTCAAAAGATATTTATGGCTCCTGCCACTGAAGAGCTGTGATGGCAGACTCATCTGAGTCTTAATGCCTAAAGAGGTGATTGTTCCTATTCCAAAGTACATATTTCCTATTTGACAATTAATCTCCTCTTAGGAAAAAAAGATTGTGTCTGTACTTTAATTATGTTCTATTTTTACATATACGTATTTAAATACAAATACTTAAAGAATTTTAAAAACACTTTTTACCCCTATAGTCACTTTGAAAACAAGCAAATAAGCTGGACAGAGGTGGTACATGCCTTTAATTGTGTCACTTAGGATTCAGATGCAGGAGGATCTCTGTAAGTTTGAGGACAGCCTGGTCTACAGAGTGAGTTCCAGAACAGCCAGAGACAAAACAGAGAAACCTGTCTCGAAAAAAAAAAAATCAAGCAAACAAAACAAACAAACAAACAAAGGCAAGCAATGAAATCAACAGGTCTTAATGATCCAATACAGGACTTACACCTAATCCTGTAAGTTAAGCAATTGCTGTTTTCCAACCTTCAGTTATGCTGACATAAAATGACCACAGGAAAACCTGTCATATTTTAATACTCCTTAACAGAAACAGGAGATGGGTAATGCATTCTAAAGAACCCATTTGTAAAAAAAAAAAAAAAAAAAAAGGACAGACATCTGTCTTATGACAGTAAGATATCCTTATCCACACTGAGTGAAGACTTTTCAGTGTGACTGCATTTGGATCACCCACATTCCCATCAGTGATCTCTTTTGGATCTCTATTAGAAAGCCTGGTAAAGCTGTTGGATTCAAAGAATGAAATTTGAAATGTAGTTTTGGTTTGTCATTGGGAAAATATGAAAAAGGAATAGACATTGTTTAGTAGTCCCCTCTTCAATGGAAAAACAACTCACAACAGATATTAAATTCATTTGTTAATGGTGTTATATCTCATGAAATTGAAAATTTTTGAATGTTATATAAAGATAAAAAATGCTTCAATAACAATGATTTATATGTAAAATGATGAATTATCTTACTAAAATTATGTATAAAAGTTGATATGGATATATGATTATATAATGGAAACCTAGAATATTTTAGAAGTTATCAAGGTGTGAATAAGTTATTTCAGCTATATAGAAAATGAGCCTTAAAGATAATATATTATATTAGAGTTTTGAAGTTCTAAGATCAACAACTGCAAAAAGTAGCTAAAATACATGTCACATGAAGATTTATTTAAAAGCATCTGACTATTAAAATATTACACAATAACTAAAATTATGATACTGGTGAAAGTGAGCTTATAGGTGTTTATCATGTGTTGTCCTACAATACTCACTTTAACTATAATAGGACATCATTCACTATTCTCATTTATTTTTTGTCATTGATGAGTAAGTATGGATGTGTCCTTCTCATCCAATTGACCCATAAGGGCTATGGCTGTGGAGTAGTGAAGGGATGGGAGGTACTGTTTTGTTTTGTTGTGTTTTGATTTTCAAATGTCATCAATTATTTGTCAGTTGAGGTTTTTTTGTTCTGTGATAAGCTAGTTTATCTCATTGGTGGGACAGTTGCCAGTATGCAATGAAAATCTGGTACCTTAATTTCTGAATGGAATTCTACCTTGGTTATCTTGCTCCATGATCCTAGAGAACTCTCTGTCTTTGAATGCATGACCTGCATTCAATGCAGGTGTTGGTTCACATGACTTGAAGACATACACCTGGTGTGGATGAGGGTGAATTTTTTGGACCATCTCATTGGCAATGTCCTGTTCTAATGTCTCCAATGGGAAAAAAAATGTTTGAGCTAGACAATTGACTGTTAGCCACAGACCTGGAAATATTGTAATCTAAGGTGCTTTGGAGAAATGAATAACTAAGATATGGACATCCTTTTATGCATGGACTCACTTTGATAACCCTCCATTTGTTACTGACTGGGAGTCCCTCTATTCAAGAAAGTAGAGAATACCTCAAAATTTTTGTATCAATTATTAGTTTTCTAATTGTAAATATTTATTATTTCAACTAACACCTTTGTTATAACTATAATCACTGTTATAGAATCTGGGGTTGCTTCTTCAGTGGCCCTTAGTAAAAAAGTTATGGCATTAAATAATTTTAACACCTTACAATATTCAATCAGTATTATGATTGAAACATATGTTTTAGTACTTTTGCAAGATGTTTGGTGGCATGTTTATGTTCAGGGAACTTAAAAATATCTTGGTCACAAAAATACAAATAACACTTCTGACCTTAAAGATAAAATGGGTTAAAAAGTTGTGAGACAGGCAGATCCAGGGCTTTCTTTGAGTCCTGGATGAAAGGGCAAATGGTATGCAAGTACTGTGTACCTGCCCCAACATAGACTTGGAAAGATTCATTTATCTCTAGAGCCAGGGTCTTGGGAGAGCTATGGTTTCAGATTCAGGAAATTTGACACCCCCCCCCACATGAGTCTTGATAGACTCTGGCTGTAATATCAAGGCAGGGAGTACTCAGTCTATACTGCACTTGAGATAGCCAGTGTTACTTTTGAGCAACAAAACTGCTCGTTTAGATTCCTGCTGACTTCATCCCATTGTTTGATAGCTTTTTGGTGGCTTTGTCCCACATTCCTGCAAACTGTATAGGAGATGCTGTTCTTAACACCCTTCCTTCCATAGATGTCAGGATGTGCAATTCCTCCAGATCTCAAACTTAAGTGTCTTCTTTGTATTTCATCCCTTGGTCCTCCCTGTTAGATGCCTGTCAACCAGGAGAACCCAAGAGTATTTTGATACATTAAGACTAAAAATAGCTGAGGAAAAATATGATGAAATCTCCCAATTTTAATATCCAAACAAGGTTAAGAAGAGAAAAAGGAAAATTGAGGGAAATTTTTTAGGTCATCAGTAATGGATGTAGAATGTTTCAGCTCTTACTCAATATGTCTCAAATAAAGAAGCTTTATGCAGAAGCATGTGAAATATATTAAAACGTCACAGAAAAGTATGAAATAAAAACTTACCAAATATTTAAGAGTTAATGCCTAGAAATGAAAAGTTATCAAGTGACTAAAACAAATCATTTAAAAACTTCTTGAAACTGCCTTTTAAATATTATTTCCCTAAATGCACAGACAACCTCGCACATAAACAAACAAATTGGATTTCATGAAATTAAACACTTTGTACAGAAATGGATTCAAGCATTAGGTCAAAGAAAGCCCATAACTATAGATTGTCTTCACAAATTTATGTTGCACAGCAGTTTAATATCCGGAAAACATATACTACCCAAATTTCTTAATCTTAAAAATAAACTGACATATTGTAAAAATCTACTTTTCTATCATCTACAAATTTATCTATTTTGTTACGATATGAATATTGATGAAAGATATGTAAAAAGGTGTTGAGTGTATCTTAAAGCTATTTAGCTTAGCTTTGAAGATATCTGAGCAAAACACAGAAAGAACACAAATTTCAGCTGTAATCAGTTTATGATCATAGCATCAGAGAGGGAAGTTATGATTTCCTAGTCCCGTATTTTTAGGGAGGGTATTATGGTTGCAGTACTAGGAGGCAGAGGAAAAGTTTCCACACTAGTTTTGTACACTACATCTGTGAAACAAAGGTGATGCAATAGAGAGAATGAGATGTCACACATCTGGCCTCCAGAGTGAGAGAAAAAGCCACTAAGAATATTACGCCCTTAGCACCTTAGCTTTTAAAATTAGGCATCTTGTTCATTAGAACAACAGTGAAGTAGATAAGTGGGCTAATGGGGAGCTCTGCTAATTATCCCCATGAGATATAAGGCTGTGTAATTCAGTGTGTGGTATAAGTTCAAAGCATAGTACCTACACTCTCAGGATCAGAAACCCTTGGAGCTTTAAATATATCAGATCCTAAGGAGAGAAAATCAATTTCCAATATTAAGGGGAGCTTCTAAAATTAAGGCAAATATGACAATTTCATCCTGAAATAAGTTGAGTAGAAAAAAAATGAGGAAGACTGGAATATGAAAAGTGCCAGTCTTGATATATCTCTTCTCTGTCAAATAATCACATGAACTCAAATGAATATTAACCAAGGCTTAGTTGCCAGGATTCCTATTCTGTATGGACACAGGTATGAATTTTCCAATTGAGAAATACATCTCTTCTCAATAATAATTTCTCTTAAAATTATCGCATTTTCTTGATTTTTCATGTTGGGTAGTTAAATTTAGGGTGTACTTTAACAACTTTGCCTCAGAAATGGAATCTAGGTTTCTTTCAATAGAATACAATTATATTCACTGCTATTCTAACATTATTCTCAATGATTCTGGCACAGGTACTCATGATTCCAATTTCATTTTTACTTGATCCTTTCCAAAGTGTCCACTAAAAATATGGAACTGAAAAACCAAACAGCAGTTTCAGCATTCCATCTGCTCGGACTGACAGACAATCACAAGCTTCTGCCCCTCATCTTCACCATGTTCCTCTCCATGTATCTCATCACAATTCTGGGAAACTTGCTTATCATCATGGCAATTACCTCTGGCTCCCAACTGCACACTCCCATGTACATCTTCCTCTCTATTCTGTCCATTAATGACATCTGCTATACTACGGTTACAGTCCCCAAAATGCTGGTGAATATTCAAGCACAGGACAACAGCATAAGTTACATAGAATGTCTCTTTCAAATCTGCTTTGTTTCAATTTTTGGTGGCACGGAAAGTTATCTCCTGGCAGTGATGGCCTATGATCGCTATGTGGCCATTTGCAAACCTCTGAGGTACACTGTCATCATGAACCCTTTGTACTGTGCCCTAATTGTCCTACTCTCCCTTTTTCTTAGCACTACAAATGCCCTAGTCCACAGCCTAATGGTTCTGAGGCTTTCCTTCTGCACAGACCTACAAATCCCCAACTTTTTCTGTGAGCTTGCTCAGGTTATCAAGCTTTCCTGTTCTGATACATTTCTTGATAATGTATTGATATTTGTTGTAGCTTGTACTGTTGGGGGTGCCCCTGTCTGTGGAATTGTTTTTTCATATATTTACATTGTAACCTCAGTCTTGAGAATGCCATCTTCTGGAGGAAAGCACAAAGCCTTTTCTACTTGCACATCTCATCTGACTGTTGTTTGCTTGTTCTATGGCACAGCTTTTGGGGTGTACATCAGTTATGCAACAAATTCTATCAGAAACACAGCAATAGCTTCCATGATGTATAGTGTGGTTCCTCCACTGCTGAATCCATTTATCTACAGTCTAAGAAACAGGGAGATGAAGGAAGCCCTAGGAAAACTCGTTATTAGAATTATTTATCTTGTGTGAGGTGTCTCGTGGTATCTATATGGCATTTTAAAGAAATTCAAATTAAGTAAAAATCTAGAGGCTATCAATTTTCTCAGGTCACTAAAATGACTACAGTGTATGATTACGTGGTGTACTTTAGCTTAAGGTGAAGTTTGCTGACATTATTATGTCAAGATTAAACCTCATCTATAACTTTAGATATATAGTTATATATCACATTTGATATTGTCTTATGTTTTCTCTGTTGTTTTCCCAAAAGTAGTTTTACATGGTAGGGATATCACTGAATCAAAACTAGGATTCTTAATAACCTGAGAATTGCAACTTTTTCTTAGATTCTGAGCAACTTGGCATTTTTATCCTGAGAATCTATCTTTCTGTCATAGTAATAATATGCATTATGATGTGTTACCATGAATTATATTTACTTTATTAAAATATCATGTAGGTTATATACATAATACTTGAAAATGGACATTGAAAGTGCCTTTAGTCCTAAAATATAAATCAATCTTTTACATTAGTGCATTAAAATAGAACATTTTGTTTCTTTACATGTATATAGGAAGTAATATATACAGTAGGTTGTACTTACTAATCATTTGAGTCTTTATTAATTTTCCCAATGCTAGGACTGGTATTCCTAATACCTGTGATAAGTTTAAGGATAATGTTATTACTCATGTCCTTTATATCTGCCATAGTTTTAGGGATAATGTAGATGTTAAATTCACTATGGTGCCAAAGAACTATCATTTCCACTCTTTCCTTTGCTACAGTAATGCTTAACTCTGGAATAATTATCAAAAAACCTGTCTATGCTGGACATAGTGGTGATCCTACGTGCATGTCCAGCTTTTTGTCATTAAGATATGATTGCAGAAGTTACCAATGTTCCACTGTATGGTTCTGCATCATGCACATACAAGAGGACACTAATAAGCCAAAGGGTATTTTTTTAATAACCAAAGAGTAAATGCCAGAGAAATGGAAAAGTGGTGGAGGAAAAGGAGAGAAATTTGAGGGGAAGTAATTTTGGTAGCTTTGAGAAAAGCATATTATATGCATCGATATAATTCTCAATTAGAAAGGAAATAATTTATTGTAATCAGATCATACAAAATATAGTAGAAACATTTTTTAATATATGAAATACAGATAAACATCACTAAGCATTTACAGGTAACTTTTTAAATGATTATATTTTAATGGTTTTTTGTTACTTTTTTAATGCATATGTGTATTTGATTTATGGAGACTAATGGCACCTTTAGTTCCTGATTAATTTTAAATAAAGTAAGGTGTTACCATGAAGATGTCTAACAAAGAAATATGTAGTGCTCAAGAGTGTACTTGTGTGAAAAGACATTGAGCAGAAAAAGGGGTCCTGGAAATCATGACATACTTGTGGTATCTTAGAATGCCAAATTAAATACACAAAATGAGAAAGAAGCTCCTAAAATTAATGTCAATGTAATAGATCTCTTACTACTCCCAGTGAAAATTAGCTCCTCATGAGACAGAATTAGACACAAAAAAAACCAAAACAAAACAATTAAAATGTCAGATTTACAAGAAAATATACATTTCTTTAAAAAATGGTACAGAACTAAATAAGACTTTCTAGATGGAAGAAAAGGAAGAGAAAATTAGCTAATTATAATTTTTAAGAGAAGTAATAATAATAATAATGGTTATTATTATTATGAAATTTCCATGTATGAGTATACTCTGTTGTACAAGAATAAATGGATTGCTAAATTAAAATCAGAGAACAAAACAGAGAACAAAAAATAATTTCTCTCTGTCAAGTAGGCACCAAGAAAATCCAAGATGTTGTACAGTCATTGGTTTATCTACCATAACTACATGCTATGACCCTATTGTACAAGCATACATTTTTAGATGCAAAGTACAGATAAGTTAATCTCCCACTAAACAAGAAGTTCCTACAGTGTAGATTAGTGTTCATACTGCTGAATGTTTTTATGCAGACCGATAGGAAGTGAGATACACTAATGGTCTTACTCAGTGCTAGGTCATATAAATACAATACCAATCTGTTAGACCAGATATGCTCACTTGAAAAAATAGTTGCAAGAGTTGTAAGGAATAATAATCTACTTAGTGGATGAATTTAAAGTCTCTCTGAAGAAGGAAATTGAATTTCTGCTACTGTAATTGTGGTTGATAGCCTATGGATAACTGTGTCATTGACCCTTAGCTAAATCCTGCTGTTGTTATTTTTAAATGTCCATGATGATTGCCTTATATGATTTTGTGCCTCTAATTTTAGACCTGATGTTTTTCCTCCATGGTCAGAGAGGTTTCATTTTGCTGCAAGGAGTAGTCAAAGGAGAAATTAATAACTGGACAAAGTGTTGAAAATATTTTGAGTTTTCATTCCTAAAGTGACACATATGTTAAAAACACCACCAGCGAAGCTCAGGGAAAATGGCAAAGATGAGGAAGAAAGAACATCTGAGGTCTGAATGACTATGACGAGTGCTATGAAATTCTACCTTCTGTAAATGACCTGGGTAGTGAACTCATTAACTCACAAAGACTGTTCTTACTTGCAAAAGAATTGTACAAAATAAAGAAGCAAACACTCTTGAATAGATCATGTAAACCATCTTCAGGCCTAACTCCTTATTTAGGAGTTACTGGCAGTGGCTAGTTTATGGAAGAGGGGAAAATCATTCACTTTGAGGGATGTGGCAAGTGGTAGTAATCGCACACTCCTGTGGATGTCCTCACATTCATGCATGTACGGGCAGCACTAACTGGATTTAGTAAATTACTGGAACAAGGTACATTATATTGGAAAAGAGTTTGGGGGGCAGATGTGAGGAAACTTGAAGGTAGAAATAGGGGTAGATATGATTATATGATATGTAATCGTTTATAAAATTTCTAAAAATTAAAAAATTAAAGAAAAATAGTGATTCATCAAATCTATTTATAATTTACTTATTCAGGTTTATCAATAACTATACATATCAAGAACATCACAACTATATCACATGTTACTTGCTAACCAGTCTATTTGTTAGATATTTAGTGGTCCTCAGTTGTGCTGCATGCTGAGTAATCCAGTTATCATTTTCTCAGTACATATGCTCTCTTACAGCAGCGTTCCTGTTCTTACTCCTTCGATTAGCATGGAAAACCATGAATTCACTACAGATAGGACACCAAAATGAAACAAAGAGATGCTGAAGAGATGGCTCAGAAGTTAAATGCATTGGCTGCATGCTGTAGGAGGATTTTTTAGTCATGTATAAAATGATTGTGTTATGCATTGTTGAGTGAAGGGCTTCCTGGAACTTGGCTTTTTGTATTGTTTGCAGGTGTTGGATTTATGTGGAGGATGTTTGATGGCTAATGATCTACACATGCTATCAGTAAAACACCTGAGGAATTCTGAACCAATAAAAACACCTGAGCTGGGATGCTCAAGGTTCCACTGTCCATTATGATGCTTGCCATGACTGTGGTTCCCTCTGATGAAGTCTGGTAGGGTTTGAGTCCATGAAAATGCCTCTGTGTCTTCCTTGCTGAGACACCACAGCAGCTAGCAACTACAGCTACTCTTCCAATCAAGAGGGTAATGGCCATGCCATGTTCCGGAGACAGCATTTCACAACATTCCACACTTTCTCTATTTCTTACATCTTTCATATCTCATCCTATCTCAATGTCATTAATATTTCCTAACCATTGGAAGGAATAAGGTAAGTGTTTCATGGGGGACTGAACACCCAATAGTCGGTTAAACCCAACCAAACAGAGGTAATCCAATTAAACTGATATTAGTTTTCAAGTAACCAAAACCAATTGGCAAAAACAAACAAACAAAGAAAAACTTCACTGACCAACATTAACAATGGTAATAATCTGCAAATATATTCATAAATATTTAGCAAGCTATCTGACAGACACATTATATACAAACAGCTAAAGAGCTACAGTAACTTTCCTTTGGGGACCTATGACCTTCCAAGACATGAGATTATGACATGGCTTACAGCATCAAATGTAGGTTCTATCTTGTGGAGTACATGATAGATCTAATTAGAAGGTAAATTTCATCCTAAGTAACAGTGATAATATTGTTCAATGGTTACTTGATGTATTGGTAGTCTACCATAAAAGATCTACATCTATGTAGGACTGAAATTGACAATTCTGTAGTCTCCATAGTGCCTTAAAAACCTATGATGTAGGGGGTATTCTTCCAGATATGTCTCAGCTTGAGCTATAACCTCATGCTACCATGAAATCATGGTCTTATTACCTAGTTCTAGGAGGCAATCAATGACTGATGTCCTGTTCTTACTACATTAGGAGTGTTTGAATATTTCTCAGATGCTCTTCTAAACCTAATAGTCGCTCAGTGGTTAGTATTATATTACCTTTCCAATAAAATATTTAGAACAAATCTGAAGGAAATTTTAGAAACAATGGGAATGAATGTGACTCCTTACAACTTAACCAGAATTCAGAAGATGTACGTACCAGAATTAGAGTTATGATTTTAAAATATATATTACATATTATTTTTGTGAAGGAACAGAGAGTGAATAGAGATTCTCCATATTCTTACTGTAGCTAGATATTTCAGTATAGAACTGTACTCAGAGAGACAGTCACATCTGTCTCTCCTTCCTCTTATGAGAATTTTCTTTCATATTTATCTACATTTTCAGCTTTGTGGTAGAAAGGAAATATCTACCAATGATACCAAAATGATAGCTACTCACTCCATGAATTCTGCTGTTTTCATTAAGAGTCTCAGCACTCTGGCTGACAAGAAGTCTGATGTACCCTCAAAGTGTTGAAAAATTGTAGGCTGCTCTCAATGTGCATAGAACTTTGCCTTCATAAAGTATGTTAACTAGACAAATGCCCGGGCTTCTATAATTGTAGGAAATGTCAGAATGATTTCCAGTCAGGCTTTAGATATTAAGTTGTCTACAGAACCAAAAGTGAATTGAGAATTGGAATGTGTGAAGAAACAGTACCTGAGATACATAGGTCAGTAACAGATCGTCCTTCTCTCTCTCCGCTACTCAGCTCCTCATTTGACTTGGACTATGACTTTCAATGCGGTTATTATGACAGGATGTACAGTTACCCAGTATATGGTCCTTCTCCCCCTTTTATTGCTCCTGCTATGGTGCCTTCTATATGACAACATGTTTCAGGAAACACTTCAGAATGGTCAAAAGAGGGTCAAACTAGAAGAGAAGACAGGGGAAATAATCTCCCAAGAGTTGGCATGTCAAATTACAGCCCATAGCTGAGATCCATTCTCTTATTTCTTTCACTGTTTGTTGAAATATTGTTGAAGTGAATGCACTTACACTTTCTTACTCTTTTAGAGGATAAAGGGGTGTTGTGGAAGACAAGAAAGATGAATTGCCTATTTAGATTCTAGATCACCTCTTTTGTTTTCTAAAATTACTATGCATAATCTATAAAAGAAACAGATATAGTGTCTATAGCATCAAGATCCTCATCCCACTCCAGAATTAAAAGTGTGTTCATTATGCTACTTATTTGATTATAAGTATGCACTTTCAATTACTTCTTTCTTTCATTTACGTTCCCCAAAACACACTGTCTTGAATGAAATGTTTCTTACACATACCTCTATATTGAGGATGTAGTTACAATTGCCTACTTAATTAGTTATCCATCCATATATGTATGTATAATGAATGAGTGTTTGTGTGTATCTACCTATCAATCAATTTGTGTTAAATATATATGTGTGTTTATATATACACATATATATAATAAAATATTGGGAAAATAGGAAATATTACTGTCATATTCTACAAATATTTTGCCACATATATTTTACAAATTATAACTCTCTTTTTTAGATTATTTGAAAGCATGATCCCAACATACCAAAAATCAAATGGAAATAGATGTATCAAAATTCTGAATTGTTTCAAGTAGGGAAAGATAGAAATGAAAAAAGTACAAATGAAATAAATAGCTTCAAACATGTGTCTATTATTTCTGGTAATAAAATACAAAAAGCTGGTTACTATATACATTTTTTAGCAGGTGATCCATGTATGCCAGTTCATAATCATTGTCATTAAATTCAGTCATGTATTAATAATCTGATCTGTAAAACATACTAAGAAGGACCAAATTTTATAACATTTTATAAAAACTGAATATTTTTTTTCATATTATTTTTGCTAGATTAGTTAAAGTTTTGTGGTTTATATAACTAGTATAGCTTTACCATTTGCTCCTTTTTGCCTTATACAACTTCATATAGGAGGATGAATAAGTATTTGTGTTATTGAAGTAGCTTTCTTTAATTTTTTACATATACAAGATTCCTGTAAGAGGGTAGAGTACTTCAGATGTACACAAGAAATTCTCAGCAATTTGTATTCCTTGTACTGGAGTTCTTCTGTCTCTTTCTAGGAATGCTCCAATCATCTATTACTTCTGAAGATGTTAGTAAAGGCCAGGTAATATTGGTCACACAAACACACACACACACACACACACACACACACACACACACACAGATGGGAGGGGCGGAGAAAGAGAGGGAGAAGGAGAGATCAGAGAGAGAACTTGAGATTATACACAGGATCAACATGATGAAAGCCATTCATAATGATTTTTTTCTCAATGTTGTTTATATATTATTGTGAAATTTAGAAAAGTATGCACATTGTGAAGTGATTACCATCTTGCCTATAGGAAATATGTCCATTTTGTAATTCCCCTAAGTATACTTGGTCTTTTCTTCCAACTTAAGATGTTCATTTGTGCTGTTGTCATAGAGCTAAGAGTAGGTCAAAGAGTGCATTGAACCATAGAATTCCCACCCTGAAAGCAGAAGGTGTTGGTTGCTCCTGATTTTCTTAACTGTGGCAAAACCCAGCTAAATTCCAAATGCTGCCAGATTCACAGAAGGTCACTGGCAAAAGAATATGGCCTGGTTGGTGCTTATCTGTACACTGTAGCTGGAAGGCCTAGGGATGAGCCCTTGACTTTGACCCTTAGAAAATGATCCCCAACATGCAAATGGGGCTACTCTAGTATCCATGTCTTAGTCAATGGCCCTGGTCCCTGGGTGCCAAGACCCCTCCCTGCATTTTTCACTGTAAGTGTAAACACCTTGCTTTAATAAACTGAGATGTTCCACTAAAAACAGCCTCCCAGGAATTCTGTTTCTCAGGGCTTTCAGCCTCCATCCAAAGATCTGCCTAGATTCATCATATGGACCTACCCTCAGCTTTCTTCCCCAAAGCTAGCTGATGGCCAGCAGCTTAGCTACCACATGGGGAGGAGAGTACAGAAAGGCATCCACATTCCCTCATTCTAAAAGTCATTGGTAGAAACAATAACAATTTTAAACTGTATGAACCTAACACTGGAAGAATGATTATCACTGCCAAAGCACTTCTTTGTTCCCTGGGGGGAAATATTATTTCTTTCTAGGATGTCTGTATTAATAAGCCTATTTATTTGGATCTTTAAAATTGTTAGTCTTTGTCACTGAATAACCAGCAGTTGTTTGCACTCTGATCTGTTTTTGTAGGAGACTTTATACTTGTTTTCCACATTTATCTCTGTTAGAGTGTATGTTTATATTGTATGATGACATACTATGGATCTTGTGACAATATGTCCATTAGGATGAGACAGAGACTCATACAATTTTACTCACATGAATTTAGAATTAATTACTTTAACAGTTTTCTTGCATTTCCAGCAGAATAAGCTAAGTGAGTTCTGTTTAAAGACAACTTTTTGTAACTATTGCTAATGACCCCCTGGATGATTCCTTTCCACCTACTACAAATGATCTAATGGGTATAAGAGGGCATAGCTACCTACTACAAACTTTTGGCTATATTTAGTCAGAAACTGGTGTAATAAAGCAAATTGAAGCAATTTTAAATAAGCTTTCAATACATTTTGGTGAGCAAAATGCTGTTCTTTCAAGCATGAGAAACTGAGTTTAAGTCTAAAAACAACATGTTTTAAATGTGAAGAATATTGGTGTGCTTTTGCAATTCCAGCAGAAGGGAGGTAGAGATAGGTGGATCCCTGGATCATGCTGGCTACACAGCCTACACTACTAGCTGAATTCAATTCAGTACCCTGACTTTTTTCTACTTTTTAGTTTCTATTTTCCCAATCTTCCCCCATCTCCTGTTTTCCCTAGGTCAATTCCCCCTCTGTTTCCAATAAGAAAACAGTAGATCTCCCAGAAACTCCAACAAAACACTACACAACAAGATATTGTAAGGCTTGTCACAAGCCTTCACATCAAAGGCAGGGTTGCCCTGTACAAGGCAACCCAGGAAAAGGAAAAGGGCCCCAAGAGCAGGCAAAAGAGTTAGGCACACTCACCCAACAAAAACAACAAGCTCACACCTATAGCATATATGCAGAGGATCTGGCACAGACTCATGAAGGCTCCATGACAGAAGGTCTAGTTTCTGTGAGCTTCTATGAGCCCTGCTTAGTTGATTATGTGGGCCATATTGTCATGGTGTTCTTAACATTTATGGCTACTATATTATCCCCATCTTTCATGAGGTTCCTCAAGCTCTGAGGGCAGAAATCAATGGAAAACTCCAATTTAGTCTCTCAGTCTCTCTCTCTCTCTCTCTCTCTCTCTCTCTCTCTCTCTCTCTCTCTCTCTCTCTCTCTCTCTCATCTCTATCTCTATCTCTATCTCTCTCTGCCTACTGTTTGGCTGTAGGTTTCTGCATCTGCTCCCATCAGCTGTCTCAGGAAGCTTCTCTGGTGACCTTTGGGTTAGGCAGCGATCTACAAAACGCAGAATATTATTAAGAGTAATTTCAGTGGTTTTTCTTTTTTCTTTTTTTGACCAGTCTTGTTTGGTTCCATCCCAGGTCATTGAGCCATCCAACATCGAGATCCTGGCCATCCAGGCAGTGCTGACTATGGGTTCTGTGTTACTTAAAAAAATATTAAACAAAACATTACAAAATTGGGCAAAGTTTCCTTGAGCTAAATATATATTTTATAATATAATATTTTTGTCTTATTTTAATGTAGTTTTAAATAGGTACATAACACTAACATGCTAAAAAGTATGAACACTTTGAGATTCACAGATTCTTAATAAAGACTCAAAAGATATTTATGGCTCCTGCCACTGAAGAGCTGTGATGGCAGACTCATCTGAGTCTTAATGCCTAAAGAGGTGATTGTTCCTATTCCAAAGTACATATTTCCTATTTGACAATTAATCTCCTCTTAGGAAAAAAAGATTGTGTCTGTACTTTAATTATGTTCTATTTTTACATATACGTATTTAAATACAAATACTTAAAGAATTTTAAAAACACTTTTTACCCCTATAGTCACTTTGAAAACAAGCAAATAAGCTGGACAGAGGTGGTACATGCCTTTAATTGTGTCACTTAGGATTCAGATGCAGGAGGATCTCTGTAAGTTTGAGGACAGCCTGGTCTACAGAGTGAGTTCCAGAACAGCCAGAGACAAAACAGAGAAACCTGTCTCGAAAAAAAAAAATCAAGCAAACAAAACAAACAAACAAACAAAGGCAAGCAATGAAATCAACAGGTCTTAATGATCCAATACAGGACTTACACCTAATCCTGTAAGTTAAGCAATTGCTGTTTTCCAACCTTCAGTTATGCTGACATAAAATGACCACAGGAAAACCTGTCATATTTTAATACTCCTTAACAGAAACAGGAGATGGGTAATGCATTCTAAAGAACCCATTTGTAAAAAAAAAAAAAAAAAAGGACAGACATCTGTCTTATGACAGTAAGATATCCTTATCCACACTGAGTGAAGACTTTTCAGTGTGACTGCATTTGGATCACCCACATTCCCATCAGTGATCTCTTTTGGATCTCTATTAGAAAGCCTGGTAAAGCTGTTGGAGTCAAAGAATGAAATTTGAAATGTAGTTTTGATTTGTCATTGGGAAAATATGAAAAAGGAATAGACATTGTTTAGTAGTCCCCTCTTCAATGGAAAAACAACTCACAACAGATATTAAATTCATTTGTTAATGGTGTTATATCTCATGAAATTGAAAATTTTTGAATGTTATATAAAGATAAAAAATGCTTCAATAACAATGATTTATATGTAAAATGATGAATTATCTTACTAAAATTATGTATAAAAGTTGATATGGATATATGATTATATAATGGAAACCTAGAATATTTTAGAAGTTATCAAGGTGTGAATAAGTTATTTCAGCTATATAGAAAATGAGCCTTAAAGATAATATATTATATTAGAGTTTTGAAGTTCTAAGATCAACAACTGCAAAAAGTAGCTAAAATACATGTCACATGAAGATTTATTTAAAAGCATCTGACTATTAAAATATTACACAATAACTAAAATTATGATACTGGTGAAAGTGAGCTTATAGGTGTTTATCATGTGTTGTCCTACAATACTCACTTTAACTATAATAGGACATCATTCACTATTCTCATTTATTTTTTGTCATTGATGAGTAAGTATGGATGTGTCCTTCTCATCCAATTGACCCATAAGGGCTATGGCTGTGGAGTAGTGAAGGGATGGGAGGTACTGTTTTGTTTTGTTGTGTTTTGATTTTCAAATGTCATCAATTATTTGTCAGTTGAGGTTTTTTTGTTCTGTGATAAGCTAGTTTATCTCATTGGTGGGACAGTTGCCAGTATGCAATGAAAATCTGGTACCTTAATTTCTGAATGGAATTCTACCTTGGTTATCTTGCTCCATGATCCTAGAGAACTCTCTGTCTTTGAATGCATGACCTGCATTCAATGCAGGTGTTGGTTCACATGACTTGAAGACATACACCTGGTGTGGATGAGGGTGAATTTTTTGGACCATCTCATTGGCAATGTCCTGTTCTAATGTCTCCAATGGGAAAAAAAATGTTTGAGCTAGACAATTGACTGTTAGCCACAGACCTGGAAATATTGTAATCTAAGGTGCTTTGGAGAAATGAATAACTAAGATATGGACATCCTTTTATGCATGGACTCACTTTGATAACCCTCCATTTGTTACTGACTGGGAGTCCCTCTATTCAAGAAAGTAGAGAATACCTCAAAATTTTTGTATCAATTATTAGTTTTCTAATTGTAAATATTTATTATTTCAACTAACACCTTTGTTATAACTATAATCACTGTTATAGAATCTGGGGTTGCTTCTTCAGTGGCCCTTAGTAAAAAAGTTATGGCATTAAATAATTTTAACACCTTACAATATTCAATCAGTATTATGATTGAAACATATGTTTTAGTACTTTTGCAAGATGTTTGGTGGCATGTTTATGTTCAGGGAACTTAAAAATATCTTGGTCACAAAAATACAAATAACACTTCTGACCTTAAAGATAAAATGGGTTAAAAAGTTGTGAGACAGGCAGATCCAGGGCTTTCTTTGAGTCCTGGATGAAAGGGCAAATGGTATGCAAGTACTGTGTACCTGCCCCAACATAGACTTGGAAAGATTCATTTATCTCTAGAGCCAGGGTCTTGGGAGAGCTATGGTTTCAGATTCAGGAAATTTGACACCCCCCCACATGAGTCTTGATAGACTCTGGCTGTAATATCAAGGCAGGGAGTACTCAGTCTATACTGCACTTGAGATAGCCAGTGTTACTTTTGAGCAACAAAACTGCTCGTTTAGATTCCTGCTGACTTCATCCCATTGTTTGATAGCTTTTTGGTGGCTTTGTCCCACATTCCTGCAAACTGTATAGGAGATGCTGTTCTTAACACCCTTCCTTCCATAGATGTCAGGATGTGCAATTCCTCCAGATCTCAAACTTAAGTGTCTTCTTTGTATTTCATCCCTTGGTCCTCCCTGTTAGATGCCTGTCAACCAGGAGAACCCAAGAGTATTTTGATACATTAAGACTAAAAATAGCTGAGGAAAAATATGATGAAATCTCCCAATTTTAATATCCAAACAAGGTTAAGAAGAGAAAAAGGAAAATTGAGGGAAATTTTTTAGGTCATCAGTAATGGATGTAGAATGTTTCAGCTCTTACTCAATATGTCTCAAATAAAGAAGCTTTATGCAGAAGCATGTGAAATATATTAAAACGTCACAGAAAAGTATGAAATAAAAACTTACCAAATATTTAAGAGTTAATGCCTAGAAATGAAAAGTTATCAAGTGACTAAAACAAATCATTTAAAAACTTCTTGAAACTGCCTTTTAAATATTATTTCCCTAAATGCACAGACAACCTCGCACATAAACAAACAAATTGGATTTCATGAAATTAAACACTTTGTACAGAAATGGATTCAAGCATTAGGTCAAAGAAAGCCCATAACTATAGATTGTCTTCACAAATTTATGTTGCACAGCAGTTTAATATCCGGAAAACATATACTACCCAAATTTCTTAATCTTAAAAATAAACTGACATATTGTAAAAATCTACTTTTCTATCATCTACAAATTTATCTATTTTGTTACGATATGAATATTGATGAAAGATATGTAAAAAGGTGTTGAGTGTATCTTAAAGCTATTTAGCTTAGCTTTGAAGATATCTGAGCAAAACACAGAAAGAACACAAATTTCAGCTGTAATCAGTTTATGATCATAGCATCAGAGAGGGAAGTTATGATTTCCTAGTCCCGTATTTTTAGGGAGGGTATTATGGTTGCAGTACTAGGAGGCAGAGGAAAAGTTTCCACACTAGTTTTGTACACTACATCTGTGAAACAAAGGTGATGCAATAGAGAGAATGAGATGTCACACATCTGGCCTCCAGAGTGAGAGAAAAAGCCACTAAGAATATTACGCCCTTAGCACCTTAGCTTTTAAAATTAGGCATCTTGTTCATTAGAACAACAGTGAAGTAGATAAGTGGGCTAATGGGGAGCTCTGCTAATTATCCCCATGAGATATAAGGCTGTGTAATTCAGTGTGTGGTATAAGTTCAAAGCATAGTACCTACACTCTCAGGACCAGAAACCCTTGGAGCTTTTAGTATATCAGATCCTGAGGAGAGAGAATCAATTTCCAAAATTCAGGTGAGCTTCTAAAATTAAGGCAAATATGACAATTTCATCCTGAAATAACTTAAGTAAAAAAATAAATGAGGATGTCTGAAATATTAAAAAATGATCCTCTTATTGTGTCTCTTCTGTGAAATGATCACATGAACTCAAGCCAACATTAACCAAGATTTCACTTACCAGGTTTTATATTTTTCATGGACACAGGTATTATTTTATCCTTTGAGAATACATCTCTTCTCAATAAAGATTTCTCTTAAAAGTATTATAGTATTTTCTTGATTTTTTCATGCTGGGGACATTCATTTTGGGGATACTTTAAGCACTTCCATTCAAAATAGAATCTAGGTTTCTATCAGTAGAATAACATTATATTCAGTGCTATTCTAACACTATTCTAAATGATTCTGTCACAGGTGCTGATGAATTCAATTTTGTTTTTACTTTATCCTTTCCAAAGTATCTACCAAAAATATGGAACTGAAAAACCAAACAGCAGTTTCAGCATTCCATCTGCTTGGACTGACAGACAATCACAAACTTCTGCCCCTCATCTTCACCATGTTCCTCTCTATGTATCTCATCACAGTTCTGGGAAACCTGCTCATCATAATGGCAATTGCCTCTGGCTCCCAACTGCACACTCCCATGTACCTCTTTCTCTCCATTCTGTCCATTAATGACATCAGTTTGACAACGGTTACTGTCCCCAAAATGCTGGTGAATATCCAAGCACAGGACAACAGCATAAGTTACACAGAATGTCTCTCTCAAATCTGCTTTGTTTCAATTTTTGGTAGCATGGAAAACTTTCTCCTGGCAGTGATGGCCTATGATCGCTATGTGGCCATTTGCAAACCTCTGAGGTACACAGTCATCATGAACCCTTTGTACTGTGTCCTGATAATCCTGTTAACCCTTTTTTTTAGCATTGTGAATGCCCTAGTCCACAGCCTAATGGTTCTGAGGCTTTCCTTCTGCACAGACCTAGAAATTCCCCACTTTTTCTGTGAGCTTGCTCAGGTTCTCAGGCTTGCCTGTTCTGATACATTTCTGGATAACTTATTGATATTTGTTGAAGGTCTTATCCTTGGTGGCGGTCCTGTCTGTGGAATTGTTTTTTCATATATTTACATTGTGTCCTCAGTTTTAAGAATGCCAACTTCTGGAGGAAAGCACAAAGCCTTTTCTACCTGTGCATCACATCTTTCTGTTGTTTGTTTGTTCTATGGGACAGTTTTTGGGGTCATCAGCTCTGCAGTGACAAATTCTCACAGAAACACAGCAATGGCTTCCATGATGTATATTGTGATTCCTCCACTGCTGAATCCTTTTATCTACAGTCTAAGAAATAGGGAGATGAAGGAAGCCTTGGGAAAACTTGTGTTTAGAATTATTTATTTTTTGTAAGGTGCCCTGTAGTATCTAGATGGAATTTTAGAGAAATTCAAATTAATTATAAATCTATTTAGCAGCACATTTCCACTCTTTTTTCTTCACTAAAATGACTACAAATAATGATTACTTGGTGTCCTTCAACTCAGGTTGAAGTTTGCTAACATTATTATGTCATGTAAACCTCATCTATTACGTTCGTTATTAGAACAGTTTTTACCCACAATACACCGATAGGCACCCTAACACCACATTTGGTATTGTCTTATATTTTCTGTTTTGTTTTCACAAGAGTAGTTATACACGTTTCCGAAAACACTGAATCAAAATGGCATTTATATAATAGCATTATTAGTGACCAGAGAATTGGAGCATTTTCTTAGATTCTGAGCAACTTGGTAGTTATATCTTATAGATATAAGAATCTATCGTTCTGTTGTAGTAATAATATCCATTATAATGTGTTATAATGAATAAAATTTACTTGATTAAAATATCATTTAGGTTATATGCATAATACTTGAAAATGAACATCGAAAGTGCCTTTAGTCCAAAAATATAAATCAATCTTTATTAATTAATTAATTAATAACATTAATAACAATAACATTAATGCTCATTAGTGGATTAAAATCGAACATCTTTGTTTTTTACATGTACATAGGAAGTAAGATATAGAGTAGGTTATACTTACTAACCATTTGATTCTTCATTAAGTATCTCAATGCTTGGACTGGTGTTCCTTATACCTGCCATAGGTTTAGGGATAATGTAGATGTCAATTTCAATATAGTGCCATAGATCTATCAGTTCTATTCTTTTCTTTGCTACATTTACACTTAACTCTAGAATACTTATCATAAAACTTCTCTTTGCTAGACTTAATGGTGATCCTATGTGCATATTAAGATTCTTTTTCATTAAGATATGATTGCATAAGTTACCAAAGTTCCAGTGTGTGGCTCTGAATCATGCACATACAAGAGGACAATTATTAGGGAAAACGTATTTTTTTAAATAAGCAAAGAGTATGTGCCAGAAGAATGGAAAAGTGGTGGAGAAATAGGGGAGAAATTGGAGGAGAAGTAATTAGGGTGGCTTTTATAAAAGCATATGACATGCATCTATATAATTCTCAATAAGAAAGGAAATAATTTACTGTAATCTGATCATACAAAATATAGTAGAAACTGTTTTTATAATATGCAATGAACAGATAAATGTCACTAAGCATTTACAGGTAACTTTTTAAATGATTTTATTTACAAAAAGCACCTTTAATTCCTGATTAAATTGTATGTAAATTAGGTGTGACCATGAAAATATTTAACAAAGAGATCTAGAATACAATAATCTGCAAAAGTGTCCTTGTGTTAAAACACATTGAGCAGAAAAAGAGGTCTTGAAAATCAGGACATGCTTCTTGAATCTTTGAATGCTAAAGTAAATATGTAAAATGAGAAAGAATCTCCTAAAATCAATGTCAGTGTAAGAGACCTCTTACCACCCCCAGTGAAAATTAGTTCCTCCTGAGACAGAACTATACATACACACACACACACACACACACACACACACACAAAAATCAAAACAAAACAATTAAAACATCAGTTTAAGAGGTAAATATACATTGCTTAAAAAAATTGGCAACAGAAGTAAATGAGAGGTTCTATCAGAAAGAAAGGGAAAGAGAAAATTAGGTAATTATAATTTTTAAAGACATAGTAATAATAATATTATTATTATTTTAATAATAATGAATATGAATAATGAATTAATAATAATAATCCCATGTATGAGTGTACTCTGCCGTCCAAGAATGAATGGATTACTAAATGAAAATCAGAGAAAAAAACCTAACATATTTCTCTGTGTCAAGTATGCATCAAGAAAATCCAAGATGTTGCCCAGTCATTGGGTTATCTACAATAACTAAATGCTAAGACATTATTGTTGAACAAACATACATCTTTTTAGTTGCAGAGTATAGATAAGTTAATCTCACACTAAACAAGAAGCTTCTACAGTGTAGATTAGAGTTCATACTGCTGAATGTTTTCCTGCAGACTGCTGAGCAGTGAGATACACTAATGATCTTACCCAGTGCTAGATCATTTAAATACAATACCAAGCTGCTAGGCAAGATATGCTCACTGAAGAAAATAGTTACAAGACTTCTAAGGGATAACAATCTATTTAGTGGATGAATTTAAGGCCTCTTTGAAGAAGGAAATTGCATTTCTGCTATTGTAATCATAGTCCAAATCCTATGGATAGAGCTGTCATAGACCCTAGGATAACACCTGCTGTTGTTATTTTAAAATGTCTATGGTGATGGACATATGGACATATATGATTTTGTGCTTTTTATTCTTAGACCTTGTTTTTTCTCCATGGTCAAAGAAGCTTCATTTTGAAGCAAGCAGAAGTCAAAGGAGAAATTAATAACTGGACAAAGTATTGAGAATATTTTGAGCTTTCATTCTTAAAGAGATACATATATTAAACACAACACCAGCAAAGCTCAGTGAAAATGGCAGAAGACGAGGAAGAAAGAATATCTGAGGTCTTAATGACTATGAGGAGTGCTAAGAAATGCTGCCTTCTGTAAATGGCTTGGGTAATGAGCTCATGAACTCATAATGACTGTTGTTACTTGCACAAAAACTGTACAAGATAGAGGAAGTCAACACTCAAATAGATCAAGAAGACAATCTCCAGGCCTGACTCCTTATTTAGGAGTTATTGGCAGTGGCTAGTTTACGGAAGAGGGGGAAATCATTCACTTTGAGGAATGTGGTAAGTGGTAGTGGTTCCATGTTCCTGTGGATGTCCCCACATTCTTGCATGTAAGACCAGCACTAACTAGACTTAGTAAATTACTAGAATAAGGTACATTATATTGGAAAACAGCTTTGGGGGAGCAGATGTGAGGAAAATTGGAGGTAGAAATAGGGGTAGATATGATTAAAGTTCATTGTAATCATTTATAAAATTTCTGAAAATAAAAAATTTAAAAATATAAAGAGAAATAACTAATGATTCATCAAGTGTATTTATAATTTACTTATCCAGTTTTACCAATAACTGTACATATCAAACCATCACAACTATCTCTATTATAGGTTATTTGCTAACCAGTCTGTATTTGTTAGCTATTTAATGATCCTTAGTTGTGCTGGATGGTAAGTAATACAGTTGTCATTTTCTCAGAATATATGCTTTTACTGCAGTGTTCCTGTTCTTACTCGTCTGTGTCAGTCTGGCACAGCTATTAGTGGGAGTTGGTTGAAATCTTTATTGATGTTAGAAAACATGTACAAAATTTCTTCAGTGCAGCTTTATAAAATCCCATTCCAGTCATCTATTTTCTCATTTCTATGAAGGAAAGGTAGGAAGATACACAATACTCCTGCAAAATAATAACTTTTGTCCATGAAGCTGGGTGGGCAGCCATTATATCCAGATGTTTCACAAAGACTATAGAATATAAACCCAAATTGGAGCTGACACTTTTATCAGCACCTAAATGTCTTCAGGGAATATTAGACCTTTATCATGAAGGCAAATCCATATAGTTTTAATATAGTAACAATTTCCAAACACCTTGCTATAATAACAATAAATTTTCAGAAAGCCTAGTCCTGTCATGTCATAATGCATGCATAAAAATGTTTAGGTCTGGGGCTCAGCCTCCTGGCTGCACATTCTTTACCACCACAGCAATAACAGAGAGTGCTATGCTTTAGTGCACCGTTTGCAAATAGCTTAAGCACTTCCTCCTTTTATACTTACAATTCAATTTCAGTTAAATGGTAGCTGCAGGTATATGCAATCCATAGCAATTTTGAAAAAATAAAATTATTTATATCAGAATATGCTAAGAATTGTGCCAAGTAATAGAGTTTCCTTAAGTGGAAGCACAGCTAGTGTGAGTAGTTAATCAGGGCTGTTTTATTTAATATAAGGATGTTTGATAAGATTACCATTAGCTGAAAACACCAGAAATTGGGATAAATCCAAAGTAGTAGAGCAGTAAAATGGTATGTTTTTACTGAATAGGCTAGATTTTTCCCATGGGCTAAATTTTTCCCTGTTTCTTGATATGCTCTTGTAGTGGGCTGGGTTACCCATCAATGACTTTCTACTCACGTTCCATCCTTACACAATCAATTAGTGAAGCCAAAACTTGGTTAGTGGTCTAGAAATAAAAAACATTCTAACACTGCAGTACCAAAACGTTGGACAATATTTTAAAAAGGCAAATTTCACCCAGATCTACCATTCTGAATCCACTACTGTTGGTAAGGTACAACACTCTCTGTAGCTTTATTCATGCCTCAGTTGGTTTTGACATAGAGGCTACTGGAGAGGTGCTGTATTACAACCCAGAATGAAACTTTAGATTGTGTTTTCCCTGTTGCTAAGAATTTTGACAAATAAATATCATGGCAAATAAAATGTTTATCAAATGTATAGTGTGGTATCAATCAGTCAGATGATACAGTACTTGAATTTTAGTGTGAAACCATGCCAGATCATTGTGAAAGATGAATTTTTTTCTTATATTTGATTTTCTGGTACTTCTTTACAGCTATGCTCACAATAGATAGTTCTTTCTACTTCATATTCTGTGTATGTTATTACATGTGAGAAAAAATGATGGTTTTATGAAAAGTTTATGGAACTTATTTTCTTATATTTCATTTTCTTCAGTTTAGGAAGTATTTAGGAGAGGTTAGAAGTACATACTACATCTTTGAAAGTGCATACTTGTATACTTATTATGCATAAGGATTTTGTTGTTTATTTCCCTACAAGATGGAAAACTAGGAATTCCTTACAGATAGAACACCAAAAATGGAACAAAGACAGGATGAAGAAGTGGCACAGTAGTTAAAAGCACTGGCTGCATATTGTAGACTTTTTTTTTTTTTAGTCATATATAAAATGATTGTTTTATGCATTGTTGAGTGAGGGGCTCCCTAGTTCTTAGCATTCTGTATTATCTGCAGGTGTTGAATTTATGTGGGGGATGTTTGATTACTAATAATCTGAACATGGTATCAGTAGAACACCTGAGGAGTTCTAAATCAATAAAAACACCTTACCTGGGATGGCCAGGGTTCCACTGTCCTATATGGTTCTTGCCATGATGGTGGTTCCCTCTCCTGAAGTCTGGCAGGGTTTGAGTCCATGAAAATGCCTCTCTGTCTTCCTTCCTGAGCCACCAATTACCAGCAGCTATCACTTACAGCTGCACTTTGAAATCAAGACGTTAATGACCATGACATGTTCCAGGGATAGCATTTCACAACATTTCACCACTTTCTCTGCTTCTTACATCTTTCATATCTTATCCTCACTCAGTGTCATTAATATTTCCTAACCATATGAAGGAATAATGTGTTTCAGTGAGGGCTGAATGCTCAGTAGTCAGTTAAACCCAATCTAGCAGAAGTAATCCAATTAAACTGATATGAGATTTCAAGTAACCAACACCAATTGCCAAAAACAAACAAACAACTAAATAAAAACTTCACTGACCAAGATTAACAGTGGTAATAATCTGTAAATATATAAATAAATATTTAGTAATCTATCTGACACACACATTATATCCATTTAGCTAAAGAGCTGTATTAATCTTTCTTTGAGGACCTACGACCCTCCAAGCCATGAGATTTTGACTCTCCTCAGAGCAGCAAATATAAACTCTATCTTGTAGAGTAGGTGATAGATCTAATCAGAAGTTACATTTTACCCTCATTAGCAGGGATAATATTGTCAATAGTCACCTGATGTATTGGTAGTCTAGCATAAAATATCTACATCTAAGTAGGACTGACGATGACAATTCTGTAGTAGCTTGCCTAGTAACTTACAAACCTATGAAGTAGTGGGGAATCTTCCAAACTGATCTCAGCTTGTTTCTGTAACCTCATGTTACCATGAAATCATGATCTTACTATCTTCTAGGAGGAAATCAATGACTGATGTCCTATTATTACTATATTAGGAGTGGTTGAATATTTCTCAGATACTCTTCTAAACCTGAAAATCACTCAGTGATTAGTATTATGTTATGTTTTCAATAAAATAAAATGGCTTATAACTATAAATATAGCATTCAATAAATTTTTTTCAGCTTTTATGGATGAATTTGTAAATTCAGTATAGTGAAAGAATAGGATATATAAATGCTTCTACCAATACATTAAAATGATTCTTTAAATTTCTACCATATATTAAATGTGCAAATAAGTTTCAGTGTTTATGGTATTAATGAAAAGTATTTATGGTTATAATACTGTTGTCAAAGACAATAGTGTTTACAACATATTGACACATTCAACATAGACAAGGAGAAAATCAAACCAATGAGCCAATTAGCATATAAAAATATCCCAAGTAATTTGAAGGGATAGCCATAGTTAAGGTTTTATTCTATACTTTGTATGAATAGTATTCTGTTATCTCCATATAATATGGAAGTAAACAAATGAAACATAGTATGTTATAAATATTGGAATTTATATCAAGAGAAAATATAAAATAAACACAACTTCACACTGATAATGTAGGGAGAATTAATTAGAATACTTGGGGAAAGGAATCTGAAGACCAACTATGGTACTCCGAATAAGAGTCCCATTTGTTCCTCTGTCTTTATACTTGGCCAGAAATTGTTTGAACTGTTTGGAAAGAATTAGTAGATATGGGTTTGTTGGAGGAAGTGTGTCAGTAGGGTCTGGTCCTTGAAGTTCCAAATGCCTATGTCATTCAGAATTAGTTTACTGTCTCAATCCAGTGGTTGTTTTATAAAGACCTGTGCTCTTAGCTATTGCCTGTCTTCTGTCATTCTCCCCATTGTGATGGGCAAGGGCTCATCCTCTGACACCATAATCCCTGACATACTCATCTTTCTATAAGTTGCCTTGGTTATCATGTCTTTTCACAGCAAAAGTAAAGCAACTCAGAAACCAGAAATACAAACTATAAAAAGAATTTTATGGCCAATTAGGAAAACATATTAAACTGCTAAACTTATAAAGCAATTCTGTTCTCCAACAAGTCTAAAAATCTTTCTTCTTTCTTAAGAAAAAAAAAAAAAAAACACAAAGCATAACTCAGTCTCACCGTTACGTGAAACTGTGTAGCAAAATTTTATCAACATTAAGAAAGTTCAATATTTTGGAATATATTTTATATATCTTTATTCATTAACCTTAGAAATTCCAAAAATACAAAATAATCAAGAAAACAACAGATGAAATTTGTACTGTATGAAACATAACCAATGCTGAATGACTCAATTAGCATAAATTTGGCTGCTAGTAGCCAAGGAAAGACACAACCGAAGGGGCATTCATCTTAGAATTCTTTATATATTGCATTTCAAGGATCCACACTAAAGAAACTTTTTTGCAAGTGTATAGTATAGCTACAGTTGTGGGAGTACTTGAAGAGATGTGGGTTTAGAGGATTTTGCCCTTTTTTGTATTATCACTGTAATTCTTAGAAGAAATCCCAAATAAATGTATTGCCCACGCAATAAAGTAGAGAAAATGCCCCTCTGACAGCTGTTTCTGAGTTCCTGTTCTCATGGCTCATGGTCTCCATCATAGGCAGGATAGGTACATGCTGAAAAGCCAAGCCACCCATGTCCTACACCCACGCACCTTCCTGAGTGCAGCCAGCTGCAGGTCTACTATGGCTGTGTCATGGAACAAAGAAAGCTGCAGATAGGGACACATGCGGGTGAGTTAGACAGAAAGCCATGATAAAATGCAGCTTCTTATCATAAAATCTAATTATTCCAGGAAAAATAAAATAAAATGGCAGAATAATGGTGAATAATTGTGGCTTGCTATGATTACTTGAAAACCAAAGTACATGTGAAAGCACAAAACAAAGTATTCTGCCTATGAGGTTTTGTGGTGCTCCTGTGGAAAAGTCATGCAGTTGGGTCTAGAGGGCACTTGCTACAGAGCCCATCCCAAAGAACTGGTGGTAGTTTGGCCCCTCCCCTCTGCACCGACAGTCCAAGGGGCAGCACAAAACTCCACCCCTTCAGGGGCAGGCTACAGTTGGCAGAATTGCTTACCTGTTTCAACCAATGCATTACTCTTGAGTACCAAAAGACCCTCCCCATGAACTCCATGAAATACCATGGTACCTGCATTAAACTTGAGAATGCTCCTCTGATGGTATCTCCCGGAGTTCTCCTGTGTGTTCCATGGACCCTTGGTTTCCCTACCAAAGACCCACCAGACACATTTGTCCCACACCCAGCGCTTCCTTTCCATGAGCTAACTACTGGTGGCTAAGCTGTATGGCCCATAGCCTGGATGCTTGCCTGGGACAGAAGTAAGTCCTTGCAGTCTGAGAGAGAGAAACAAACAAACCCGCAAGTTTTGTTAAGGCTTTTTCTATATCCTGGTTTCTCAAACTGTATTTCACTGATGTGGAGGAGTATTTAGGAAAGGAATAATGTGGTTAGGAATTTTAAACCAGGTCAGGTCTGGTGTGTAGAGGGATATGTAATCATTTAATTCATCAGCATGGGTGCTGTACTGTAGAATGTTAGTAAACATCTTTAATCCCACCATTTAGAAGGCAGTGGTAGCCTACACCTTTAATCCCAAAGAAAAACAGAGCATAGAACCAGAGCTCAGTGAGGAGTCAGTGTTACTTAGCAAGTGACAGCTGAGATGATTCAGAATGCATTACAGGTGCTAATGACTAATCAGAGGAAGACTTAGCAGAGTGAGTCAGAATAAGGACATGCCCTCTCATGATATATTAGGAAGGCTCTCAGATCAGAGCAGGGACAGTCAGCTAAAGTGGCAAGTTATGGTAAGAGAGTAACATATTCTGTTATAGAGGCAGCTAGAGTTTGCCAGAGTTAGAAGAGTTGAGTGAGAAACATTAAGCCATGTCAGAAAGTCTGTTTTCTTGGGAAAGAGTTTGAGCCAGAACAAGAATGTGTTGAACCAGAAGAATCAGAATTTAGAAAGTGCTACTCAGAGTGGTTCAGCAAATAGCAAGTCTCAGAGGTTAATTAGATTGTACAGAAGTTTCAATGTTCTAGATTGCAAGAAGCCTGAAGCCTTCCAGTTGTAGCCTTAAGAGAAGATTGTAAGAAGGCAGAAATGCTCAAGGTCTCAAGGGTAAAACTGGTGATTTAATTTGACAAAGAATAAACAACCTTACATGCTGTGTACTCTCACTGCTGTTCCTATGTATATATGATTATTAGGTTGTGTTGCTATCCAGCTGAGTAGGGCTATTTATTTTTTCCCTTGGCAGCTTGCATAGCAACTTTAGACACATCGAGGATGAGTTCTCAGAGAATAGGCTCCCTTTCATATTCAGCTCAATCACTCTAATTCCTGTATTCCAAAGGTATATATATTGTACCTTACTTTCATGTTCTGAGTATCAATTAAGAGCAACAGCAAGAGGTTATATGTTCATAAATGAATTGATGATAAATCAAGTAAAGAAATCACACAGCATTAATTTGTTTTTCTGGATCTTCATTACCTCACTCAATAGAGTATTTTCTACTTCTACCAATTTAGCTGCACATTTCATAATTCTATTTTCTTTACACCAGAATCAAATTATTTTGATTAACATATTTCCATTATCCTTTCCTCACTCGAAGGACAAACAATTGTTTTCATTTCCTAGCTATCACTATTTAGAGAATGGCCGATGCACGGCTTTCTCAGAGTCCCTGGCAAAGGGAACTTATTCTGTGTTCTTGCCTAAGCAAGGTCCAGTTTAGCACTTGGGTCATGGCCTTGGGGGAGTTATAATTTTAGGTCCTGGGAACTTCACACCCACTCCCATGTTCTGTGGTTATCAGTCTCAGGTCACTAAGTGCTCAGTCTGGGGCACACATAAGATATTCTGTGTTCCTTTTTTGACATATTCCTTGTTTAGCTTCCTGCATTCTTTGTCCCATAGCACGATATTGTTCTGTTGACTCTGTCTCCCTCTCCACAGACAGTATAGAAGATGCTGTACTTCTTAATAAATTTGCTTATATGAGCCATCAGCTTATGGAAGACCTCCTGCTTCCAAACTTCTGAATTTTTTATTTTTTATATCCTGTCATTCCTCTCAGGAATGTGTCACTGAAGAATGACCTGCCGGGCTAGGTCCACTGGCGCATGAATAAGGATCCCTTAGTAAGACATGAAGAGTAATTATGAATATGATGTATAGATAAATAAAAGATGTCAGTTTAGAGCAACTGACCAACTGAGATACGAGGCAGAATATCATAAGTAAAATAACATTGGATTGAGTCCTTGTTGAGTGGTACTTGTTGTTACAACTTCAGGGGATTTTAGAAAATGGAGTAGGAGGAGTGAAGTAGGAGTATGGCAGTCGGTAGCACCACACTCAAGCCCTTATGAGGCAGAGCAGGGCAGCACCTTCAGCCAAAAAGCTCCTTGACTTGTGATACAGAAGTATACACTCAGCCTGAGATCCATTCTGGACAGCCGAAGACAAGTGGCTCAGATGAAATTTGCCAGGAGAAAATGCTTACCAGGTGTTTGGTGGATGTTGACTCAAACAACTTCATAATTCAAAATGAAAAACAGATCTAAAGCAGTTCCCATTTTCACATATCTTCTCTATCTGGTCCTGTACTTCATCTCTACACATCAGGTTTTAGTAGCTCAAGCTTCTAAACTTAATTTCCTGAACTTTGTCTCAGAAGGTGTCCCAACTAATAAGCTCCCTTCCTACCAAAAGTGGCCTTCTACTTCAGATAGAGCATGTTTTTGTCAGAATAGGCTCCAAACTCCTACCCCAGTTCAGACTGAGCCATGATGCTGTGACATGAAAAGGAAGAACAAATCAGCCTAACAAAATACAAACAACAAGCAAAAGCTAGCCCTTAGACCCTATGACTCCAGACAGGAAACTGCAGATACCCTGCTGGTATTATGAAATGGCATGGTAAAATTCCTGAGGGAGCCTTGGGGAAAAAAGATATGATTGCTCCTATCCCACACTGACACATTTTTCTCCCCTCCTCTCTTCTACATCTCCTGAAAATAAAATTTAAAAATTGAGTGGTTTCCTTGAGCTACACATATATTTGTCTTTAATTTTGTGTATTTTAATATAGTTTTTAATAGAAACATTGTTGGTGACTACACCATCATGGCAGTGCAAGTGGCTTCTTGGAATGGTCTGGCTGCTGGAGTGCCAAGATGTAGCTAACATTTCTTCCCTCCTTTCTGCTATATAGCTGCTGATAGTCTCAACAGTCATGGTGTCTGTTTTGCTTAGTGGTAAAACTGGAAATCATCTTTAATTCAGCTCTTACTCACTGAAAAGGGACACGTTGTGGAAAGCAAGGACATGGTGAATCTATTACTAAACGTAAATAGCAAACTTCCTTACTCTCAAGCCCAGGAAGTCCTAAGTAAATTTGAGAATTGTACCCATGTCTAATACCTGATAACTACACAGAGAATGAGGGAATTGTATGATGAAATTATTCCTGATGCAGAAGGCACTGATTCCTCAGTAAAGACAGGGGCAAAGAAGTCTGAGTAGTAAAGGAAAAGAAGAATAGATGCTGTTAAAGAAATATATGGTTGGAGTTAGGATAGAGATAGGGAAGCAGTAGAAGAACTAGAGAAAACTTAAAATCCATAATTATAAAAGTTTCCTCTGGCACCCTTTGGCCTTTCCATCTTCTGATATATGTTGAAACTGCATGCAGGGGACCCACTGAACTGCCAGAGAACATTATGTTGGAGGTTTTCTAAGAACAAGTTGATAAATAAGCTCATACAATGAGAATTGTTCTTGATCAGTGTACCAAGTATGGAAAACAAGAAAAGATGTAACTATGTGATTTTTCTATGGAACTCATACTGTGCTTGATCTTTATGAACTGTTAGAATTGCCTGTTTGATTTTGTAACCACATAACACCAACCAGAGGCTGACCTCTGGCTATGTGGTCAGCTTCTGAGAATGTAAAGTAAAACATTGATGGCTTGCTTAATATAGTGATGTCTGAGAAAATCTTGTGTAATGTATATCTTTTGCTATACCTGAATGATTTTGAGGAAGTTCTTTAGATAATAAAAGTTTGGGGTGATCTTGGCCAACTAGAGAGCACTAACGAACTTCCTGGCTGAATCATTCCCCAACTTTGACTTTATCAAATGCGCTTTCACCTCTTTCTAGTCACACATCCATTCATCCTTTCCTCTGTTCTTCCCATGAACTCATCCTGTTGCTGAGGCTGGACCCAGGCAGTACATAACACTAACATGCTAAAAAGAACCAACCCTTTGAGAGTCACAGATTCCCAATAAAGAATCAAAGGATAGTTATACCTCCTGCCACTGAAGAGCTGTGATGGCAGATGCTGCTATGTCTCAATGCCTAAAGAGATGATTGTTCCTATATCAAAGCACATATTTTCTGTTTGACAATTGATCTCCTGATAGGAAGAAAAGATTGTATCTGCACTATAATTATGTTCAATTTGTACACACACACACACACACATACATATATGTGTGTACATCTATAAGTACACACATATATGCATGTATATGTATATATACACACACATACATGTATGTATATGCATATATATGTATGTGTGTGTGTGTGTGTGTGTGTATATATATATATATACACACAATTATTTAAGGAATTTTAAAAAACTCTTTTACCCCTATAGTCTCTTTAAAAACAAGCAAATAAGCTTGGTAGAGGTGTCACATGCCTTTAACTCTGGAACTTATGACTCAGAGCCAGGTAGATCTCTGTGAGTTCTAGGCGAGAATAGCCTACAGAGTGAGTTCCAGGACAGCCAGAGATAAAACAGAAAAACTGTGTCTGCAAGAAAACAAAAAGCAAGCAAACAAAACCAACAAGTAAAGCAAATAAATAAATGGGTCATAATGATCCAATATAGACTTACACCTAATTTTCTAGGTTAAATAATTTCTACCTTCAATTATTCTGATGTAAAATGACCACAGAAAAAACTTGAAAATTTTAATACTCCTTAATCAAACAAGGGATGAGTAACCCATTCTAACCAATTTACTGGGGAAAAAAGGACAAAGATCTATATGTATGATGGTAAAATATCCTCATATATACTGAGTAAAGACTTTGCAGGGTGATGGCTTTTAGAGTACCCACATTCCTATCAGTGACCCATAATAAAGAAAGAATCTCTTAAGTACTTACTCTGTAAGTAAGCCTTATATATTCATCGGTTCCTCAAGATGAAATTTGAAATGTAATTTTGGTTTGTCATTGGGAAAATATAAAAAAGGGATAGACATTGTTTAGTAGTCCCCTCTTCAATGGAAAACAATCTAACAACACATATTAATTACTTTGTTAATGGTGTTTTGTCGCATGGAATTAAAATATTTTAAATGTAGTAAAAAGATAAAAATGTTTTAATAACAAGGATTTATGTGTAAAATGATGAATTATCTTACTAAAATTATGCATAAAGGTTGATATGAATATATGTTTATATAATGGAAACCTAGAATCATTTAGAAGTTATCCAGGTCTGAATAAGATATTTAAACTATATAGAAGATGAACCTTACAGATAATATATAATATTAAAGTTTCTAGGTTCTAAGATCAACCACTACAAATAGTGGCTGAATTGCATGCTACATGAAGATTTATTTAAAAAGATCTGACTATTAAAATCTTATAAAATAATTAAATTTATCATACTACTGAAAGCGACTTTATAGGTGTTTATCGTGTGTTGTCCTACAGTACTCTCTTTAACTATTTAACTATACTGGGATATCATCCACTATTCTTATTTTGCTTGTCATTGATAAGTAAGTATGGATGTGTCCCTCTCATCCAATTGACCCACGAGGTCTATTGTTGTGGGGTCCTGAAGGGATGACAAATACTGTTTTGTTTTACCTTCTTTTTGTTTGTTTATTTTTTAAATCTCATCACTTATTTGTCAATTGATGCTTTTTTGTTCTGTGGTCACCCACAGTTTATCTCATTAGTGGGGCAGTTGTCAGTATGCAATAAAAATCTGGTACCTTAATTTCAGAATGGAATTCCACCATGGTTATCTGGCTCTATGATCCTAGAGAACTCTGTGTCTTTCAACGCATGACTTGAGGTGCTGCTTGACTTAACCTGAAAGCATGCACCTGGTCTGGATGAGGGTGAATTTTTAGGACCAACTGATTTTCAAGGCCATGTTTTAATGTCTCCAATGGAAAAAAAAGTTTCAGCAGACATTTGGCTGTTAAGACACAGAACTGTACAGTATTGTCATTTAAGGTACTTTGGAGAAATGAATAACTATGGTATGGGCATCCTTTTATGCTGAACTCACTCTGTTAATCTGCCATTTGTATTACTGATGGGGAGTATCTCCCTTCAAGAAAGTAGAGAATATTTCAAAATTATTGTATCAATTGTTACTTACCAAATTGTATATATTTCTCATTTCAACTAAACCTTTTGTTCTAACTATCATCACTGTTATAGAATCTGGGGTTGCTTCCACAGTGGCCATTAGTAAAAAAGTTATGAGGATTAAATCATTTTAACAACTCATAGCATTCAATCAGCATTATGATTGAAACATTTGTTTAAGTACACCTTTTTATTAAGTTAGAGGAATTTTTATGTTTAGGGAACATAAAAATCTCTTGGACACCAAAATACAAGTAACACTTCTAACTTTAAAAATAAAATGGGGTAAAACGTTGTGAGACAGGCAAATCCAAGGCTTTCTCTGAGTAGTAGATGATAGGGAAAATGGAATAAAAGTTCTGTGTACCTGCCCCAAAACAGATTTGGAAGGATTCATTTATCTCTGGACCCAGTGTCTTGGAAGAGCTATGGTTTCAGATTCAGGAAATTTGACATATTCCCCCCAACCAAATAAGCCTTGGTAGACTCTGGCTATAAGTATCAAGGCATTTAGTGTTCAGTCTGTACTGCACTTGAGATAGCCAGTGTTAATTTGAGCAGCACTGCTTAGTTAGCTTCTCCTCACTTCATGCCATTATATGATAGTTTTCTGCTGGCTCTGTCCAACATTTCCCTGCAAACTGTATAGGAAAGGCTGTTCTCCAATACACTTCCTTGCAGAGTTATCAGCTTATGCAATTCCTCCAGATCTCAAACTTAAGTGTCTTTTTTATATTTCACCCCCAGGTCCACCCATGAGTATATTAATACACTAAGGCTAGAAATAGTTGAGGAAATACATGATGCAATCTTCCAATATTAATATCCTGGACAAAAGATAAGAAGAGAAAAATAAAAATATTCTAGGTCATCAGTACTGAATCTAGACAGTTTTTGCTCTTATTACATATGTCTCATATAAAGAAGCTCTATGCAGAAGCATGAGCAATATATTAAATTGTCACAGAAATGTATGAAATGAAAAGAGACCAAATATTTAAAGGATAATGCATAGAAATGAAAAGTCATCGAATGATTAAAATAAATCATTTAAAATTTTCATCAAATGATTTTTTTAGTATTACTTCCCTAAATGTACAAACTTTCACACAAATACACAAATTAGATTTCCAAAGATTAAATACGTTTTACAGAAATGGAATCAAGCATCAGATCAGTACATAGCTAGAGACTGAATTTACAAATTTTTGTTGCACAGCAGTCTAATATCCCAAGTACATATACTAGTCAAATTTCTATCTTAAAAGAATATCATATTATGAAAATCTACTTTTCTATCATCTCCAAATTTATTTATTTTGGTATGAAAAGATGAAATTGATGATAAATATGTGAAAATGTGTTTAGTGTATGTTTAAGTTATTTAGCTTAACACTAAAGATATCTGAGCAAAATACAGAAAGAAAACACATTCCAGTTTATGATCATAGTTTCAGAGAGTGCAGTGCATAATTTATTAGTCCCATATGGTTAGGGAGGAAGTTATGTTTGCAGTACTATGAGGCAGACAAAAAGTTTTCACACTTTTCGTATGCCACATCTGTGTATCAAGGGTGATGCAATAGAGAGAATGAGATTACACACATCTGGCCTCCAGAGTGAGTGAAAAAGCTGCTAAGAATACTATACCATTACATTAGCTTTTAAAGGGAAGCATCTTGGTGATTAGAACAACAGTGAGGTATTTAACTGGTCTAATGAGGAGCTCTGCTAATTATCCCCATGAGATATGAGGCTGTGTAGTTCAGTGTGTGGTATAAGTTCAAATCATACTACGTACACTCTCGGGCCAAGAAGCCCTTAGAGCTTTTAATATATCAGATCCTGGGGAGAGATATTTGATTTGCAATATTCAGGTGAGCTTCTAAAATTAAGACAAATATGACAATTTCATCCTGAATTAACATGGGTAGAAAAATAAAGGAGGAAGACTAAAATACTAGAAAATGATCCTCTTATTGTGTTTCTTCTCTGTCAAATAATTACATATATTCAACACAATTATTGCATATATGAACCAAGTTTTTGGTTACCAGGTTTCATATTCTCTATGGACAGAGGGATGATGTTATCCTTTAAGAAATACATCTCTTTTCAATAAAGATTTTCTCTTAAAAGTATTATATTATTTTCATGATTTTTTCATGCTGGGGAGATTAGTTTTTGAGATATTTTAAGCACTACCATTCGAAATAGAATCTGGGTTTCTATTAGTGCTATTATACTATATTCTGTGCTATTATATTATATTCTGTGCTATTCTAACATTATTCTAAATGATTCTGTCACTGGTGCTGATGAATTCAATTTTGTTTTTACTTTGTCCTTTCCAAAGTACTCACCAAAAATATGGAACTGAAAAATCAAACAGCAGTTACAGCATTCCATCTGCTTGGACTGACAGACAATCACAAACTTCTGCCCCTCATCTTCACCATGTTCCTCTCCATGTATCTCATCACAATTCTGGGAAACCTGCTTATCATCATGGCAATTGCCTCTGGCTCCCAACTGCACACTCCCATGTACCTCTTCCTCTCTATTCTGTCCATTAATGACATCTGCTATACTACGGCTACAATCCCCAAAATGCTGGTGAATATCCAAGCACAGGACAACAGCATAAGTTACATAGAATGTCTCTCTCAAACCTGCTTTGTTTCAATTTTTGGTGGCATGGAAAATTATCTCCTGACAGTGATGGCCTATGATCGCTATGTGGCCATTTGCAAACCTCTGAGGTACACAGTCATCATGAACCCCTTGTACTGTGCCCTGATGGTCCTACTATCCCTTTTTCTTAGCATTACAGATGCCCTACTCCACAGCCTGATGGTTCTGAGGCTTTCCTTCTGCATGGACCTAGAAATCCCCAACTTTTTTTGTGAGCTTGCTCAGATTATCAAGCTTGCCTGTTCTGATATATTTCTTAATAATTTATTAATATTTGTTACAGTTTTTGTCCTTGCGGTTGGCTCTATCGGTGGAATAGTTTTATCATATATTTACATTGTATCCTCAGTCTTGAGAATGCCATCTTCTAGAGGAAAGCACAAAGCCTTTTCTACTTGCACATCTCATCTGACTGTTGTTTGCTTGTTCTATGGGACAGGTTTTGGGGTGTACATCAGCTCTGCAGTGACAGATTCTCTTAGAAATATAGCAATGGCTTCCATGATGTATAGTGTGGTTCCTCCACTGCTGAATCCATTTATCTACAGTCTAAGAAATAGGGAGATGAAGGAAGCCTTGGGAAAACTGGTTTTTAGAATTATTTATCCTGTGTAAGTTGTCCTGTGGTATCTACTTGGCATTTTAGAGAAATTCAAATTAAGTAAAAATCTAGTGTGCAGCACATTTCCACTTTTCTCTTGTCACTTAATTAATTACAGTGTTTGATTACTTGGTGTACTTCAACTCAGGTTGAAATTTGCTGACATTATTATTCCTTGATTAAACTTCCTCTATAACTTTCATTATTAGAGCAGTTTTTTACCCCCAATACAGAGATAGGCACCCTAAATCACAGTTGTTATTGTCTCATATTTCCTCTGTTGCTTTTACAAAAGTAGTTATTTTAGAGATAACACTGCATCAAAACTGCATTTCTATAATAGCATTTGTAGTGACCAGAGAACTGCAACTTTTTCTTAGATTGCGAGAAATTGGTAGTTAAATCCTGAGAATCTACCTTCCTTCATATCATAATAATATCCATTATAATGTGTTTTCATGAATGAACTTTATTTATTAAAATATCATTTAGGTTATATGCATAATACTTCAAAACGAACATTGAAAATACATTTGGTGAAAAAAGATAAACCAATTTTTTACAATAGTGGACTAAAATAGAGCATTTTCTTTCTTTTATGCATATAGGAAATAAGATACAGAGTTGGTCATACTTATTAATCATTTGATTCTTCATTAGGTCTCTCAATTCTAGGACTGGTATTCTTTATCTTGCCAGAGTTTTAGGGATACTGTAGTTCCCAAATTCAATATGGTACCAAAGAACTATCATTTCCACCCTTTCCTTGGCTACACTAAGGATTAACTCTGGAATAATTATCATAAATCCTCTCTGTGTTGGACTTACTGTGATCCTATATTCATATCCAGCTTTTTGTTTTTAGGATGTGATTGCAGAAGTTACCAATGCTCTAGCGCATGGCTCTGCGTCATGCGCATAGAAGAGGACACTGATTAGGAAAAGGTATTTTTTAATAAGCAAAGAGTACGTGCCAGAAGAATGGAATAGTGGTGAAGGAATAAGGGAAGGGAAATAATTATGGGGGCTTTGATCAAGGCATATTATATGCATTTACATAATTCTCAATTAGAAATGAAATAATTTATTGTAATCTGATCATACAAAATATAATAGAAGCAGTTTTTATAATATACAATGTACTGATAAATGTTATTAAGCATTTACAGGTAACTTTTTAAACGATTATATTTTTATGGTTCTTATTCCTATTTAATGCATATGTGTATCTGATACATTGAGACAAATGGTACCTTTAATTCCTGACTACATTGTATATAAAGTAGGGTATGACCATGAAGATATCTAACAAAGAGATCTGGGATACAATAGTCTGCAAGAGTGTCCTTGTGTGAAAAGACACTGAGTAGAAAATGTGGTCTTGGAAATCTTGACATACTTATGGAACCTTAGAATGCCAAATTAAATGCACAAAATGAGAAAGAAGCTACTAAAATCAATGTCATTATACTAGTTCTCATACCACCCCTGTGAAAATTAGTTGATCATGAAACAGAACTAAATACAAAACACAAAATCACAACAAAACAAAATATTAAAAACTCAGATTCAGAAGTAAACATACATTTCTTTATAAAAAGGAATTGGTAAGAGAAGCAAATGAGAGCTTCTAGAAGGAAGAGAAGGAAGGAGGAAATAAGTTAATTATAATTTTTTAAAAAGAAATAATTATAATAATAATTTATAATATTTATAATAATAATTTCCACGAACGAGTGTACTCAATTGTCCAAGAATGATTGGATTACTCAAAGAAAATCAGAGAACAAAACATAAGGTATTTCTTTGCCAAGCATGTATCAAGAAAATCCAATATTTTACCCAGTCATTGGGTTATCTACAATAACTACATGCTAAGACCCTATTGTTGAACAAGCATACATTTTTTAGATGTAGAGGACAGATATGATAATCTCACACTAAAAAGGAAGTTTCCACAGTGTAGATTAAAGTTCATACTACTAAATATTTTTGTAGACTGTTAGAAAGTGAGATACACTAATGAATGGTCTTACCCAGTGCTAGAATTTTTATATACAGTACCAACCTGCTAGGCAAGATATGCTCACTGGAAAAAATTGTTGCAAGAATTCTAAGGGATAATAATATACTTAGTGGATAAATTTGAGGCCTCTCTGAAGAAGGAAATTACATTTCTTCTACTGTATTGCGGTCCAAAGACTTTAGATAAAGCTGTCATAGACCCTAAGCTAAACCCTGATGTTGTTATTTTTAAATGTTCATGATGATTGCCTCATATGATTTTCTGCTTCTATTCTTAGATCTTGGTTTTTCCCCCATTGTTAGAGAAGTTTCATTTTGCTGCAAGTAGTAGTCAAAGAGAAATTCATAACTGGACAAAGTGTTGAGAATATTTTGAGTTTTCATTTCTAAAGAGACACATATATTAAACACACCACCATCAAAGCTCAGGAAAAATGGCAGAAGATGAGGAATAAAGGACACCTGAGGTCTAATGATTAAGAAGAGTGCTATGAAATGCTGCTTTTTGTAAACGACTTTGCTATTGATCTCATGAACTCACAATGACTGTTTTCACTTGCACAAGAACTGTGAAAGATCAAGGAAGCCAACACACTTGAGTAGATCAAGTAGACCGTCTCCAGGCCTAACTCCTTACTTAGGAGTTATGGACAGGGGGCAGTTTATGGAACAGAGGGAAATCATTAACGTTGAGGAATGTGGTAAGTGGTAGTGGTCCCATGTTCCTGTGGATGTCCCCACATTCATGCAGACTAACTAGACTTAGTAAATTAGTGGTATAAGTGACATTATATTGGAAAACAGTTTGGGGGGGCAGATGTGAGGAAATTTGAAAGTAGAAATAGGAGTAGACATGACTACATTTCATTTCTGAAAATAAGAAATTTAAAAATTTAAAGAGAAATATTGATCATCGAATGTATATCTAATTTACTTATCCAGTTTTACCAATAACTATACATATCAAGAACATCACAACTATTTCTATCACATGTTATTTGCTAACAATCTTTATTTGTTAGATAAATAGTGGTCCTCAGTTTGGCTGGATGCTGAGTAATCCAGTGTCATTTTCTCAGTATATATTCTTTTACTGCAGTGCCCCTGTTCTTACTCCTCTATGGCAGCCTGCTGCTGCTGTTGGTAGGAAGTGGTTGGAAACTTTAATGATGTTAGAAAACATATACAGAACTATGTCACTTCAGGTTTATAAAATCCCATGTCAGTCATCTATTTTCTCATTTCTTTGAAGGAAAGATAAGAAGATGTATAATTCTCCTAGGGAATAATATCTTTTGTCAGTGAAGCTGGTGAGTAGCCATCAAATCCAGGTGTTTCACAAAGACTCAAGATCTGGAATGTATACCAGATCTTATATACCCTGAATTGGAGCTGACACTTTTATCAGTACCCCAATTTCTTCAGGGAATATTAGACCTTTATCATGAAGGCAAATCCAGATTGTTTAATTATGGTAACAATTTCCAAATACCTTGTGATATAATCGCACTGAATTTTCAGAAAGCCTAGTCCTGTCATGTCATAATACATCCATAAAAATGGTCAGTCTGAGGCCGAGTCTCTCGGCTGCACATTCTTTGACACCATGTCAAATGAAAGATTGCCATGTTTTAGTGCACCATCTGTAACTAACTTAGGCACTTCCTTCATTTATCCTCCTTTTACATTTGCAGATATAGGCAATCCATAGCAATTTTTAAATAATAAAGTCATTTATATCAGGACATGCTAAGAATTGTACCCAGTAATAGAGTTCCTTAAGTGGAAGCAGAGATAATGTGAATAATTAATCATGGCTATTACATGTAACATAAAGATGTTTGTTTGATAAGATTACCATCAGCTGAAAATGCCAGGAAAAGGGATAAATCCTGAATAATATTGCAGTAAAAGGGTGGGGTTTTCACTGAATAAGAACATTTTCCCGTGTGCTAAATTTTTCCCTGTTCCTAGATATGTTTTTGTAGTGATCTGGGTTACCCATCATGGATTTTTTACTCATGTTCCACCCTTGCAAAATCAATTAGTAAAGTAAATCATGATCTGTAGTATAGAAAAAAAAAACATTTTAACACTGCAGCATCAAAACAAAAGAATCAGATTGGACAATATTTTAAAAAGACAAATTTCACTCAGATCTACCATTCTGAATCCACTACTATTGGTAAGGGACAACCCTCTATGTAGCTTTATATATTCTGCAGTTGGTTTTGACATTAGAGGCTACCGGAGAGGTGCCATACTTCAACCAAGGAAGAACACTTTAGATTGTGTTTTTCCTGTTAATGAGAATTTTGGCAAATAGATAACATGGCAAATAAACTATTTATCACATGTATAATGTGTGAGAGGATACAGTATTTGCATTTTACAGTGAAAGCATACCAGATCATTGTGAAAGATGAATTGTTTTCGTATATTTGATTTTCTCATATTTCTTTACAGCTATGCTCACAATAGATAGCTCTTTCTACTTCTCATTCTGTGTATGTATTTACATGTGAGGGAAAATTATGGCTTCATGAAAATTTTATGAATTTTATTTTCTTCTATTTCACTTTCTACAGTTTGGGAAGTGTTTAAGAGGGGTTGGAAGTAATTACTAATCCTTTGAAAGAGTATAATGGTTCACTTATTAGGTATAAGGATTTTGTTGTGTGAATAATTCCTGACAAGATGGAAAACCACAAATTCACTACAGATAGGACACCAAAAATGGAACAAAGAGGAGCTGAAGGGCTGATTCAGTAGTTAAAAGCACTGGCTACATGTTGTAGAAATTATTTTCAGTCATGTATTACATGATTGTTTTATGCATTGTTGAGTGATGACCTCCCTAGGCCTTGGTGTTTTGTATTGTTTGCAGGTGTTGGGTTTATGTGGGGAATGTTTGATTGTTAATTATATGAACATGCTATCTGTAGAACACCTGAGGAGTTCTAAATCAATAAAAACACCTTAGCTGGGATGGCCAGGGTTCCACTGTCCTGTATGGTTCTTGCCATGATGGTGGTTCCCTCTCCTGAAGTCTGGCAGTGTTTGAGTCCATGAAAATGCCTCTCTGTCTTCCTTGCTGAGCCACCACAGCAGCTAACAACTACAGTTACACTTCTAAATCAAGAGAGTATATATATATACATATACATATGTATATATATATATGTATAAATATATAACATTATGTGCATAAGTGTTCAGTAAGGCAATGCAAATATAAATATTTGTGATGGTAAAGTAGAGTACTCTCACAGTTTAAATTTCTAAAAAATCATAAAACTGAACATTAATAAAATGTTTGGGAAAATATGAACTATTACTGTCACATACTACAAACACCTTGCCATATAAATTTTGCAAAGTATAACACTCTCTTTTTGGTTATGTGAAAGCAAAATCCAAATATAAAAATAGTTTAAAGGGAATAGATGTTTCAAAATTATGAAGTGTTTCAAGTAGGGAATGATAGAAATGAAAAAAGTGCATATGAAATAAATAGCTTCAAATATGTGTCTATTATTTTGGTCAATAAAATACAGAAAGCTGGTTAAGTGTATACATTTCTTATAGGTGACCATGTATTCCTGTTCATAATCATTCTCATTAAATTCAATCATGTTTGAATAATCTCATCTATAAAAAATACTAGGTGGGACCAAAACATATAACATTTTATAAAACTGAATTTTTTCACATTATTTTTGTTAGGTTAGTCCAAGTTTTATAGTTTATATAACTAATATAGTTTTACATTTTGCTCCTTTATGCCTTATACAAGTTCATATAGGAGGTTGAATAAGTAAGTATTTGTACTATGGAACTAGCTTCCTTTACTTTTCTACATACACAAGATTCCTATTAGTGATTAGAGTACATCAGATATACATAAGACAATCATGGCAAGTTGGACCCCTTGTACTAGAGATCTTCTCTCTCTTTCTAGGAATGCTCTACTTATCTACTATTTCTGAGGATGTTAGTAAAGGCCAAGTAATATCGGTCACAGAATTACACACATACACGCACAGAGGGAAGAGAGAGAGAAAGAGGGGGGGAGGGAGCAGAGAGAGAATTTGAGTTTATACATAGGATCAAGAGAGAGCAGAGAGAGAATTTGAGATTATACATAGGGTCAACATGATGAAAACCATTCATAATGAGATTTTTCCTCAGTGTTGTTTTCTTATTATTGGAAATATGGAAAAGTATGCACGTTGTGAAGTGATACCACCATGCCCTTAGGAAATATGTCCATTTTATAATTCTCTAAATATAGTTGGTTTTCTCATTCAACTTAAGGTATTTCTTCGTGCTGTTGTCATACAGCTAAGAGTGGGTCAAAGAGTGCTTTGAACATTGGAATTCTCATCCTAAAAGCAGAAGGTGTTGGCTGCTCCTCATTTTATTTATTTATTTTTTAGTTCTGGGAAAACCCAGCTAAATTCTAAATGCTTCCTATTTCACAGCAGGTCACTGGCAAAGGAATGTGTTCTGGTTGGTGCTTATCTGAACACTGTAGCTGGAATGCCTAAGGATGAGCCCATTTTCTGATAAGGTATCTTCTTTCTCCAAGAAAGTGGTGCAGAAGATGATTTTGCAGGACTTTGACCCTTAGACAATGAGCCCCCAACATGCAAATGGGGCTACTCTTGTATCCATGTCTTAAACAATGGCCCTGGTCCCTGGATGCCAAGGTCCCTCCCTGCCTTTTCATTACAAATGTAACCACCCTTGCTTTAATAAACTGAGATGTTCCACTGACAACAGCCTCCCAGGAATTCTGTTTCTCAGGGCTTTCAGCCTCCAACCAAAGATCTGCCTAGATCCATCATATGGACCTACCTAGCTTTCTTCCCCAAAGCTACCTGATGGCCAGCAGCTTAGCTGCCACCTGTGGAGGAGAGTGCATGATGAAATATACATTCCTTCATTCTAAAAGTCAGTGGCAGAAACTATAACAATTTAAAAGTATATGAATCTAGCGCTGGAAGAATAATTATCACTGCCAAACCACTTCTTTGTTCCCTGGGGGAAAATATTATTTCTTTCTAAGGATGTCTGTATTAATAAGCGTAATTATTTAGATCTTTAAAATTGTTAGTCTTTGTCAGTGAACAACCAGCAGTTGTTTGCACTCTGATCTGTTTTCATAGGAGACTTTCTACTTGTTTTCCACATTTAGCCATTTTATAGTGTGTGTTTACTATGTGATGACATATGGCTATTGATCTTATGAGAATAGGTCCATTAGGATCAGACTCCTACAGACAGAGACTCCTACAATTATACTCACATGAATTTGGAATTAATTACTGAAACAAATTGCTTGCATTTCCAGCAGGAGATGCTAACGGAGTTCTGTTTAAAGGTGATGTTTTGTAATTATTGCTAATGACCACCTGCATGATTCCATTTCCACCTGCTACAAATGATCTAATGGGTATAAGAGGGCACAGCTACCTACAAATTCAAGGGATAATTTTGGATATATTTAGTCAGAAACTGATTTTATAGAGCAAATTGCAGCAATTTCAATTAAGCTTTCAATACCTTTCAGAGAGCAAAGTGCTGTTCTTGCAAGCATGAGGAACTGAGTTTATACTCTAAAACCAACATATTTTAAATGCCAAGAATATTGGTCTGTGGTTTCAATTCCAGCAGAAGGGAGGTAGAGAGAGGTGGATCCCTGGATCATGCTGGCCACACAGCCTACACTACTCATTGAAGTCAATCCAATACCCTGCCTTTTTTCTAATTTTTACTTTTTCTTTTCCCAATCCTTTCCGACCTCCTGTTTACCCTAGGTCTATTCCTCCTCTGTTTCCAATCAGAAAACAGCAGATCTCCAAAAAACTCCAACAAAACACTAAAGAGCAAGATACAGTAAGACTAAGCATAACCTCACATTGAAGCTGGACAAGGCAACCCAGCAAGAGGCAAAGGGCCCCAAGAGCAGGCAAAAAAGTTAGAGACACACCCACCCAATAAAGGCAACAATCTAACACCCATAACATACATGCAGAGGACCTGGCACACACTCATGAAGGCTCCATGACAGCAGATGTAGTTTCTTGAGCCCCTATGGGTCCTGCTTAGTTGGTTATATGGCCCATAGTCTCCTGATGTTCTAAACACCTCTAGCTCCTACAATCTCTCCTACTCATCTTTCACAAGGTCCCTCAAACTATGAGGGTGGAGATCAATGGAAATCTCCAATTTAGTCTCTCTCTGTCTCTGTCTCTGTTTCTCTCTCTCTTTCTCTCTCTCTATGACCAATGTTTGGCTGTGGGTTTCTGCATCTGCTCCCATCAGCTGTCTCAGGAAAACTCTGTGGTGACCATTGGGCTAGGCATCAATCTTTGAGATAGCAGAATATTAGTAAGAATCATTTCAGTGGTTTTTGATTTTGTTTTTTTGACCAGTCTTCTGTGGTTCCATCCCAGGTCACTGAACCATTCAGCATCAAGTCCCTGGCCATCCAGGCAGTGCTCTTTCTTACTTAAAAAAAAAAAAAAGCAAAACATTATAAAAATGGGCAAAGTTTCTTTGAGCTAAATATATTTCTATTTTATAATTTTATTATTTTGTCTTATTTTAATATGGTTTTTAATAGGTACATAGCACTAACATGCTAAAAAGAACTAACACTTTCAGATTCACAGATTCTCAAGAAAAATTCAAAGAATATTTATAGCTCCTGTCACTAAAGAGCTGTAATGGCAGACTCTGCTGTGTCTTGATGCCTAAAGAGATGATTATTCTTATTCCAAAGCACATATTTCATATTTGACAATTGATCTACTGTTAGGAATAAAAGATTGTATCTGTGCTTTAATTACACTCTATTTTTACATATATGTATATAAATACAAATATTTAAAGAATTTTAAAAGTACTTTTTAACCCTATAGTCTCTTTAAAAACAATCAAATAAGCAGGGCAGAGGTGGCACATGCCTTTAATTGAGGTACTTAGGAGGCAGAGGCAGGTGAATCTCTGTGAGTTCTAGACCAACCTGGACTACAGAGTGACTTCTAGGACAGCCAGAGATAAAACAGAGAAAACCTATCTGCAAAAAAAAAAAAAAAAAAAAGCAAGCAAAAAACAAACAAATAAAGCAAAAAGTAAATGGGTCCTAATGTTCCAATACAGGACTGACACCTAATCTTGCTATTTTCATACCTTCAGTTATGCTGACATAAAATAACCACAGAAAATCTTGTCAAATTTTAATACTCCTTAACAAAAACAAGAGATAAGTAACCCATTCTAACCCATTTATTTGAAAAAAAAATGACAGAGGTCTATATGGATGATGGTAAGATATCCTAATCCATACTGATAAAGACTTTTCAGGGTAACTGCTTTGGGTTCACCGACATTCCTGTCAGTGACCTATTACGGTCACTGTAAATGAGCTTGATAAAGACATTGGATCCTCAGGATGAAATTTGAAATGTAATTTTGATTTGTCATTGGAAAAATATAAAAAAGGGATAGACATTGTCTAGTAATCCCCTCTTCAATGGAAAAAAAGCCTCACAACAGATAATAAATTCATTTGTTAATAGTGTTACATCTCACAGAATAAAAATTTTTTGAATGCTTTATAAGGATAAAAATGTTTTGATAACAGGGATTTATATGTAAAATGATGAAATTTCTTACTAAAATTATATATAAAAGTTGATATGGATATATGTTTATATAAAGGAAATCTAGAATCTTTTAGAAGTTATCAAGGTCCAATAAGTTATTTAAGCTATAGAGAATATGAGCCTTAAGATAATATATAATATTAAAATTTCAAAGTTCTACGATTATCAACCGCAAACAGTAGCTAAAATTCATGCCACATGAAGATTTATTTAAAGACATCTGACTACTAAAATATTTCACAATAAGTAAAATTATCATACTAATGAAAATGAGCTTATAGGTGTTTATCATGTGTTGTCTTACAGTACTCTCTTCAACTATACTAGGACATCATCCACTATTCTCATTTATTTTTTGTCATTGATGAGTAAGTATGCATGTGTGCCTCTCATCCAATTGACCCATAAGGGCTATGGCTGTTGGGTCCTGAAGGAATGGGAAGTAATGTTTCATTTTGTTTTGTTTTTCAAACTTAATCAATTATTTGCCAATTGAGTTTTTTGTTCTGTGATCACGTAGTATATCTCATTGGTGGGACAGTTGTCAGTATTGAAATGAAAATCTGGTACCTTAATTTCAGAATGGAATTCTACCTTGGTTATCTTGCTCCATGATCCTAGAAATTGCTCTGTCTTTGGATGCATGGCTTGTAGTGTGGGTTGATTTGACTTAAATGGCATACACCCGGTCCTGGATGAGGTTGAATTTTTAGGACATCTCATAGGAAATGTCCTGTTTTTAATGTTTCCCTGGTGACGAAAAAAAAAGTTTGAGCTGGATATTTGGGCTGTTAGACACAGACCTGGATCATCTGGATATTGTTCTTTATGGTGCTTTGGAGAGAAGGATAACTATGGTAATGACATCCTTTTGTGTCTGGACTCACTCTGTTAA
>JAMJFZ010000326.1:0-40604 GCA_026225945.1 Cricetomys ansorgei
TCGTCTTTCTGGGTTCTGGTTCTTAACCTCGTCTCTCCTTACCCAGCCACAGTTGACCTTGGACTCTCTCAGCAGGACCCGGGGAGCCCCGAAATCCTGCTACCGCCGGCAGCTGACTACCTGCAAAAGAAACAAAACTGAAAGTAATCTTTCTGTGGTGCAACTTCCGTCCCCGGCCCGGGACAGCTACTCCGGGGCGCAAGCCCCGCCTTCCTCCCCACCCCGCCCTGGAGCTGCCCCTCCCCGGGCCCCGGCCAGGCTAGGTCAACCGGCTTCTAGCAGTAAGGTCTGGGGGGACCACAGCCCAGGGCCGCCCGGTGGCCCACAAGCTGTAAGCTTGAGTGTGTGTGTTACGAACATGACACTGCCCCAGGGTCTGTTCTCTGAGCGCGTTTATTGAGTTAGGATGTTTACGTGTAGGAAGGAATGACAGATGGGTGATTGGGCCAGTGGGCGAGGGCTCCTCGTTTGATCCTTTGCTAACCACAGTTGAAGCTGCGAACCCCAGATAAGAACAACGTTTCCAGGACTTAGCACAGGCTTCCCGGAGGAGGCTCTCTATCTTTGAGGAGGTCCCAGAGCTTTGGGGTTCCCCGGGGGTAAGCGCTTTCTAAGAGCGACAGTGCGACAGGTGTGTGGGGACAGAGGCATGAGATCAGATGTGGCGGAGCACAGCCCTTGGGAGATGGAGGCAGGGAGATGAGGGCTGAGGTGCCAGCCTCAGCTACTTAGTAAGTGTAAGGCCTGTGGGAGCTACTGCAAGACTCTGTCTGGAAAAAAAAAAGGAGTTACCCAGCCCCTCAGAGTGGCTGTAACGTAGAGGGAGGAACTGACTAGGGCGGTCGGATGCCCCAGGCCAGGTAGTCAATTAGAGTGAGAACAGGTGTCATTCAGGTGCTGCCTGGCTTAAGATGGTTCACCTTGACAGTCTTTCTACATTTCCCCCCCCCCCCCACTTCCAGTTCTCCGCTTTGTGATGGTGTAAAAGCAATACATGCAGTCAAAAACTGTACCCCTCCCCCCTCTTATCTATTAATTTAGACAAGGTCTTACTAGGTAGCCTAGATAAGCCTCAAATTCAAGCTCCTTCTGCCCCAGCCTCCTGAGTGTGTTGGTATTACAGGTGTGTGCACTACATCCTGCCTTTGGATGGTTGATATTGGGGCTGGGATGAAAATAGTATCCTAAGGGGAAGGCCTGGAGCAGTCAGGCAGGACAGAAACAAGGGAAAGAAAGGGGTGTGGACTGTGGGCGTGGCATAGTTGGTGAGCGCTGCCTTGGCTTCCGTCCCCAGCACCAAATAATTAGGTGTGACTGAGTACACCTGCAGCCCCAGCTAGGCTTCCAGCCGAGGCTGGAAGATCAGGAGTTCAAAGTCATCCTCAGTGTAGAGCAAGCTTCAGCCGGGCCAGCCTGAGGTACATGAGACTCTCTCTCAAACAAACACAAAGGAACAAAGCATGGCAGGAAAAGAGTCCCTCACTCCTAAGTATGGTTAAACAAGCGGTTCTCAACCTATGGATCTTGACTTCTTTGGGAGTTGAACAACCCTTTCACAGGGGTCCCTAAGACCATCTGCATATCAGAGATTTACATAACAGTATTTCATAACAGTAGCAAAGTTACAGTTACAAAGTAGCAAGGAAAATAATTTTTGTGGTGGTGGGGGGTCACCACAACACGAGGAACTGTATTACAGGGTCGCGTGCAGCATCAGGAGGGTTGAGAACTGCTGGGTTAGAGCTTCTTGTTAGCTGAAAATCGAGAATTCCAGCAGAGTTAACACTTTGGATATGCAGGCTGCCAACTTGGAGACCTTCCTTGTACCTAGAGATATTTCAAATAGCAGCGTTAAAATAGGGGCTGGCAAGACGGCTCAGCAAATAGTGCTTGCCACCGAGCCCGAGGACCTGAGTTCAATTCCCGGAACCTGCAGGGAGACTGTGTTGGGGCAGATAGATGGAAGGAGACCCCTGAGAAATCACCAGGGCTCGAGATCGATGCAAAAGCAAGAGGTTTATTTCCAACGTGTTGGGGTCCACCTCACAGGGCGACCCCTAAAACACTCTAAGTGTTGCTTATATAGAAATTTCAAAGGCAGAGCCCAGCAACAGGGTATTAGGCACGATTCTATTGGTTACACAGTTATGTGAGTATTAACCTTTAAACTGATTGGTGCTGGCACATAGCAAGATCACGGGCTCCTAGAAAATGTAAACTTAGGGTCTTAGTCAATGTGGGTGGGGGGAGAGCCTTAGCCCAAGGCTGTTAGCCAGCGGTCCATATCTTGTTTGTCTTAGAAATTGTTTTTCTTACTCTAGTTCTGGGAACTGTTCTGGGTCACATTGCCCCTGACTTGGGCCTACACAGTTTTGGTGTTTTTAGAAGCCTGACTCAAGTTTGGCTGCTTTGGTTTTTGCCCTTTCAACTGGACTCCCCCAAAAGCAGTCCTTGGACCGCCATGCCTAAGCTTTTAAAACATGTTAAGATAGCAATGAACCAGGCTTAAGGCCTAAAAACTAGGACCCAGGACAACCTTTCCCCTTTCCCATCAGCCTTTGGTTTGCAGAAACCCCATCAGACCCTTGTACTGTAAGTTACATCGGAATCCGTTTTGTGCAAGCCTTGTGAGCTGCGGCTTCACCTTATCAGCTGTGACCCTACCCCAGCCCCGCCCAGCACCCCCAATCTTCATTTACTGATAAAGGCGGAAAGAAGATAAAGAAGGAGGTTCCTTAGACGTCCTTTGGGTGTGTCCACCAGGTAACAGGACAAAGGTACTGCTCAGACCGAGCAAGAGAAGGCACAGTCAGCACAGGCTGGCCCAGCCTGACATCCTGTTCCTTCCTTTCCTTCTTTACCCCTCCCTTCCTCCCCTCCTTTTCCCCTCCCCTCCCCTTATCCTCCCCTCTCCTTCCCCTCCCACCTTTTCCAGTCCTATTTTTTTCCTGACAGTCTTTACGTAGCCCAGGCTAGCATGACATTCAGTTTGTTATCCAGTCCCCTGCTTCAGTTTCCCAAGCTTCTGGTATTAACAGGTGTGCACCACCAACCAGGCTTAATTTGGGTTTAATTTGCTCTTCTTTTTAATGCTTGACGGCAAGCGTCTTACCTACTGAGCTGTCTTTCCCAGCTGTTGGGGAAGTTTATTTCTAGTTGTGTTTATAATTGTTTTGTACATTGTTGGAGGAAGGGCTGCCTAAGCCTTGGCAGTTTGCGTTATCTACAGGTGTTGGTTTTATGTAAACCTGCAATTAAGATGTTTGCTTCCTTATGACCTGCACCTGCCCACTGCTCTCTGGCAGAGCCATTGTGATTCACTGAGATCTCCAGGTGAAGAGCTAAGTTGCTGTAGAGGAATTCTTGTAGTCCCTCTCCCACACTCTCAGGCAACAGGCGAGAACACTTCCCTTAGGCCTTGAGTTCCCCCACCATAAAGGTCATAGTTCAGCTGCTAAAGGATTGTGGGATAAAAGTAAACTACAGGTTTCCTTCATTATGCAAGTAGGCCTTTGGCTGAGAGGATGGAGTTTTTGTAACACGTGAGGAGCTTGTGTATCAATAAAAACACCTGAGATCAGAAGACCAGGGTTCTGCTGTCAGGTACGGCATTTGCCACGACAGACGGTTCCATCTGCTGAGGTCTGGAAGGTTTGCATCTGTACAGTGTCTTCTTTGTCTTCTTTGCAGACTGACACAGTGGCTCTGGGCTACATCCAGCTGCTATTATTTATTTATTTATCTCTAGGACCTTCATTTATTGAGAGGCAGATGTGACTAATCACACACACACACACACACACACACACACACACACACACACACACACTTCAGAATTGCCACCTTGAAAACTCCTGTCATTCCAAAGCGGGTTTCCCTTAGTCCCCTATGTGGTGTACACCTCTTACTCTTTCTGCTTTCATTTTATGTGTAGTCGCTCATTCTCTCCCCATGTTGTCGACAGGTCTCTTCGGCTCTGTTTAATTTTATTTTACCAACACGGTTTCACGTAGTAGCCTTGAACTCACTGTGGAGCCGAAGATGATCCTAAGTTCCTGATCTTTCCACTTCCATCCCCCAGCCATGGGGCTCTCAGGTGTGCACCACTCCCAGTACCGTTTGGTGCTGGCTATGGAACCCGGGGCTTCATGAGCGCTAGGTAAGAGCTCTGTCTGCTGAGCTGTAGTCTCAGAACCTTACTTTATTTTGGTGTGTTGTGCTGTGTTGTCTTGTACTGCACTGTGCTGTGTTTTGTTTGTACCGGACAGGGTCTCCTGTATCCCAGGCTAGACTTGAGCTCCTGATCCTTCTGCCCCCACCTCCTAGGTGTTGGGGGTGACAGGCGGTGCTACCGCTCCCAGCCTGTTCATTGTTCTTCAGTCTTTCTTCCTCTCTGTGGAAGGTCTGTGAGTTCATTGATCCTTTCTTCGGCCACCTCAATTTCATTATTGAGCTCTTTTGAAGAATCATTATTTAGTCTTTAGAAAAGGTGGGGGGAGTCCTTGTATAGCCTAGGCTGGCCTTAAACTCTCTATGTAGACAAGGATGGCTTGAACCCCTGATTCTCCTACCTTCACCTTCTGAGTGCTGGGATCACAGATGTGCAATGCCACAGATGGCTTGTGCAGGGCTGGGATGAAATCTGGGGTTCATGCATGCGAGGCAAGCTCTCTACCCACCGAGCTACATCCCCAGCCCTACCATTGTCCTGACGTGACTTTAATACTATATTTTGTCTCTCTGGTGGTATATGGCCTCCGATATCTCTGCTTGGCTTGTGTGTGTGTGTGTGTGTATGTGTTTACATGTGTGCACACATGTGTCTGTAGGTTGGCGGAGGTCAATCTTGGTTGTCCTTTCTCAGGTGTTATCCATCTTGTTTTTTGAGGTATGGTCTCTCATTGGTCTGGAACTCACCGAATAGGCTGAGAGTCCCGGAGACCCACCTGTCTCCACTCCCCAGTCACGACTTGCGACTTGCGTCATGTGGGCTCTGAGGGTCAGAGTCAGGTCCCATGCTTGCGAAGCAGGCGCTTACCAAAGGAGCCGTCACTCCAGGGCAGCTATTTTTGCTTTCCTTAGACTCCGGGGTCTCCCCTGCATCTGCGCTTAGGTATTGGCTGATGCGCAGAGCAGACATACCCTGAGGCTGTCATTCTCTGCCAGGCCACAGAATGCTGCCGTTCATCTACACTGAAATCTCAGCTCTCTTTTATTTCGGCTTCTCTTACCCGTGGCTTAGTGCAGCCCCGGCAAGCATTATCAAAAAGAATGGTTACAGGGCCTGAGAGATGGGTCCACAGGTAAAGGGGCTTGCTGCCGAGACTGACAACCTGAGTTTGATCCCCAGGAGAGAACCAGCTCCTCGGACATCCACATGAATGCAGTGGCACATGCATGCCTCTGACATTACATTTTATTTGTTGGTTAGTTTATTTATTTATTGTTTTGTGTACTGGGAGAGGGTACATGTGAAGCCTGGTATAAACAAATCAAGTCCAGGACTGATCCCCAGCACGAACAAACAAAACAACTCTACCCCCCCCCCCCCCCCGCAGCAAAACAGCAACAAACCTGCCCCTCTATCCCTCCACCCACCTCTTCCCTAGCCAGCCTCAGGACAGATAGGGAACCGTCCTATCCAAAGCTGTTTTTGCTGCCCTTGCCCACTAGAGGGCGCTAGGCCCCTTCCAAAGCTGACCTTCCATTTCAACGAATGGCCGCTTTCCAGTCCCCATTTAAAAAAAAAAAAAAATCTCTCCTCCTTTCTGAACCTCAAAGGGTCCTTAGTCCTGTGCCTCCCCTGGGATTTACAGTCTTCCAACTAACAAATCGTAACGTTGCCATGGCAACTCTGCCTTCGTTGGGTTTTTCTCCTTAGCCAATTGGCTTGGGATAGAAAGACACTCCCGTGAGAGGCTCCTGTGGGGATACTCTCTCCTCCCGCAGTGCTCACTGGGCTCTTACAAGATTCCAAGACAAAAGGCCAGAGGTGTGGCTCAGAGGGTGGGGCGCTTCCTTAGCGCGCACAGAGCTCCTGGTTCTAACCACCGCCCGACGTTAACCTGGCACCACACCCGTAATCACAGCACTGGAGAGGCAGAGGCAGGAGGACCAGAAATCCAAGGTTATCTTCAGCTACATTATCCAGGCCAGCCTGGGCAGCCTGAGACCTCGTTTAACCTTATAATCCCAGCACCGAGGTAGACTACCATAAATCCAAAGGCAACTAGGATTATGTAGTGGGTTCCAAGCCATCCAAGGCTTAGGGTTAGACCTTGTCTCAATGAATGAATGAATGAATGAATGAATGAATAAACAAACAAATATGTTCAGCTGGCAGGAAGAGGAAGGGGTGGGTCATAGATAGGAGACTGGAGGGTCAGGTCCCCATGCGCCTATATGCTGCTTATGTTAGAGGTCCTTCTTTTCACCCAATTTGTAAGCATTTCCTGGGCTGGGGATTCAGCTCAGTTAGTAGAGTGGTTTGTCTAATATGTGTGAAGCCATGTGTGCAAGCACCACCTAAACCAAGCCTGTGATCCAGCTCTCAGGACGTGGTAGTGTGAGGGTCACAAGTTCAAGGTCGTTCTCCGCTATGTAAAGACCTTGAGACCAGTCTGGGCTACATAAGACTCTGTCTAAAAAACAATGAAGAAAGAAAGAAAGAAAGAAAGAGAGAGAGAGAGATGGAGGAGGGAAGGGGGAGGGAGAGGGAGAGAGAAAGGAAGAAAAGGCTGCATGGCCGTGGCACACATCTTTAATCCTAGCACTCAGGAGGAAGAAGCAGACAGACCCCTGAGTTCAAGGCCAGCCTGGTCTACAAAGCGAGTTCTAGGACAGCCAGGGCTACACAGAGAAACCCTGTCTCGAAACACACACACACATACACACACAGAGAGAATACTCCAGTTAACTCCTTTAACCTCCCTGTCTCAGACACTAAACCAGAAGGCACGCTTCTCAGTCATCCGCATACTCCATTCCACCGCCACTGCGATGACTAATGTTGACAGGACTTAGAAACACCTAGGAGACACAACTCCGGGCACACCTCTGAGGAAGTTTCTAGATTGAATTAAGGTGGGAAGATTCACCCTGAACATGAGCAGCACCATCCCATGGGCTGGGGTCCTGGACCCTGGATGTCATGTGACCAGCCTCTGCAAACTCCTCCCTCCAAGCCTTCCCCACCGAGATGGGCTCCCCTCCAACGTGAGCCACCTTCCTTCCTGAGCTGCTGATGGCAGGCAGCGAGGGAGGGCTGAGTCACAGCAAAGTGTAAAGACAGCTGTGACTGAGGATGAAAACCTGTGATCGGGGATGAAAACCACACCTTTAAATTACAGTGTGCGTGTGTGTGTGTGTGTGTGTGTGTGTGTGTGTGTCCGGCTGTCTGCCTCCCATGCAGAGGGGTCAGGTGACCTCTTGTGGAAGTCTCCCCCAGGATGGAAATCGGGCTCGGCAGCAGGAACCTTCATCCGGCCAAGCCATCATTGATTTGCACGCTTACTTTAATTTTAGTTGATGGGGTCGGAGCGGTGGCTCGGAGTTGGGATCCCTAGCACCCACGTAAATACTCAGGTGGGCACAATGGCCACACTATCACCCCAGGACTCAGATGGCAGAGACAGGGTTCCCCCGAGCAAGCTGGCTAGGTGCGTTAGCAGAATAAGTGGGGCTCAGGGTTCAGTGTGAGATGGAGAGCAATCGAAGAAGACGCTTGGCTGTGGCCCCTCGACCACACACAGAAACACATAGAGTTTTGTGTTTTGGTTTTTGTTTGTTTTTTTCCGAGACAGGGTTTCTCTGTTGTAACTCTGGCTGTCCTGGAATTCACTCTGTAGACCAGGCTGGCCTCGAACTCACAGAGATCCTCCTGCCTTTGCCTCTTGAGCGCTGGGATTAAAGGCGTTTGCCGCCGCCGCTGCCGCCGCCGCCGCCACCACCAGGCCACAAATCATTTAAAAAAAAAAAAAAAAAGGAAACAATTTTTTTAAAAGGATGGGATTGGTATTAGAGATTTCCTTTGCCTCAGCTCTGACAGGTCTCTGCTGGGTGCCCCCCCCCCACTCACTTAAGGACTCTCTTCTGTTCTTTCTCCCTCTTAAGCTTCTTAAAATAGAAGAGAGCCGATTGCCTCTTTGAACTCCATTTCCCTGCTAGCTTTCCCTGTCTTTTAATGACAGAGTCTCCCATAACTCAAGGCTGAAGATGACTTTCAGCTTCGGATCCTCCTGACTCGACCTTCCCAGCACTGGGATTGTGAGTGTTCTCTGACCATGCTCGGTTTGTGCAGTTTTCTGGGAAATGGAGCCCGGGCTAGGCAAGCACAAATGGAGTCACACCCCAGTTTTAACATCCTGACCCTGAAGTTCACAGTATTTTTATTTCCTTTCTCTTCATACTTCCTGTCTGAACCAGCTCATCTGCTTTTATAGTCCAATTATCTTTTATAAAATGGTGTATTAGTCTGTTTTGCATGACTGTAACAAAATGCACTAGGCAGAGTAACCTTATAAGGGAGAGAATGGGTTGTTTTGGCTCGTGCTTCTGGAGGTACAAAGTTGAAGGGCTGCATCTGGTCACCAGAGGCCAAGAGACAGAGAGGCTAGACATGTATCTTCTGGGTTCTCTCTCTTCCTACAAAGCCACTAGAATTAAACCAAGCAGACTGATAACGGATCCGGCCCCAACCGCCTCTGGAAGGCCCTGCTCCTAAAGGCCAGAGTCAGGCCAGGTGAAGGCTGTGAAGGTTTCACAGATGGACCGATGAGACTTCCCACCCAGAGTTTCCAGGCTTCTAACGCCATCGAAGAAAAGGATTCCCAAGCTGGGAGACGGCTCAGAGGGAAAGGCACTTGCCATGCCAGCTTCACAACCTGAGCCAACCCTCTGGAACCCACATAGGAAGCTGGATGAAGGGCACCATCTATAATCCAGGCACTCCTACAGTGAGGGGAGGCAGAGGGAGGAGGATTGTCTGGAAGCTCAGGGGTCAGCTAGCGTAAGTACACAGCACAGCAGAAAAAGATGAGAGACTCAACAAGGCGGGAGGTGAGAACTGACTCCTGAGAGCTATCTTCTATAGGCCCCTGTGCGCACGCATGCACACACATACACACACAGAAGCACACCACATACACACGTGCACACACACATATACACACATACCATATATATACACATATACCATACACACACACACACACACATACACACATACCATATATATACGCATATACCACACAAACACACACACACACACACAGACACACACACACATGACACACGCTTAAAAGTCTCCTAAGATCAGCCATCCCCTATTACTTCCTGACCCTCTCTGTGTAGACCCTCACTGGCTGGAGCGTTTGTCTTCCTTCTCTCTATCACTGGGATATATTTTAGGGACCAGTAAGTGTTGGGGTCTTACCAATGTCTCCCCTTGTTTGAGGAAAACATCTGCTCTTTAAATTACCGGGATTGGGCTGCAGAGATGGCAAGCATGGGGACCTGAGTTTGGATCCCGAGAACCAGCAAGGACATGGTGGAACCTGCACCTGGAATCCCAGCATTCCTTCCGTGATGGGGAGGCAGAGACAAGAGAAGCAATAGGCCAGCTAGCCTGCCATATGCAGCAGCAAGCAACAGAGAGAGAACCCTTCTCAAACAAGGTGGGAGGTGAAAAATAACAGCAGAGGTTGCCCTCTGACCTCTACACACTCGCCATGGCATGCACACACCCACACACCCACACACAAATACATACATGCACATGCGCACACACACATATATACGTGCAAAGATTAAATGAGTAAGTAAAAAGATTAACAAATAAGTAAATAAATAAATTGCTGTGATCATATGTGTGTGTGTGTGTGAGAGAGAGAGAGAGAGACCTGGGGTGCTACTCCTTAGAATGTCACCCATCTTGAGTCTTGTTTTGTTATTTGTGTCAGCCTATCTTGATTAGCCTTGTCTTAGGTTGTTTTTGTTTTGTTTTTCCTATCGCTGTGATAAAATACCCTGACAAAGCAACTTAAGGGAGAAAGGGCTTCTTCTGGGTGACAGTTCAAGGGTGCAGTCCATTGTGATGAGGAACTCATGACAGCAGCTGCTCACATCCCACCCACGATCAGGAAGCAGAGAACGAGGAATGCACACTGCTGCTCAGTTCCCCTTCTCCATCTATACAGTCCAGGATCCCAACCAAGGGAATGATGCCACCCAAGGTGGACAATCTTCCCACTTCAATTAGTGTAACCAAGATAACCCCCCTGGGCATGCCCAGAAGGCAGTCTCTCAGGTGATTCTCCATTCTGTCCAGCTGACAGTCAAGGCAACAATCCCAGACATTGAGTTCTCTGATTTTGCCTGGGTGGCCAGCCAGCTCCAGGGACCTGCCTGTCTCTCCAGCACCCCCACTCTCTTGACAAAGCAAATTTCACATCCTTCCACATGCTTTCTTTCAAGGTTCCTGGAAATGGGACCCACTTTATGCCTGCTACTTAGACAACAAGCCTCTCGGCATCTTCCCCTTTCTCTTCCAGAATCTTCCTCTCTAGAACTTGGCTTCCTTCTGCTTCCACCTGGAAGCCCTCTGGGGTATAGCCATTCACAAACAAATCTCTTCCCTAAGTCTCCAACGCTGTTATTTGTGCTTGGAGCACCCCACTCATTTTTGCCTCTCCTATCTGGGTATCAGAGTCTGGTCCTCCTTCCCTTCCCCCCCACCCCCAAGCTTCACATGATTCCTTGTGTATGGAACACTCGAATCTGGCTTGTTAAGCTTAATTGAATCATCCCTCATCTCTACAGAGTTCTCTTTGCTTTCCTCGTGAGCAGGGCCAGTCCTCCCCCACCCCTCATCTGGAAGGAAACAAAGCAAAAGGAATGGCCAACAGGGCTTCTTTCTCCATCCCAGGGGACCTGAGATTTGTAAATCCTGCTTCTCCCTCTCCGGTTCTTTTCCGGTCACGCTCCTGTCTCTTAAAGACCTAAGGGGTGGGGAGGACAGAAGTATAGAATTAAGCCACAGGTTCAGAGTTTATCGTGTAATAAATAACCACAAGGAATGACAGTGGCCCACCCCCAGAGTCTGCAGAGGTGGGGGACAGTGGGGGGAAAGTCAGATTTCCCAAGTCCATTAACCCTGTGGTATTTTGGATGGCTGTCTGGAGCTTGGCTTTTAGACTCCCTGGCGGTGGGGGTGGCGGGGATCCTGGATAACCCACGAGGGTGATGTGACTCTGTAGATGGGGTTGAAGTGATACCCCCAAGTGGGGCAGGTCTGGTTCATCTGTGATGATATGGCAGGTTGGGGGCAGGGAGGCAGCTTCCAAGGTTGAGCTGCCAGACAGGAGGCTGGGCTCACAGGGGAGCCCAACAGCGAAGGAAATTTACTGCCTGTGTAGGAGCCAGAGAAAGTGGAATTGAACTTGGGCGATAATCAGTCTGATTAGGTTTGTGCCTCCTGGAGGGAGCCAAAGGAAGGGAAGGAGGGAGGGAAGCAAGGAAGGAGGGGACTGGGAAGCCAAGCTGGCATAGAGGTGGAAGCCCCAGAGGTTTCCTGAGGTCAAGAGCAACCGGAGGGCTGGGAATGGAAGCATGCTCAGGACTTGGGAGGATGGAGCAGGGAGATTGCTCACAGCTCCAGGCCAGCCTGGGTTATAGAGTGAGTTCCATGCCAGCTGGGACTACATTAAAAGAACTGCCCCCGATCCTAGAACGAAAGAGCTATGGTGTGTGTGTGGGGGGGATTGTGTGGATGAGCAAACCCCAAATGTACAGGGAGTGCGTGCGTGCGTACAGAGCAGTTATCAGGCTCCAGGCTGGGTATGCATGAGGTCTATCACCAGAGCAGGGGCAAATGGTGTAGGGTTGCTGAGATCATACTTGAGAGGCTGGAGACAAGAGGATGGACAAAAGTTCAAGGCTAGCACTGGCTACATAGTGTGTTCAAGGTCAGCCTGGGCTACTTAGTGAGACCTTGTCTCAAAAAGCAAAAAGAGGGCTAGAGGTGTGACTCAGTGGGAGAACATCTGCCTAGAATCCCCCAGTGAGGGGCTGAAGGGTGTGGCTCAGTGGTAGAGCACCTGCCTAGAATCCCCCAGTGAGGGGCTGGGGGTGTGGCTCAGTGGTAGAGCATCTGCCTAGAATCTCTCAGTGAGGGGCAGGGGTGTGGCTCAGTGGTAGAGCACCTGCCTAGAATCCCCCAGTGAGGGGCTGGGGTGTGGCTCAGTGGTAGAGCACCTTCCTAGAATCCCCCAGTGAGGGGCAGGGGTGTGGCTCAGTGATTAAAGTGCTCAGCATGTATGAGGCTCTAGTTTCAATCATCAGTACAGGAGAACAAAACAACACCCCCCCCCTTTATCTTGTTGGCTATCTCTAGTGTCCTTGGCTTGAAGACCTTCCCCTCATCACACCCCATGGTTAGCTCGTATCTCATCTACAAGCGTGCCTTTGTACAGATAGCCCCTTTTGATAAGGATACGTTTCAGCTAAAGGTCCAACCTATTTCAGTGTGAGCCCACCTGTTTGCTGTTGTCATTGTCATTTTATTCTCTGAGACAGGATCTCATTATGATCCCAGGCTGTTCTTGAACTTACAATACTCCTACCTCAGCCTGCCAGTCTCTGTAGATTATCCCTTTAGCACTCTGGGCAAATCACTGGCCTCTGCCTCGGGTGTCCTTGGTGATGAGTCACTATCACATCTCACGTTTAATTAATTAGTGATTAATTTGGAGTGCCTGTCTTGGTACCTGTGCAGAGGTCAGAGGACAGCTTGTGGAGGTCAGTTCTCTCCTACCGGGGGGTCTCAGGAACCACAAGGCTTGACTCCGTCCGTGTGCCCTTACCTGCGGATCCATCTCGCTAGCCCGAGAGGCAATTCTTAAAGTGGAGACATCTAGATTCAGAGAGCTGAGGATTTTGAGGGTAAAGGCAAAAAGGAACCAAGCCTAAGGCTACAGGTTTCCTAGGGTAAGGGCTGAGAAGCACAGTGCCCACGAGGGGGCACCAAAGCCCAGGCTCTGTCTTGAGAGTCTTCTAGGGCAAAATGGACACTTAATTCCCAGGGCCAGAAGCACAGAAAATGAACGTCCCTTTCATGCGAGACCACGCCTTTAATCCCAGCACTCAGGAGGCAGGTGGATCTCTCTAAATTAGAGGCCAGCCTGATCTACACAAACGAATTCTTGGCCAGCCAGGGCTATACAGTGAGACTTTTTAAAAGCAAAATCATCGCTAAGGACTGGAGGGAGGGCTTGATGGGTCAAGGGCTTGCTGTGCAAGTGTGAGTACCTGAGTTAGGAGCCACAGGATCACGTATCAATGGACCACATGTCTGTAATCCCAGAGTTCTATAGCAGGGTGAGAGGCAGAGGAACCCTGCAAGTTGGTGGTCCAGCTAGTCTGGCAGGGGCAGCGGTAAACAAGAAGATACCTTGTCTCAAACAAGGTGGGAAGTCAGAGTACCCCAGAGGTAGTCCTCATGTTCTCCGTGGTTCACATGTGACCATACACACACACACACACACACACACACACACACACACACACACACGGGCACACCCTCATGTTTGCAAAGATGAAAAGAACAACATTTAAAACTTACACCCAACAGTCCAGCAAGGATGTCTCAGCAGATAAAGGTGCTTGCTACCAAGCCTGACACCCTGAGTTCAATCCCCTGGACCCACACGGTGGAGGGAGAAAACCAACTCCCACAAGTTGACACCTGACCTCCACACCCATGGCATGGCATGTGTGTGTGTGTGTGTGTGTGTGTGTGTGTATGTGTGTGTGTGTGCCCCTCTGAGCACATGCAAATACACGTGAAAATAAAACATCCCCAAACATCCAGACTTGTAGCAGCGAAGGGGACTTGAGGAATGATCTAGTTCTTGTTCGGCAGAAGGTCAGACTGGATCCGAACGGTCATGTGATTTCCCCCAGAGTTGAGAGAGCTAGAAATAGAGGCTAGGACTCTCTTCATCTCTTAGGAGTTCTGCAAAGCCACGTGAACGTTGTCCTAGGGGAAAGTGCGGAACTTGGTTCTTTTTAAAAATTTACTATTATTGTGTGCATGTGGAGAGAGAGAGAGAGAGAGGGAGAGAGAGGGAGAGAGAGGAGAAAGGTGTACTGTTCTATCACTCTGTTTGATTTTCTTCAGACAGGACTCCGAATCTGCACTAGGCTGACGGCTGGAGTTACAGGCACATCTGAGGGACCATACACAACTTCTTTGTCTGTTTATTTTTGATTTTTGAGACAGGGTCACACTGTATGGCTCCGATTGGTCTGGAACTCACTTTATACACCAGGCTGGTCTTGAACTCACAGAGATCTACCTGTCTCTGTTTTCCAAGTGCTAGGATTAAAGATGTGAGCTGTCACACCTGGATAGCACATATTTAAAAAAATTTACATTTTAATTAATTATTTATTTTTGTGTATATGTATGCAGGTCTGTGCGTACACGTGCCATGGTGCATATGTAAAAATCAGAGGGTGACTTGTGGGAGTTGATTCTCTTTTCTGTCAGGTCAGGTTTGTCAGGAAGTACCCTTATCCACAGAGCTTTCTATCTTACCCGTTCTCTTCCTCTTGGCTTCTGGGGGTTTGAACTCAGGTCTTCATGGTTGCCCCCAAAGTGTTCTTATCCATTGAGCCATCTTTCCAGCCCCTAGAGAGCTTGAGTCTCTTCCTGCCTTAGATGTGTGAGGAGATGTGGTCCCGTCACATGACATTCCCCAGAAATCAGCAAGTGATTTTGGGGAAGGTTGGGGGTGATGCCTTTCTTGGGTGCAGCTGCTCCCTCTCATGGTGTTGAGAGGTGCATCATATCTTGGAGAGAGGAGAGAACAGAGAGCCCAGTAGATATGCCCCTAGGAGCCTGTATAATGCGGCAACCAGAGAAAGTTCTAGAGTCTATATAACTTGCAACCAATTTGCTTTGGTTGCTTTTAGTTATTATAAACACATATGGGGGTTAGAGAGATGGTTAGAGAAGAGAGTGACTGCTCTTAAGGAGGAACTTGAGTTCACTGCCCAGTACCAAACAGAGGCTCACAAAGAGAGGCCTGTTACTCCAGCCCAGATGATCTGATGCCCTCTTCTGGCCATACCGTGGGCAATCATAATCATGTGCACAGACACATACACACACAGACACACACACACACACACACACACACACACGTATAATTAAAAACAAAAATCTTAAAAAAAATAAGCATATAAATATATTTCCATAGGTAAAATTAGAATGCACAAAACAAAAGCTTTAATTATACTCACTCTCCAAAAGAAACTCAAAACTGAGAATAATGTTGCAAAGATAGACGGCTTATGTTAAAGCAGTGGAGGTGGGATATAATCTTTTGTAGAGAAGCGTTTTGTGGTCCGAGGTCAAAGCAATCATCACCAACGGAGACAGGTAGGCGGGGGCACTGTCCGTGGTGCTGAATATGGGCCCAGAGGTAGACGAACACCTTCGGAAATGGGGTTCCGGAAGGCATTGCCTACCATCACGACACACCCACTTCAGTTTCCTTGCTGTTTGAGGCTCCAGCACTGTTGTCTCTCTGGTAGAGAGACAGTCTTACTGTTCCCAGTAAGTGCCCCGGGGAGCTCTCAATAGAGGGCGTGCTCCACCCTGCTTGACCAAGCGGGATTCTTGTCGTCTCGGTTCCACGCAATCCACACAAAATTCCCTTTGTGCTGGTGTTTACAGCGATGTCATGACTACCTGGGGCCTCTGGATCTGGATCTGAAAAGACAGAAACAGGTGAGGACTGAGTGCAGAGGAAATCTAGTTTTGGAAGCATGTAAGACTTGGGTCTGTGGAAACACTCAGCTGGATTTGCCATGAGACATTTTCTTTCTTTCTTTCTGTCTTTTTCTTCCCTCCTTTTTTTCTTTTTCTTTTTTGGCAGTGTCTCACTATGTATCCCTGTCTGGCTTGGATCTCACAGACTCTAATCCTGCCTTTGTCTCCCACGTGCTGAGATTCAAGATGTGTGACACCACATTAGACCCATGTTTTATTTCTTGTGTCTGTGTGGGTACACCTGTGTTGTGTGTACACACTGAAGTCAGAGAGCAAGTGGGCATCAGTTTCCTCTTTCCATTATGCAGGCCCTGGGGATTGAACTCAAGTCATCAGGCTTGAAGGCAAGTATCTTTATCCACTGAGCCGTCCTGAACTTGTCTTATTATTTGAAGTCTAGTACAAGTTGCACACACCCTTCCCAGACAGTTGGGTTTAGTAGTAATAGCCTGTCCAGGGACTGACCTTACGTTTACCCCGAGGGTCACTCTTTATAAAAAGTATGGTGTCTGATGCTGACACATTTGATATTTCTCCTGTCCTTGAACACTTCACATATTTGGAAAGAGATGTTTGGAGACAGAATCTCATGTAGCCCAGGTTAGTCTCAAACTCACTCTGTAGCCAAGGAAGACCATGGATTTCTGATCCTCTTGTTTCTCTCTCCCCAACACTGGAGTGACAGGTGAATACCACCAGCTTGTAAAAGGCTGGGATCGAACCCAGTGCTTTGTGCATGCTAGGCAAGCCCTCTACAAACCAAGCCACGTGCCCAGCAACAAACTCTAACTTTAAACCTTGTAATAACTTGGTGGTACATACCCATAACCCCACACTCAAGAGGCTGAGGCAGGAGGAGCACAAATTAGAAGCCAGCCTGGGCTACACAGTGAGACCCTGTCTCAAATTTTTTTATTAAATTCTTTTTATAAAAAGAGATTTATTTATTTATTTTATGTGTATGAATGCTTGCCTACATGTATGTAAATGCACCACGTGCATGCTTGGTGCCTATGGGGGTCAGAAGAGGGTGTCGAATTCCCTGGAACTGGAGTGATGGATGGTTGTGAACCGTGAAACGTGGGTATTGGGAATCAAACACAGCTCCTGTAAGAGCAACAAGCGCTCTTCCAGCGCTGAGCCACCTCTCCGATGTCTCCCCCACAAAACTAACTTTTAAATATGTAGGGCATCAAGAACACACCTAAAGCACAGGAAGAAACAGCAGAGCCCGAAGCTAGGGAAAGCAATGGCTTCCTCTCCGGCAACTCCTGTCCTTCCAAGTAACACTACTGGAATGTGTTTCAGAGGCCACTGCCTGGACCAACAAGGTCCTGTGAGGTAGGAGGAACGATGGGGGCGGCGCTCAGGGCACAGGAGGTGGGCGGCTCACTCACGCCATTCTTACCTTTGTTTCAGGGTTTATATGGGATAGGGAGGCTTGGAAGTTGCTGTATAGGGAACCCATGTGAACGTAGTCTTCTCGTTCTACGGAAGAAAGAAGCCCAAGGAGGGAGGCGGTTAAGAGTCAAGTGTTCATCAGTCCCTTGAGCCCCACTGATAGAGAGGGGAGTTCATCCCATAAAACAAAAACCATCACGAGTGTGGCAGACTGCATATACCAGCCGCTCCCCAACAGCTCCCTAATGTAAGCACTTCAGTTCTGTGCTCAGGTAGGGGATACATGCCTGTAGTAACAGCACCTGAGAGGCAGAGGCAGGAGGATGGCAAGTTTGAAGTCAGTATGGGCTACACAGAGAGACTGTGTCTCAAAAAAAATATGTAGACAAGACCGGACTTGAACGTCAGAAATCTACTTCCTTTCCCCCCAGCCCCCAGTGCTGGGATAAATGATATCATTCATTCATATCAGCCCGCCTATTGTTTGCTTTTTGAGGCAGGGTCTCGTGTATCCCAGGCTGGCCTCAAATTCTCTATGTAGCCTTGAGCCTCCTGTCCGCGGGAGTACGCAGGTGCACCACCACATCTGATTTATGTGGTACTGGAGATCCGACCTGGGACTCCACCCACGCTGAGCTCTACCCACCAAGTCTCATCCCCAGCCCTATTTCTAGAATTTCTAATGCTTGCTATAATATTTAACGAACTACACCGCTAGCCTCTTTTCCGAGTTGTAAGCCACGGGTCGGTGAGCACGTTCATTCCTAGGCACCCATCAATGTCCCCATAGGCACAGTTTTCTGCTCTAGAGAAACCGACACCTTCAGTTGGCTGTGCCTCCCCTGTGGTGATGGCGTCCGATACCCATGGCGTATCTCACCCAGGTTCCCGGTAAGCTCTTGAACATGGCATGAAGTGTCCAGAGGTGGGAAGTGGTCCCAGTGCTTCCCCGGGGTCTCCCCTGTCTCCCACCCCTCCCACGGCTCTAAGTCTGAGCTCCGCAGAGATTGCCGATACCTTCACGGAAGTCAAAACCGACGTTGTTGAAGGCGCCAGGCGTTGTCCTGCCTTCCTCCTCAGTCCACTTGTCAATCTGAGACACTCGGGACCTTTGCCTGTTGGTAGAAGACACTAAGGCGCCCGGTTATGATCACAGAGTGGAGCCGCGTTGCCGCTTCCGGCAACCCACTGCCCACCTCGGGGCCGGGCATCGATGGTGGGAGAATGCGGAGGAGGAGGAGGGTTTGGGAAGCGGAGGAGGAGGGTACCAGCGGCTTACCTTTCTGCCTCCCTTCTGTAGCGGACGGAGAGCACGAGCAGGGTGAGGAGGATGACCACCAGCGCCACCACGCCGGCGCCCACGAGCCCGAACACCAGGCTCTTCTGGATCCCCCAGTTGCAGGTTTCCCCGCTGTACCAGTGAGTATCCGTGTTCAGGCAGCTGAGGAGAAGGAACAGAGAGGAGAGGGAAGAGTCAGTCATGTTCTGGACTCGTGGATGTGTATGTGTGTATGTATGTGCACGTGTGTATGTGTGTATATGTGTATGTATGTGCACATGTGTGTGTGTATATGTATGTGTGTGCACATATGTGCGCATGTGTGTGTATATGTATATGTATGTGCACATGTGTGTGTATGTATGTGTGTGTGCACATATGTGTGCATGTGTGTGTATATGTGTGTGTATGTATGTGCACATGTGTGTGTGTATGTATGTGTGTGCACATGTGTGTGTGTGTGTGCACATGCACGTAGAGACAGAGGCCAACCCCAGGTGTCATCCCTCAGGCTCTGTCTACCTTGTTTTTTGAGACAAGGCCTCTACGTGGCTGTAGTGATCTGAGTGAAAAATGTCCCCCATAGTATTTGACTATCTGGCCCCCTATTTGGGGGTGCCATTTAGAGGAGGTTATGGGGACTTTTAAGAAGTGCGTCGCTGGGAGTGGGCTTTGAGAGCCTCTCCCCATGTCCGGTTTACTCCCTCGGTGTGATGAAGTGTGAATGGCCAGCACCTGCTCCAGCTAGGTTAGGGTGAGGGGACGCTGTGCCTTCCTCCCCCTGGAACCATAAACCAAAATAAATGTTCTTCTGTACACTGCTCTTGGTCATGGCATTTTATTACAGCAGCAAAAAAGTAACGAATACACTGGTTTGGAACTCGACAAGTGTCCAGGTGGGCTGGCCAGCAAGTCCTAGGAATATACCTGTCCCCATCTGACATTATGAGGATGGGCCAACATATATATACGTAATTATTCTTAATTTTAAAATTACATTTATTTTTATTTTATGCACAGCAATGTTGCCTGCGTGTATGCTTGTGTACCTTGTGCATGCAGTACCCATAGCAGCCAGAAGAGGGCCTCAGACTCCCCGGAGCTAGTGTTACAGGTGTTTGTGGGCTACCACTGTGTGGGTGCTGGGGTGAGGGGGTGTTTCTCTTCAAGAACAGCCAGTGCTCTTCAGTTCTGAGATCTCTCTGGCGCACGCCCGGTTTTTACATGGGTGCTAGAGATCTGAACCCAGGTCTTCATGCTTGTATGGTGAACCCTCTACCAGCTGAGCCATCTTCCTACCTCTTCCTGGCCCTTGATATTTTTAGACAGAGCCTCTCTGGATATCTCAGACTGACCTGGATCTGCTAGGACTCTCGGCCTCCAAAGGGCTGGGATTACAGACATGCACCACCATAGCCAATGTTCAGCTTGCGATTCCTTTCTTAATTGTCTTATGTCTGTGACCTGGTTACACAGGCTCCCCGTCCCCATGAAGCACATAGCTTTCTTTGTCGATTTCACCAGCAGGGCACATTTAAAAATTTATCAAATTACATTTATTTACTTTGTGTATGTGTGTGTGTGTGTGTGTGTGTGTGTGTGTGTGTGTGTACTTTCCATGTTGTGCGTGTGGAGATCAGAGAACAACTTGCAAATCCCATTTGGATCCCAGGGATTGAACTCAGGTTATCAGGCTTAGCTGCAAGCACCTTTACCCACTGAGCCATCTCTGGGGCCCTCTGGAAAGAAGGCGCTGAGTTCTCTGCTAGACTGGGAACCCCCTGAAGCCGGGGCATTGCTTGTTCTGCCTTGGAGTTTTTCATACCAGGTTGGCCAGTCTACTCTGGACTTGGCCATGCATGTCCCCTTAGCCCCTTGCCCGATTCTTTCACATTGTATATAATCTCATGACCTTGGCCTCCAGGAAAGTAGCCACGTCAGAGGCAAAGTGGGATACTCACAGGCACTGGGGGCCACTCCGCTGCAGCTGGCATTTGCCGTAGTTGCAGTCCAGGGAGGTGTTGTAGCCTGCTGAGCAGGGCGTGATACAGTGCAACTTGTCATTCTTGTTCACCAAAGTGACGAACTCCTTGAAGTCATCTCCAGCCCTCTCCCGGCATGCCTCTGTGGAGGACACGGAAGAGCGGCTAAGAGTTGGGAGGCCAGGTGCCCTCCCAGCTCCTCTGCCGCGTCCCTCTACCTCCCTAGCCTTTCCCAGAACCGCTCAGCTTACACACCTTCAGGAGTGGTAATGGCTGAAAGGTTTTGCACCCGGGTGGCCTCCGAATTGAAACACAGTGAAACTGTGAAGGAAACACATAACGCTCTTTATCACGGAGAATCCTTTAGCGCCTTTGGTGGTGGTGGGGGGGGGGACTGAGGCAGTGCAGTGGGGCTTCAGTGTGACGTGTTCTCTGCAGGCTTCTGGGTTTGGACACTTGGTTCCTAGATGGTGTTGCTGTCTGGGGAGGCTGCGGATGGGGCTCTGCTGGCCAGTGGAGGAGCCAGACTGCTACTTCCATTGAGCTTTCTGCTTCAGTGATTTAGTTTATTTTTAAGACAGGGTCTCACTGTGTGTGTATCCCTGGCTGGCCTGAAACTCAATATGTGACCAGGTTGGCCTTGAACTCACAGAGATCCACCTGCCTCTGACTTGCCTAGCGCTGTGCTTAAAGGTGTGCACCACCACACTGGGCCGGATCGGGGGCTTTGTAAGGAACAGCAGACAGCAGACCCCGTCAGCCGCCATGCCTTCCCAGCCAGGGGAGGCTATCCCCCCAAAGCGCAAGTCCAGATACATCCTTCCTCTTTCTTGTTTCTGCCGTGGTCGGCCACGACACCTTAATGGTGGGTGTGGACGTGGGAAGCTGCGGGAGGGGATGCGACGCCCGCCCGTCGGAGGATGGGCCACACTCAGAGGGTCCCGTGGCCTCTCCTCTACCCACACCCCCTCCGCCACGATCCCGACGCTACTCATTGTATTTACAGGAGTCCCTCTGTAGTAAGTCACAAGATGCTTCAGCACTCAGCAGCCCCTTCTGTCCTGAATCCCCTCAGTGCTGACCCTCTGCAGGAATCCTGTCTCTATGCTGCTCGCTGCACCCACCTATCCCAGGGACAAAACGCCCGGAGGTGGGGAGACGAACGAGGCATTCTCTGAGAGCCCTTCCCTCCAGGAGTACTTTACCTGGACAGTTATTATTAGCATCTGTTACTTGAAATTTGGTTGCATTCTCGATTTTTTCCTTCACTTCACTGCTGACGTTCTTTAATACATTTTGGTACCCCAGGGTGTACATGGTCTTCAGGATGACCTCATAATCCACCACAATACTGCCTTTCCTGAGGAGGGAGGGGAGATACCTTTGAGCATCCTCCTGTGGTAACCCCGGTACTCATCTTTCCCATCCCTTCCCTGAACAGGATCTGCCTCCTCTACAATCCTGGGAAGGATTGAGAGCCCGAGGCTAGCCTGGGCTATGTAGTGAGTGCAAGCTAGCCTAGACTACAGAGAAAGATCTTACTTCATCAGGAGAGACATAGACAGAGGGACAGAGGGAGGTAGAGAGAGACAGAGACACACAGAGAGAAACACAGAGAGACACACAGACACATATGCATGTACGGAGGAGCTCCAGAGAGATAGCTCAGGTAGCTAGTGATGTCTCTGTTGTATAAACAGGAGGACCTGAATTCAGGCTGACGCCACGGCATGCATCTGTAACCCCGGCACCAGGGAGAGCAGAGACTGGTGGATCCTTGATCTCCTTGGTCAGTAAACCTAGCTGAACCAATGAACCCCTGGTAAGCGAGAGACCTTGTCACTAAAACTAGGGTGGAGAGAGAGATTGAGGCTTCCTCTGGCTTCCACAGGCATTCACACACACACACACACACACACACACACACACACACACACACACACACACACACACACACACATGATCTGCACATAGGAAAAGCCAGAAGAGGACCCTAGGAAAAGGCACCTGCCTTGATCTCAGACTTCCAGGCTCTAGAGCTGCGAGCTAGGAAGAGATTTCTGTTCTTCAAGCTACAACCCCTGGTGTTCCTGCACAACACCCATGCCAAAGACCCTCTTCCTGCCAGACCCAGGCGCTCACCTCAGCCCTTTGATGATAACCCCTTCATACTCGGGGATCCCAGCATAAATCTCTGCCATCTGGAAAGGCAAGGGTCAACGTGTCATCCCAGAGGTCCCGCCCTGGGGCCTCTCTGTGGAACATCAGCACTCCGGATCCTCATCCCTCCCGCCAGTGACACAGAGACCAGGCCTGTCCTGGCCCCTCTTGCCTCTCCCCATCCCTCACCTGCCCTGGGGAAGCTGAGAATAACACACATCTAACTACTCAGCTGCTGCCTTAACCCCTCCAGGCTCCTCCCGGGGGTGGGGGTGGGGGTGGGGGTGGGGACTGGATGGTCTTGGGGGATGGGTCTCCCCAGGTTACCTGTTTTGTGAATGTCTCATTGAACTTCTTGAATTCATTGGATTCTGGGTTCTCTAGCGCTGGGCTGAAATCTTCACTTGTTACTGTCACGGTCACTTCCACGGTCGCAGAGACTGTCTTCTCTAAGGGGGACAGACAGAAGAAGCACTGGTCATTAGAGAGACCCTTATCAATGAAACCCTCACCCCTGAAGCCCTGCCCTGGGTGCAGGGAGTGACACAGGCCTTCTCCAGCATCCTGTCCCCTGGAGGAATGGGGCACACTGTACTCCTTAGGGCTTGTGGATGGCAACTTGACAGGAACTAGAAAGCCTCTGGGCTCATGGGAGAGCTACATCCTGATAAGTCCACTGCGCATCGAACATTTCACAAATTAAAATTGTATTTCACCGGGGCATTAATCTAGGGCTGTAGCTCAGTGGTAGAGTGCTTGCTTAGCATACACGAAGCCCTCGGTTTTGTCTCCAGCAAACACATGCACACATGTGCACACAGACACACACACGCACACATGTGCACACAGACACACACACGCACACATGTGCACACAGACACACACACGCACACTCACATGCACACACAGACACACAGACACACACACATGCACGCACACAGACACACACACTCACACACAGACACACACACTCACATGCACACACAAACACACAGACACACACACGCACACTCACATGCACACACAGACACACAGACACACATGCATGCATGCACACAGACACACACACTCACACACAGACACACACACTCACATGCACACACAAACACACAGACACACACACACATGCACACATGTACACATATACACATACACTTTCACATGCACACACAGACACACATACACGCACACACACACACACATACACTTTCACATGCACACACAGACACACACGCACGCACACACACACACATACACTTTCACAAGCACACACAGACACACATACACACACACAGACACACACGCACTCTCACATGTACATGCAGACAAACGCGAGCGCGCACACATGCACATGCAGACACACAGACACACACACACACACACACTTTCACATGCACACGCAGACACACACACACACGCACACACAGACACACATACACTTTCACATGCACACGCAGACACACACGCACGCACACACGCACACACACACTTTCACATGCACACGCAGACACACACACACACGCACACACAGACACACATACACTTTCACATGCACACGCAGACACACACGCACGCACACACGCACACACACACTTTCACATGCACACGCAGACACACACGCACGCACACACGCACAGACACACACACACTTTCACATGCACACGCAGACACACACACACACACACACACACACACATGCACGTCCAGCATTTGATCCATCTAACCTACAAGCACGTTCTTGTCCAACAACACAACCACTGCGGAAGATCAGTTGATCATTTCTTTTAGTCTTTGTTTCTTTCTTTCTTGAAACAGGGTCATTCTACGATTCTTCCACTAGCTTGGAACTCACTTTGTAGACCAGGCTAGCCTCAAGTTCATAGAGAGCCTCCTGCCCCTGCCTCCCAAGTCCTGGGGCTAAAGGCGTGCACCACCACACCCAGTCTGACCATTCTTCTTTGTGACCACGTATCTGATTGCGGGAGTTAGACCTCAGCATTCGGAGAGACGATAGTTTCACAGGTCGCCAGCCCAGGAGAAGACCCACGTTGAAAATTTGAAGCAGGGTTCCCATGCAACAGCTATTACTTTTGCAGCATGGTAAAGTAAAAATAAATTCTGTGTGTTGAGGGGTGGACGTGCACCCACAGCTGTGTGCGGAAGCCAGAACACAAACTCGCCATTGCTCCTCAGGCATCGTCTACCCCGGGGGGGACCATTTCCACCTCACTGGTCTGGAACCCACCAAGTAAGTGAGGCTGGCTGGCCGGCTAGCCCCAAGGATCTGCTTGTCTCTGCCTTCCTCAAGGCTGGGATCACCAGCATGCACAACCACGCCCTGCCTTTTTTTTTTTTTTAACTGAGGTCCTCAGGCTTGTAAGACAAGTATTTTATCAACCGAGCTATCTCTCTAGCCCAAAGTTAAAAAGCCCCAACTCCGACACGGTAAACCAGGGACGACCTGCTTTCATCTTTCTTCTTCGAGACAGGATGTTGCTATGTATGGGAGGCAGAGGCAGGTGGATCTCTGAATTTGAGGCCAGCCTGGTCTACAGAGGGAGCTCCAGGACAGCCAGGGCTACCCAGGGAAACCCTGTCTCAAAAGAACAAAGCAAACCAAACAAAAATGTATTTTTCATTTTTTTGTGGTTGTCTTGTTTTCAGGTGAGAAAGCAAAGATGGGGTGTCGGGAGGGATGGGTCGGCGGCTAACAGTGTGTATCGCTTTTGTAGAAGACTAGAGTTCAGTTCCCAGTACCGATGTCAGGCAGCTCACAACCACCTGTAACTCAAGTTCTAGGTGATCTGACACTTTCTTCTGCCTCTGTGGGTGCCCACACATGTGTCGAGCACACACACACACACACACACACATACACCCCCCCAAATCTTTTAACAATATGGACCAGAAGACGTAAGGCAAACAGGTGCCTGCCTGTGTCCCCGTGCTTGCTCTTGGGGAGCAGAGCCCCGTCCACCCTCTGCAGCTTCATCGGGCCTTCGCTTACCTATCTCAATGTTGTCCACCACGTCCTCACACCTTGGCCCAATGAAGAGGCTGGTGCACTGACATTTGAGCCCATCCCACGTGCCTCCATTCTGGCAGATGGTAACGGGGAACTCTGTCCTGACATCGATCCCCCTTGAAGCCGTTGGGGCAAAGACAGATGGTACCCGTCCAGGTCCCTCCGTTCAGGCAGACCACTGCAAGAGACGAGGCCAAGGTCTAGCACACACGTTTGCATCGCCCGCTACAGCTGGACAGGTTTCAGACACTGTTTTTGCTTTCTTTGTTTTTCCTTCCTTCGTTTCTTCTCTTTTTCCCTTTCCATTCTTTGCATGCCCTCCTTCCCTCTTTCCCTCCCCTATTTTCCCAGCCTGTTTCTCACTATGTGGCTTAGGCTGGCTTTGAACTTGCAATCCTCTTGCCTCAGCCTCCCCAGTCCTGGGATTAGAGGCTGGGAATGCACCACCATGTCTGGTTTACGCCCAGTGTCCCTGAGTAATCAGACATTCTGACAAGACCTATAGTCACAGGCCAGTCACCATCACCCTGATTTCCCAGCAGAACCAAGGTAGCGGGGTCCTGTCCAAGCGTCCAAAGAGAGACAGCCTTCACCCCGTCTGGGGGTCCAACCCAAATCACATTAGCTAGAAGGCACAGAAGAACTGTTGTGGAGAGAGTGACGTTAGATTGGAACAGAGACTACGTCACTCGGGACAGTGGAGCAGCGACCAAGGGCAAGAACGGCATGGGGCTTGCCCTGCGGTGCCCAAGCAGAGTGTGGAGCTTGGGGCCGGGACGACGGTTGATCTCTGTCTTTCGACGCCGTTTAAATAGACAGGCGGAGTCGATCTCATAACTCCTCACAGCCTATGTAGAGTAACTGGAAACGGCTAAGATTCTTTTCTCTTTGTCTTGTCTGTCTGTCTGCCTGTATAACGTAGTGTGTATGTGTGTAAACGTGTGTATGCGGGTTGGAAAACCGGAAAGGCCAGGAGATTGTAGGTTAGCAACGCGTACCTTAAAAACTCCCACCTGATGATATGCTATAAGAAAAGAGAGAATGGGAGGAAAGAGAAGCAGAAACCTAAAAGGAGGGGACACAGAGACGGAGAGGAAAAGTGAGATTACATACGAAAAACAAGACATGAAACTGGATGGTTGACATTAAAGCCAAAAACACATGAGCAGGGATTCCAGAGAAAAACAAACTGAGGAATACCTGAAAGGCTTGTGGATGAAAATGTAAATGAAATGGAAGAAATGAAAACTATCAGACATTATAATACTACAAGGAAGAAATTACATTTAGGCAAAACAAAAAGCCCTAAATGGAGAGACAAAAACACAGAAAAAAAAAAAAAGATAAACATACCTGGAGTGGTGGTGGTGGTCACAGGAGTGGTGGTGGTGGTCAGAGGAGAGGTGGTGGTGGTCACAGGAGAGGTGGTGGTGGTCACAGGAGAGGTGGTGGGCTCCGGAGAGATGGTGGTGTGCGGAGAGGTGGTGGGTTCCGGGGATGTAGTGGGTTCAGGAGTGATGGGTTCTGGAGTAATGGGTTCAGGAGAACTGGAGGGTCCAGGAGAGGTGGAGGGTTCAGGAGTAGAGGGTTCAGGAGTGGTGGAGGGTTCAGGAGAGGTGGAGGGTTCAGGCGAGGTGGAGGGTGCAGGAGTGGTGGATCCAGGAGTGGAGGAAGGTCCTGGAGTGGTGGAGGGTTCAGGAGAGGTGGAGGGTCCAGGACTGGTGGAGGGTTCAGGAGAGGTGGAGGGTTCAGGAGTGGTGGAGGGTTCAGGAGAGGTAGAGGGTTCAGGAGTGGTGGGTCCAGGAGTGGTGGTGGATTCAGGAGAGGTGGAGGGTTCAGGAAAGGTAGAGGGTTCAGGAGAGGTAGAGGGTTCAGGAGGAGTGGGTTCAGGAGTGGTGGTGGGTTCAGGAGTGGTGGAGGGTTCAGGAGAGGTGGAGGGTTCAGGAGAGGTGGGTTCAGGAGTGGTGGTGGGTTCAGGAGAGGTGGGTTCAGGAGAGGTGGTGGGTTCAGGAGAGGTGGATGGTTCAGGAGAGGTGGGTTCAAGAGTGGTGGTGGGTTCAGGAGAGGTGGAGGGTTCAGGAGAGGTAGACGGTTCAGGAGTGGTGGAGGGTTCAGGAGAGGTAGAGAGTTCAGGAGAGGTGGAGGGTTCAGGAGAGATGGGTTCAGGAGTGGTGGTGGGTTCAGGAGAGGTAGAGGGTTCAAGAGTGGTGGAGGGTTCAGGAGAGGTGGAGGGTTCAGGAGAGGTGGGTTCAGGAGTGGTGGTGGGTTCAGGAGTGGTGGATCCAGGAGTGCTGGTGGGTTCAGGAGAGGTGGAGGGTTCAGGAGAGGTGGGTTCAGGAGTGGTGGAGGGTTCAAGAGAGGTGGAGGGTTCAGGCGAGGTGGAGGGTGCAGGAGTGGTGGATCCAGGAGTGGAGGAAGGTCCTGGAGTGGTGGAGGCTTCAGGAGAGGTGGAGGGTCCAGGACTGGTGGAGGGTTCAGGAGAGGTGGAGGGTTCAGGAATGGTGGGTCCAGGAGTGGTGGAGGGTTCAGGAGAGGTGGGTTCAGGAGTGGTGGAGGGTTCAACAGAGGTGGAGGGTTCAGGCGAGGTGGAGGGTGCAGGAGTGGTGGATCCAGGAGTGGAGGAAGGTCCTGGAGTGGTGGAGGGCTCAGGAGAGGTGGAGGGTCCAGGACTGGTGGAGGGTTCAGGAGAGGTGGAGGGTTCAGGAGTGGTGGGTCCAGGAGTGGTGGTGGGTTCAGGAGAGGTGGTGGGTTCACGAGAGGTAGAGGGTTCAGGAGTGGTGGAGGGTTCAGGAGAGGTGGAGGGTTCAGGAGAGGTGGGTTCAGGAGTGGTGGTGGGTTCATGAGTGGTGGATCCAGGAGTGGTGGTGGGTTCAGGAGAGGTGGAGGGTTCAGGAGAGGTGGGTTCAGGAGTGGTGGAGGGTTCAAGAGAGGTGGATGGTTCAGGAGAGGTGGGTTCAGGAGAGGTGGAGGGTCCAGGACTGGTGGAGGGTTCAGGAGAGGTGGAGGGTTCAGGAGTGGTGGAGGGTTCAGGAGTGGTGGGTCCAGGAGTGGTGGTGGGTTCAAGAGAGGTGGTGGGTTCAGGAGAGGTGGAGGGTTCAGGAGTGGTGGAGGATTCAGGAGAGGTAGAGGGTTCAGGAGAGGTGGAGGGTTCAGGAGGGGTGGGTTCAGGAGAGGTGGAGAGTTCAGGAGAGGTAGAGGGTTCAGGAGTGGTGGTGGGTTCAGGAGAGGTGGAGGGTTCAGGAAAGGTGGGTTCAGGAGTGGTGGTGGGTTCAGGAGTGGTGGCTCCAGGAGTGGTGGTGGGTTCAGGAGAGGTGGGTTCAGGAGTGGTGGTGGGTTCAGGAGAGGTGGATGGTTCAGGAGAGGTGGGTTCAGGAGTGGTGGTGGGTTCAGGAGAGGTGGAGGGTTCAGGAGAGGTAGACGGTTCAGGAGTGGTGGAGGGTTCAGGAGAGGTAGAGGATTCAGGAGAGGTGGGTTCAGGAGAGGTGGTGGGTTCAGGAGTGGTGGGTCCAGGAGTGGTGGTGGGTTCAGGAGAGGTGGAGGGTTTAGGAGAGGTGGGTTCAGGAGTGGTGGTGGGTTCAGGAGAGGTGGAGGTTTCAGGTGAGGTGGGTTCAGGAGTGGTGATGGGTTCAGGAGAGGTGGAGGGTTCAGGAGAGGTGGGTTCAGGAGTGCTGGTGGGTTCAGGAGAGGTGGAGAGTTCAGGAGAGATAGAGGGTTCAGGAGTGGTGGAGGGTTCAGGAGAGGTGGAGGGTTCAAGAGTGGTGGGTCCAGGAGTGGTGGTGGGTTCAGGAGAGGTGGAGGGTTCAGGAAAGTTGGGTTCAGGAGTGGTGATGGGTTCAGGAGAGGTGGGTTCAGGAGTGGTGGTCAGTTCAGGAGTGGTGGGTCCAGGAGTGGTGGTGGGTTCAGGAGAGGTGGAGGGTTCAGGAGAGGTGGGTTCAGGAGTGGTGGTGGGCTCAGGAGAGGTGGAGGGTTCAGGAGAGGTAGAGGGTTCAGGAGAGGTGGGTTCAGGGGTGGTGGTGGGTTCAGGAGAGGTGGAGGGTTCAGGAGTGGTGGGTCCAGGAGTGGTGGTGGTTTCAGGAGAGTTGGAGGGTTCAGGAGAGCTGGAGGATTCAGGAGTGGTGGGTCCAGGAGTGGTGGTGGGTTCAGGAGAGGTGGAGGGTTCAGGAGAGGTGGGTTCAGGAGTGGTGGTGGGTTCAGGAGAGGTGGAGGGTTCAGGAGTGGTCGGTCCAGGAGTGGTGGTGGTTTCAGGAGAGTTGGAGGGTTCAGGAGAGCTGGAGGATTCAGGAGTGGTGGGTCCAGGAGTGGTGGTGGGTTCAGGAGAGGTGGAGGGTTCAGGAGAGGTGGGTTCAGGAGTGCTGGTGGGTTCAGGAGAGGTGGAGGGTTCAGGAGAGATGGGTTCAGGAGTGCTGGTGGGTTCAGGAGAGGTGGAGGGTTCAGGAGAGGTGTTGGGTTCAGGACTGGTGGAGGGTTCAGGAGTGGTGGAGGGTTCAGGAGAGGTGGAGGGTTCAGGAGTGGTGGAGGGTTCAGGAGAGGTGGAGGGTTCAGGAGAGGTGGAGGGTTCAGGAGAGGTGGACGGTTCAGGAGAGGTGGGTTCAGGAGTGCTGGTGGGTTCAGCAGTGGTGGTGGTTTCAGGAGAGGTGGAGGGTTCAGGAGAGGTAGAGGATTCAGGAGTCGTGGAGGGTTCAGGAGAGGTGGAGGGTTCAGGAGTGTTGGAGGGTTCAGGAGTGGTGGGTCCAGGAGTGGTGGTGGGTTCAGGCGAGGTGGAGGGTTCAGGAGAGGTGGAGGGTCCAGGACTGGTGGAGGGTTCAGGAGAGGTGGAGGGTTCAGGAGTGGTGGGTCCAGGAGTGGTGGTGGGTTCAGGAGAGGTGGTGGGTTCACAAGAGGTAGAGGGTTCAGGAGTGGTGGAGGGTTCAGGAGAGGTGGAGGGTTCAGGAGAGGTGGGTTCAGGAGTGGTGGTGGGTTCAGGAGTGGTGGATCCAGGAGTGGTGGTGGGTTCAGTAGAGGTGGAGGGTTCAGGAGAGGTGGGTTCAGGAGTGGTGGAGGGTTCAAGAGAGGTGGATGGTTCAGGAGAGGTGGGTTCAGGAGAGGTGGAGGGTCCAGGACTGGTGGAGGGTTCAGGAGAGGTGGAGGGTTCAGGAGTGGTGGAGGGTTCAGGAGTGGTGGGTCCAGGAGTGGTGGTGGGTTCAGGAGAGGTGGTGGGTTCAGGAGAGGTGGAGGGTTCAGGAGTGGTGGAGGATTCAGGAGAGGTAGAGGGTTCAGGAGAGGTAGAGGGTTCAGGAGGGGTGGGTTCAGGAGTGGTGGTGGATTCAGGAGAGGTGGAGAGTTCAGGAGAGGTAGAGGGTTCAGGAGTGGTGGTGGGTTCAGGAGAGGTGGAGGGTTCAGGAGAGGTAGACGGTTCAGGAGTGGTGGAAGGTTCAGGAGAGGTAGAGGGTTCAGGAGAGGTGGGTTCAGGGGTGGTGGTGGGTTCAGGAGTGGTGGGTCCAGGAGTGGTGGTGGGTTCAGGAGAGGTGGAGGGTTTAGGAGAGGTGGGTTCAGGAGTGGTGGTGGGTTCAGGAGAGGTGGAGGGTTCAGGTGAGGTGGGTTCAGGAGTGGTGATGGGTTCAGGAGAGGTGGAGGGTTCAGGAGGAGTGGGTTCAGGAGTGCTGGTGGGTTCAGGAGAGGTGGAGGGTTCAGGAGAGATAGAGGGTTCAGGAGTGGTGGAGGGTTCAGGAGAGGTGGAGGGTTCAAGAGTGGTGGATCCAGGAGTGGTGGTGGGTTCAGGAGAGGTGGAGGGTTCAGGAAAGTTGGGTTCAGGAGTGGTGATGGGTTCAGGAGAGGTGGGTTCAGGAGTGGTGGTCAGTTCAGGAGTGGTGGGTCCAGGAGTGGTGGTGGGTTCAGGAGAGGTGGAGGTTCAGAAGAGGTGGGTTCAGGAGTGGTGGTGGGTTCAGGAGAGGTGGAGGGTTCAGGAGTGGTGGGTCCAGGAGTGGTGGTGGTTTCAGGAGAGTTGGAGGGTTCAGGAGAGCTGGAGGATTCAGGAGTGGTGGGTCCAGGAGTGGTGGTGGGTTCAGGAGAGGTGGAGGGTTCAGGAGAGGTGGAGGGTTCAGGAGAGGTGTTGGGTTCAGGACTGGTGGAGGGTTCAGGAGTGTTGGAGGGTTCAGGAGAGGTGGAGGGTTCAGGAGTGGTGGAGGGTTCAGGAGAGGTGGAGGGTTCAGGAGAGGTGGAGGGTTCAGGAGAGGTGGACGGTTCAGGAGAGGTGGGTTCACGAGTGCTGGTGGGTTCAGCAGTGGTGGTGGTTTCAGGAGAGGTGGAGGGTTCAGGAGAGGTAGAGGGTTCAGGAATCGTGGAGGGTTCAGGAGAGGTGGAGGGTTCAGGAGTGTTGGAGGGTTCAGGAGTGGTGGGTCCAGGAGTGGTGGTGGGTTCAGGAGAGGTGGAGGGTTCAGGAGACTTCGAGGGTTCAGGAGTGGTGGGGGGTTCAGGAGAGATGGAGGGTTCAGGAGTGGTGGGTCCAGGAGTGGTGGTGGGTTCAGGAGAGGTGGAGGGGTCAGGAGATGTGGACGGTTCAGGAGTGGTGGGGGGTTCAGGAGAGATGGAGGGTTCAGGAGTGGTGGGTACAGGAGTGGTGGTGGGTTCAGGAGAGGTGGAGGGGTCAGGAGAGGTGGACGGTTTCAGGAGAGGTGGGTTCAGGAGTGGTGGTGGGTTCAGTAGATGTGGAGGGTTCAGAAGAGGTGGGTTCAGGAATGGTGGTGGGTTCAGGAGAGGTAGAGGGTTCAGGAGTGGTGGAGGGTTCAGGAGAGGTAGAGGGTTCAGGAGTGGTGGAGGGTTCAGGAGAGGTGGAGGGTTCAGGAGTGGTGGAGGATTCAGGAGAGGTGGAGGGTTCAGGAGTGGTGGAGGGTTCAGGAGAGGTGGAGGGTTCAGGAGAGGTGGGTTCAGGAGTGCTGGTGTGTTCAGGAGTGGTGGTGGTTTCAGGAGAGGTGGAGGGTTCAGGAGTGGTGGGTCCAGGGGTGTTGGTGGGTTCAGGAGAGGTGGGTGGTTCAGGAGAGGTGGAGGGTTTAGGAGAGGTGGAGGGTTCAGGAGAGGTGGGTTCAGGAGTGGTGGACGGTTCAGGAGAGGTGGAGGGTTCAGGAGAGGTAGAGGGTTCAGGAGTGGTGGACGGTTCAGGAGAGGTGGAGGGTTCAGGAGAGGTGGGTTCAGGATTGGTGGTGGGTTCACGAGAGGTGGAGGTTTCAGGAGAGGTGGAGGTTTCAGGAGTGGTGGAGGGTTCAGGAGAGGTGGAAGGTTCAGGAGATTTAGAGGGTTCAGGAGTGGTGGGGAGTTCAGGAGAGATGGAGGGTTCAGGAGTGGTGGGTCCAGGAGTGGTGGTGGGTTCAGGAGAGGTGGACGGTTCAGGAGAGGTGGGTTCAGGAGTGGTGGTGGATTCAAGTGAGGTGGAGGGTTCAGGAGAGGTAGAGGGTTCAGGAGTGGTGGAGGGTTCAGGAGAGGTGGAGGGTTCTGGAGAGGTGAAGGCTTCAGGAGAGGTGGGTTCAGGAGTAGTGGAGGGGTCAGGAGAGGTGGAGGGTTCAGGAGAGGTGGGTTCAGGAGCGGTGGTGGGTTCAGGAGAGGTAAAGGGTTCAGGAGTGGTGGAGGGTTCAGGAGAGGTGGAAGGTTCAGGAGAGGTGGGTTCAGGAGTGGTGGTGGTTTCAGGTGAGGTGGAGGGTTCAGGAGAGGTAGAGGGTTCAGGAGTGGTGGAGGGTTCAGGAGAGGTGGAGGGTTCTGGAGAGGTGAAGGCTTCAGGAGAGGTGGGTTCAGGAGTAGTGGAGGGGTCAGGAGAGGTGGAGGGTTCAGGAGAGGTGGGTTCAGCAGCGGTGGTGGGTTCAGGAGAGGTGGAGGGTTCAGGAGAGGTAGAGGGTTCAGGAGTGGTGGAGGGTTCAGGAGAGGTGGAGGGTTCAGGAGAGGTGGAGGGTTCAGGAGAGGTGGGTTCAGGAGTGGTGGTGGGTTCAGGAGAGGTGGAGGGTTCTGGAGAGGTAGAGGGTTCAGGAGAGGTGGAGGGTTCAGGATTGGTGGGTTCAGGAGTGGTGGTGGGTTCAGGAGAGGTGTTGGGTTCAGGAGAGGTAGAGGGTTCAGGAGTGGTGGTGGGTTCAGGAGAGGTGGGGGATTCAGGAGAGGTAGAGGGTTTAGGAATGGTGGAGGGTTCAGGAGAGGTGGAGGGTTCAGGTGTGGTGGGTCCAGGAGTGGTGGTGGCTTCAGGAGAGGTGGAGGGATCAGGAGAGGTGGAGAGTTCAGGAGAGGTGGGTTCAGGAGTGGTGGTGGGTTCAGGATAGGTGGAGGGTTCAGGAGAGGTGGGTTCAGGAGTGGTGGTGGGTTCAGGAGTGGTGGTGGGTTCAGGATAGGTGGAGAGTTCAGGAGTTGTGGGTCCAGGAGTGGTGGTGGGTTCAGGAGAGGTGGAGGGTTCAGGAGAGGTGGAGGGTTCAGGAGAGGTGGAGGGTTCAGGAGAGGTGGGTTCAGGATTGGTGGTGGGTTCAGGAGTGGTGGTGGGTTCAGGAGAGGTGGAGGGTTCAGGAGAGGTGGTGGGTTCAGGAGAGGTGGAGGTTTCAGGAGTGGTGGAGAGTTCAGGAGTGGTGGAGGGTTCAGGAGAGGTGGAGGGTTCAGGAGAGGTAGAGGGTTCAGGAGTGGTGGAGGGTTCAGGAGTGGTGGAGGGTTCAGGAATGGTGGAGGGTTCAGGAGTGGTCGAGGGTTCAGGAGAAGTGGAGGGTTCAGTAGAGGTGGAGGGTTCAGGAGTGGTGGAGGGTTCAGGAGTGGTGGAGGGTTCAGGAGAGGTAGAGGGTTCAGGAGTGGTGGAGGGTTCAGGAGTGGTGGTGGGTTCAGTAGATGTGGAGGATTCAGGAGAGGTGGGTTCAGGAGTGGTGGTGGGTTCAGTAGAGGTGGAGGGTTCATGAGAGTTGGGTTCAGGAGTGGTGGAGGGTTCAGGAGAGGTGGAGCGTTCAGGAGAGGTGGATTCAGGAGTGGTGGAGGGTTCAGGAGAGGTGGAGGGTTCAGGAATGGTGGGCCCAGGAGTGGTGGTGGGTTCAGAAGAGGTGGAGGGTTCAGGAGAGGTGGAGGGTTCAGGAGTTGTGGGTTCAGGAGTGGTGGTGGGTTCAGGATAGGTGGAGGGTTCAGTAGTGCTGGAGGCTTCAGGAGAGGTGGAGGGTTCAGGAGAGGTGGGTTCAGGAGTGGTGGTGGGTTCAGGAGAGGTGGAGGGTTCAGGAGAGGTGGAGGGTTCAGGAGTGGTGGGTCCAGGAGTGGTGGTGGCTTCAGGAGAGCTGGAGGGTTCAGGAGAGGTGGGTTCAGGAGTGGTGGTGGTTTCAGGAGAGGTGGAGGGTTCAGGAGAGGTGGGTTCAGGAGTGTTGGTGGGTTCAGGAGAGGTGGAGGCTTCAGGAGTGTTGGTGGGTTCAGGAGAGGTGGAGGCTTCAGGAGAGGTGGAGGTTTCAGGAGTGGTGTAGGGTTCAGGAGTGGTGGAGGGTTCAGGAGAGGTGGAGGGTTCAGGAGTGGTGGGTCCAGGAGTGGTGGTGGGTTCAGGAGAGGTGGAGGGTTCAGGAGTGGTGGAGGGTTCAGGAGTGGTGGAGGGTTCAGGAGTGGTGGAGGGTTCAGGAGAGGTAGAGGGTTCAGGAGAGGTGGAGAGTTCAGGAGAGGTGAGTTCAGGAGTGGTGGCGGGTTCAGGAGAGGTAGAGGGTTCAGGAGTGGTGGAGGGTTCAGGAGAGGTGGATGGTTCAGGAGAGTTAGAGGGTTCAGGAGAGGTGGATGGTTCAGGAGTGGTGGGTCCAGAAGTGGTGGTCGGTTCAGGAGTGGTGGTGGGTTCAGGAGAGGTGGAGGGTTCAGGAGAGGTGGAGGGTTCAGGAGAGGTGGAGGGTTCAGGAGAGGTGGAAGGTTCAGGAGAGGTGGAGGGTTCAGGAGTGGTGGGTCCAGGAGAGGTGGAGGGTGCAGGAGAGGTGGAGGGTGCAGGAGAGGTGGAGGGTTCAGGAGAGGTTGAGGGTGCAGGAGAGGTGGAGGGTTCAGGAGAGGTGGAGGTTCAGGAGAGGTGGAAGGTTCAGGAGAGGTGGAGCGTTCAGGAGTGGTGGGTCCAGGAGAGGTGGAGGGTGCAGGAGAGGTGGAGGGTGCAGAGAGGTCGAGGGTTCAGGAGAGGTTGAGGGTGCAGGAGAGGTGGAGGGTTCAGGAGAGGTGGAGGGTTCAGGAGAGGTGGAGGTTTCAAGGGTGGTGGTGGGTTCAGGAGAGGTGGAGGGTTCAGGAGTGGTGGTGGGTTGTGGAGAGGTGGAGGGTTCAGGAGTAGAGGGTTCAGGAGAGGTGGAAGGTTCAGGAGTGGTGGGTCCAGGAGTGGTGGTGTGTTCAGGAGAGGTGGAGGGTCCAGGAGAGTTGGAGGTTCCAGGACTGGTGGTGGGTTCAGGAGTGGTGGGTCCAGGAGTGGTGGAGGGTCCAGGAGAGGTGGGGTGTTCAGGAGAGGTGGAGGGTGCAGGAGAGGTGGAGGTTTCAGGAGTGGTGGAGGGTCCGGGAGAGTTGGAGGTTTCAGGAGAGGTGGAGGGTGCAGGAGAGGTGGAGGGTTCAGGAGAGGTGGAGGGTTCAGGAGAGGTGGAGGGTTCAGGAGTGGTGGTGGGTTCAGGAGAGGTGGAGGTTTCAGGAGTGGTGGGTCCAGGAGAGGTGAGGGGTTCAGGAGACGTGGAGGGTGCAGGAGAGGTGGAGGTTTCAGGAGTGGTGGAGGGTCCAGGAGAGGTGGAGGTTTCAGGAGAGGTGGAGGGTTCAGGAGAGGCGGAGGGTTCAGGAGAGGTAGAGTGTTCAGGAGTGGTGGAGGGTTCAGGAGAGGTGGCGGGTTCAGGAGTGTTGGGTTCAGGAGTGGTGATGGGTTCAGGAGAGGTGGAGGGTTCAGGAGAGTTAGAGGGTTCAGGAGAGGTGGATGGTTCAGGAGTGGTGGGTCCAGAAGTCGTGGTGGGTTCAGGAGTGGTGGTGGGTTCAGGAGAGGTGGAGGGTTCAGAAGTGGTGGTGGGTTCAGGAGAGGTGGAGGGTTCAGGAGAGGTTGATGGTTCAGTAGTGGTGGTTGGTTCAGGATTGGTGGAAGTTTCTGGAGTGGTGGATGGTCCAGGAGAGGTAGAGGGTTCAGGAGTGGTGGAGGGTTCAAGAGATGTGGAGGGTTCAGGAGTGGAGGGTTCAGGAGTGGTGGAGGGTGCAGGAGAGGTTGAGGGTTCAGGAGAGGTGGAGGGTTCAGGAGAGGTGGAGGGTTCAGGAGTGGTGGAGGGTTCAGGAGAGGTGGATGTTTCAGGAGTGGTTGAGGGTCCAGGACTCTTGGAGGGTTCAGGAGTGGTAGAGGGTTGAGGAGTGGAAGAGGGTTCAGGAGTGGAGGATGGTCCCGTAGTGGTGAAGGGTTTAGGGCTGTCGGAGTCTTTAGTCATTGTGGTTTTTTGTGAAGTGTTGTAGACTTGTCTCTTGGTGCGTTTCTGAGTGTTCGTGTGTTCTGTTAGGGGGTCTTCCTCCATAGTGATGGATTGAGAATCATTGTTGGTTTCTGTTGATTGAATTTCCTGACCGTTTCTTTCAGGATTGGTGTCTTCAGGTGTGTGGAGCTGGGTTTCGCCTGTTTCTGGAATGCTGGTGAGATCATTTTTGCTGCTTCCCGCTCCTCTGTCAAGGTCGTATATCTCAGCAGCTGTGCTCCTGTCCTTTGTGGGAATCCTTTTGCCTTCATTTGAAGGGTTCGTGGCCTCTGTGTGAGAGCAGCTGGTTAGCACAGTTACATCATTTCTACGGTGTCCCTCGTGTCCTGCTGATGTATCAGCCTCTTTTAGTCCTATTTTTTTTCAGTACGTGGATCACTGCTTCCTGGAGACAGTGTGGGTGCACTTTGGTAGAACTGGCAACTGTTTTGGTGTTTGGTGTGTTTGCGTTGCAGTGCACTCTGTCAGGCCTTCTGGTCTCAGCAGACGGACTGCTGCCTTCATTTCCAGTTGCCTGTTTTTTTGTGCCTTGATCTGTATGTTCTCTTCCCCTCCCCCCTACTTAACTGTAATTCCCTTTTCTCTTTGATGATTTTCATGATCTCAGGTGTTTGTGAGGTCTCATTTTCTCTCTCAGTTTTCTCCTTTTTAGAACTTATCTCAGTCTTTGAAACATACATTCTCATTTCCATAATTTATTTTGGAATTTCTTTTCCCACTCCTGCATTACGTAATGGATATTCTCTCTTTTTGTTACTGGAATCTTACAGTGCATTATTAGTGAAGTTCCTGCCACAATACCTTCTGGTGTCGTGGACATTCCCTGAGTCCGTCCTTGTCACCCTGAAAGCACTTGGTAATGTTGCTTCATAGGTTTTAGTATGTTTTTAATCGTGCATATGTGTGGTGGTGTCGGAAGCGTGTGTTTCTGCTGTGCACTTGTGCACGGTGCCTGCCGTGATCTGAGCTGTGTTGGTTTCTTTTCCTGCAATCATAGGCTGCTTTCGATCTCTCTTCGCTGATGTTTTCCAAACTATCTTCTTTCCCCCTTGCAGTACACTGTCTTAACCCTGATTCATTTCTTTAGCCCAGAAAAGAATCATTTTAATTTCTATGTATTATATCTATATCTATTATTTTAAAATTCAGCAGCAGCGATGTCATCCTAACTACTGCCCCTCCTTTCTCATCTTTCATATTTTGTCCTTGAAAGTTCAGCGGGTGTGGTGCAGGTGACTGGTCTGCACATTGAGCCCACAGGACCTCTTGGAGGAAGTGGCCCTCTCCGCTACTCTGGGCTCCCTACACTCCTCCCCCACCCTTTCTTTGCTACAATAACCTCTGCAGCCTGCCTTCGTACCCCATGCTCCATCCTGGCTTATCCTATTGCGTACCAAGTGTCAGGTGTCCTTCCCTCCCTCCTTGGCTGTTCTGTTTCGTTTCCTCGATGTTCCTTTGTCCTGTGCATAGTTCCCACAGTCACAATCTGTAGACTCTGGTCTCTTTTGTATTCCATCTTGGTTACTGCTTGTTTTGAGGAATGGGACTTCTTCCCAGTGTTTATGCATTTTATGCTTATGTGGCCTTGCCTAATCCGTTTTCCTGGGTTGTTTTTTGTCATGTGTACACATTACAATTATTTGGGAGAGGAAACTTGAATAGAGAAAACGCCTCTACCAGATAGGCAAGCATGTGGGCTTTTTCTTTCTTTTTTACCCTTTCTTTTTTCTTTCTTTCTTTTTTTTTTTTTTTGTAATTTTGAGACAGAGTCTTACTATGTAACTCTGGCTGGCCTGGAACTCACAGAAATCCACCTGCTTCTGCCTCCTAAGTGCTGTGACTAAAGAAATGTTCCACCCCAACTGTCTTATGAGGTATTTTCTTACTTAATGATTGATGTCTGAGGATGTCTGTGGGTGGTGCCACCTTTGGGAGAGCGGTCCTGGTAGAATAAGGAAGCAGATGGAGAAACACTCCTCCAGAACCACTGTTTTGGTTCCTGCCTCCAGATTCCTGCCTTGAAATTCCTGCTGTGGCTTCCCTCAGTTAACTATGTGGTGGTTTGAATGAGAATGCCCCCCTAGTCTCCTATGTCTGGGTACTTCTTCTTAGTGGCGGTCACAGTCAGTGGTACTGTTTGGGAAGGATTCGGAGGTGTGGCCTTGTGGGAGGAGGTTTGTCATTGTGAGTGGGCTTTCCCAGTGTGTGTCTCTCTGCCTTATGGTTGTGCCTCAAGATGTGAGCTCCCAGCTATTGTTCCAGCGCCATGTGTGTGCCTGCCTGCTTCCTGTGATGGCAGTCATGGATTCTAACATCTGCACCCATAAGCCACAAATTAAACGCTTTCTTTTCTAAGTAACTAAGATGGAGTGTGACTGGAAGTGTAAGCCGAAGGAACCTTTTCCTCCTCAAGTTGCTTTTGGTGATGGTCTTTATCAGAGCAGTAAATGCAAACTAAGATACCTGCGTGGTTGGTCTCCAACTGCTTCCGGCACTGAATTTCCAGGCTTCCCTCTTGGGAGTCACATCCTCCCCCGTCCCACACGCCTCTGCTCACAGTGATCTCTGTAAAAAACAAAACAAAACAAAAAAGACAGGACTATTAGTCACCCTGAATCACCAACCCCCTTTCTTTTCTGAGTCCTTCCGTCTTTCAAGACCTCTGAGCTCTCACTTCCTGCTCTGAAAAATGTTCATCTCTGGACTAGTGAGTCAGGAATCAGCCATAGGCCTTGTCCACTACAGAAGCCCACCTAGAACAAAGTCTTAATTTGTGGGTCACACAAAAAAAATGATATCTGCATGTTGCTGAACATGCAACGATCAAAAATTTATTCAAAATAGTAATAAACCTGTCTACACGGCGGCCTTAGATCTGAGCACCGAACACATTCTCTCTGTGCTATGTGTCCCTTCGTCTGTGTACCACCAACAAGTGCTGCCGGAAATGCCTCAGCTCAGATTCACCGGCATCGCTCTTATGAACTGTAGTATCCGTTCTGTATCTCAGAAGGTTTAAGCTCTTGGAACTTGGAAAGATTACTCAGTGGGTAAAAATGCTTGCTGCGTAAGCCTCAGGACCTGAGTTCAATCCCCAGCACCAACAGTAAAAGCTTGACACAGTAGCGTGTGCCTGTAATTACAGCACTGGGGAGACAGAGACAGGCAGATCCCTAGAGCTTGCTAGCCAGCCAGTCCAACCAAATCGGTGAGCTGCAGGTCCAATAAGAGACTCTGTCTGAAAAATAAGATGGAAGGCAGGCGTGGTGGATCATACCTTCAATCCTAGCAGGGGCAGGGATTAACCAGAGGTGGATCTCTGAGTTCAAGATCCAGTAGGGCTACATAGTAAGAACTTGTCTCAAAATAAATAAAAGGATGGATAGCAATTGAGGGAGACACCCAACACTCTTTCCCCTACAAGTGCGCATACATGCAGGAAAACAAACATGTTCATAAATGCATACAGAGAAAAATGTTTTGCATTCTTGTGGAAAATAGCGGTTTAGTTATT